>VXBQ01006524.1:769183-809321 GCA_013400175.1 Phainopepla nitens | reverse complement strand
CAGGTAAAAACAAACACCACTGTGCCTCACCTCTTTTTAAAGAATTATTTAATCCAGACATGAAAATCAGTTTAATACCAGTGCAGCTTTTGGGCTGGGACAGAAGGTTATAGGACAGCTTTAAATGCTAGTGAATGCTCAGTGGTGGAGTGGAGGGGGGATAAAATCAAAATTCAAATAAAATGCATTAAAAAAACCACAGCCTGGTAGGATTTTGCAGCATCCTGACTCTATTTTAAGGAGGAAAAAATATATGCACAATATATAGGAAAAAAGGACAAGTTAGAATACATTATGGCTGGGATATAGCTTTAAACCACTATCTTTATATATAATTGGTGTCTGTGAATAGTCTACTGTCCAGCCCAGCGTAATAGTTCTGAACTACCAACTTGCAAATTCTTCTCCTAGTCTGTCAGTCTGAACCAGCCAGCACACACAGTGTAAGTGGGATGGCTCCTGGCACTTTGAGACACTAAGAACTCTGCTAAGAACAATCAACCTGCCCATTTCAGCCCACAAACAGCACAACTGAAGGTTAAGTCTTGTCAGCAGGCCTGCCAGATTGGCATGGCTTTAGTTTGACAGAGTTCAGGTTAACTTAAAATGTTGAAGTGAGGAAAAAAAAAAAAGACAACCCAACAAACAGAATCAGAGGAATTAAGTAGTCCAAATGCAAGTATCTGTGTAAAAGCCAATAAAAACAAGGTTCATTTCCAGGACGCAGCAAGGAATCTGAGCCAGGTTTGCCATTTCACTTTTTGCTTGTTTTACTGGAAGAAAAACATGGGCTTTTAATATGTTTCATTTGTAAACCTAGCTTTGATGTTTCTAGTTTAGCGGACCTTGAGCAATTGTTCTATTATGAAAGTTGAAGGGTACCTATCCAATGTGCTGGATTTCCTGCCAAAAATTACAAAAACAAGATCAGCCACAGAATACTGAATTCCCTTCTCACCCACAGATGGGATTTCTTTCATAAGCTTACCTCAGAGCAGGAGAGTGCCCCATGGCTGTGCCTTGTCTGAGGTTTTATTAAAGGACTTGAAAGGATCTTTTCAGCAGAATTCTTTCCCACATCACCACAATTCCAGACAGACTGTGACATTTTGCAGAATTACAGGGAGTGAAGCTGGTTCTAAAACAAAAGCACTGAAAGTGAAAGCCAGGCTTCCTGGTTTCTCTAATACCTTTCCAATTTCTTTTAGCTGCTGATGCTTCCTCTAGCTTTGCAAGCAGATGCAGACATCTTGGGACAGCTAATATTTTGATTTTGTGTAATTCATTTGAGTACTGGTTTCAGAAACTCCCAGAGGTGGTAGTGACATGGAACTTCTTCAGAGAGGAGGGGAGCTGAGAGCATGAGCTCCAACACTGTCTAAGTGTGAAACAACCCCAGTGTTACATTTGGGGCCGTGTCTTGTGGCAGTAAAGCAATATTTTAGAAACACTGTTTTATTTATAGAGTCTGTTCTTTATACCTGTGTCTGCCCAGGTTTTGTTTTCAAAGAAAGCTTCCAAGGAGTATTACAGTCCCAATATTTGCTTTGGGATACGTGATATGTTCTAAATACTCAATTTGATTTTGTATTAGAAGTCTGCTAGTTTTCCTTCACAGGGATACTTGGAGAAAGAAGCCAGAAAATTAAGGAGTCATAAACACAAATATCATCATCCATGTTTACATGCAGTGCTAATCTCTTCCACAGTCCATCACTTGGCCTGGCACACTGCTGCCAGCCTTGCTGTGAACCTCAAGGATCACAAAACTGCACTGTGAAGTATTAAACTGCAGGGTTTGCTACAACATTTCCTTCATGTCTGCTTCCAAAAATCAATTTCAAGTTAAGCAGCAATGATACACCACATCACAAAGTGAAAACAAGATTTATATTGACCCTGTCTCTAAACCAGGATTTGTCTATCATGTTTCCTCCACCACAAGGTTTTCAACACAGGCAAAAAAGGAATCAAAGTGCTAACAATGTTTCAGAAAAGAAAATGCCCCAGGAGAGGCTGGAACATGGACAGTGAATTCTAAAGAAGAAGAGAGGGGTTTCAAACCTTTGATTTTGTTTTCCTGCATCACCAATGTATAGACAAACACACACACAAAATAATAAGTGTTTCACTAGAGGAAAAATCCAGTGGCTTTGATCTAACAAAGCATGGCATTAATATATTTAAAGTGGAACAGCTTGGGATTTTCTCCTGGACCTTTTGCACTTGCGTTTTTTTCCAAATTAGAATTTTAACAACCGTGCTTCCTCTCCAGCTTCGGTATTATCATGAATATTTTCATTGCTGGCTACAAGCTACAGTCATTAATTACACTATGTTTAAGGAAATGTATTTCCAGTTCTGGGTTTCAACCTAAAGAAGCACTTCTGATTTCTTGCTGTAACTTTCTTACCTGAAGGCCATCTGCTTGTCTCTGCGAGAGACAAGGGTTCAGGTCAACAAAAAGCATTTCCTGGTGTTGAAGCAAATACAGCAGGAGGCCATTGTAAAGCCTCTGTTCTTCACAAGCCAAGGGACTGAGAGGAATCCTAAAGGAAAAGGAGATGGATTAATCCTCAGAGCTCTCAGATCAGGGGCTGATCATGAGTGGCACAGGGAGCCCTCCCAGCACCCAAGATAATTCAGCCAAGCAGCGGCTGCTGGGACAGTGACTGCTGGAGCTTGGTGGGTTCAGAGCACTGGGACTTTCCCAGTGACAGAGCCCCAGCTTTGCTGCAATGGTTTGCAGCACAAGGAATCTTTGTGGCAGCACAGCAAAGAAGCTGGAACCTGGCAGTTACTCAGACATTCACAAAATAAAGGATGAAAAGGACACACAAAAAAAAGTGCCCTATCAGTCTGCCATTGCTCACTGGCATTGGGATGGAAAGAATGGTTTTGTTCTACCTTCACTTATGGACGTGAACTTTGATCACTACAATGTCTTATTACCAGAACTGCCTGGAAAAGAACAACACAGGTAACAAACTGCTTCAGTATATTAATTTATAAATCCACAGACATCAGACATATCAGGAAGTGGAAATTCCAGATGTTCCCATTAACCACGTTGAGTTTGGGTTGGGTTTTTGTTCTTTTGTGCTTGCTCTCCCCATATTTTGGGGTCTTCTTTCTGAATAATAGTTTAATTTTTGCTCAAATCAGAATAATAAATTGCAATAATTTAATAAAAAGGATTCTTTTCTAATCTCAACTCCTAAAGGGCCTGTGTATTCTGCCCTGCCAACTATTTAGAAGCTTGGAAAACATTTACATAAATGCTGTGCCCTTAATGAAGCTTCTCCAGCCATGCTGCACCAACTCAGTTACACCCAGCACAATATTAATATTTAAACAAGAAATTCATAAACTCTGGAGACTAATGTGGAGCATGAATACACCAGTCTTCTGTTTGCCAAATGGGTACATTCATTATTCATTTGCAGTTTTAAAGTACAAATATACACTTTGGGCCCAGTCCAATTGCTTTCATTCGTGTTCCTCTTTTGTAAACTTACTGTTGTTTCTGTAAAGACTTGAGTTTGAGCTCCTTTTGAAAGCAGAAGGTTTAAGCAGAGTTATAGCCAGGTACAACATAGAGAGATTCACAGGATGAACCACTGTGTCATCAGCTCCTTCTTTAGGATTATTTAACATTTCTCTTTCTTGAATTCCCATTTTTCTTGGGACAGACTCAGTTTCTCCATAATAAACAAGGCTGCTTGTAAAACCTGGTTGACTGAGCAATAGCCTTTGCTGCATACACAATCCTGAGAGATTATTCATCACTTACCCAAACATCAACACTCTCAGCTCACAGGCCAGACAAGCAATATTTTTAGTGCTTTGTCTTCTTTTTCAGCTTCTTTCTTTAGCTCAGACATCTGTTCCTGAATCCACCTCTACCAGCTGTTAACTCCTTACCAGAAGGAGCACTGCACAAGCTATTCAGGAAGATAAATGGCTCTCAGACCACTCACTGAGTCCTCCTTTCCCTTATTAGCAGCCTGTGTTTGGGTGCCCAGTTCTCATTTCATCCTGAAACAGGTCTAAGCTATAGACTGGGATGTGACAGCTGACTCCAAACATCAGTGTCTCCTCAGCAGATATCCATGGATGGCAACAGGTGTACCTTCCAAATATAGAGAGCACACTCTTGAGTTTTCTCTTCAGCCACCTTCCACAATGACTTTCAACTAATTTTGTGAAATAATCGCTTCTGATACTTCAGATACTTCTGCTGCTAGCAGAAACTGCATTTTTGGGGTGACAAAAACGGGAAGAAGGTTCCCACACTGCTAAATCCAGTCACATGATCCCAGGGAAGAGCAAAGCTACTGAGGAGTATTCTGCACTTCCCTATTAAAGCCCCATAACCAGTTGTACTGCAAATAAGAAACACTACAGATAAGAAACAAGTGAAACTTGACCATCAAGAATTAGGTACTGTTTTTTTTGAGTGAGCCTAAAACTTTCAAAGTTGTTTTGCCACAAAATGCAGGCTAAAAAGTCCACACAAGTCCCTTGCCTTGGCTTTGTCCAGGAGATCTGCCAAGGTTCCCTGCCGCCACAGGCTTGCTGCAAATTTACAGAAACAATGAGTCAAAGTGAGTAGAAGCAAACAGCTGGCTGGCTGGCGTCCTTGTGCACTCATGCAAGAATTGCTTGCTGGGACCAGAACTAAAAATCTCTTTACCAAGATGAAGCACAACAAAGTATCCACATGAATTTAAGTAATGTCAGTGGAATCTCTGATAAAAGGGTAGCAACACGTTCTCCTAGGCATTTACAGATACTAGGAGGACAAAACCAGGAGTTTTCCATGATCCTCCAACAAAACTTTCAATATAATAACTGTGCTAAGCCTTATAATTTTGTGTTACAATAACCATAGCTACAAATCACAAAGTATGTACAGTTTAGGCTTATAATGTACAAAGTTCAATATTCTACTTTTGTGTTCCCAAGGCCCATGAGGGTTCCATGTTCTAAGTATTGAATATTCCTACTCAGCCACTTCAGTAAAACTATAAGCATGACAGGTCTCCACAAAAAAAAGTGCCAAACGATTGAGATGGATGATAATCGTAGACAGAATTTACACTTGAATATGAATGGGTAAGAAATTTAAAGTAAAAAGGCTCATGAACAACTTCATTTAGTTGTTTGATGTCAAAGAAGGAAGAAGTAATTTCACAAAAATGCAGATTGCCAGAATACACAAAACAATACCTGCAATACCTGCAATAAATTTATGCCCTATATGGAGCAGCCATTACCTCCAGAAGGTTAATCCCAGCAATCACATGGAGCACACATTTCTGCAGATTAGATCTAGAAGAGGTTTTTTTTTCCATGACCTTCACATTTACACTGAACAACTATAGCAAGTACTACCCAATGTCTCAATTTCCTACACTCTGGCTGCCAAATGTTTCATAACGTGCCAGATAATTGCACTAATTCTTGATCTGAAAGACATAAAGGATATTTATGACTTTTTCCCCTGTGTCAGCAGATATGATTTGCCACAGCTGACTACCTTGGATTTTGCTGCTGTACAGGACAATAGCAATGATTTATTCTGAATCATTGAAGGCCTCAGGTCACTCAGCAGGAGTGGTATAGGGCAATCTCACTGACAGTGCAAGTTTCAAGGCTCTCCTCTCCACCCAACTACCAAAAAGGAGATATTTCATAACCCTAGGAGGTAACTCAACAAGCACAGCATCAGTTAAATATTTTACTAAAAAACCCTCAGCTCCAGATTTACTGGGTTGTCTCCTAGAGCTGGTGAGATTAGAATGACTGTAAAAAGGTGAAGATAACATTTAAAGGGCAGAAATACTTCTATTTATAGTAGCTGTTGTCTTGACAGGCCACTGGCAGGGAAAACTCATGCTGATTGCTTTCAAGGCTTCTCAGACAGGTCATTGCCACAAGCACTCAGGTTAGCACTGAATGTACTCTGAAACCAGGCAAAGGCACATGTTCAGAAGTGGCTGGGCCATGTCCCAGAAGAGTGGGACATTTAAAAACTGAAGCAGTTCATCAATCAATAAGGGAGCATACTGGATTCTTGTGTGCAGATACAGGAATCAGTGGGCATTCATTGGGATAATTTAGGAATGGAGGTAAAGGAACAAAGTCTTCTTGTATGTGTGTGCATGCACAGAAGCCCCAGGTGAAAGCAAATGTCACCTGATGGCAGAAGAGTGACAGTCAGTGAAGTGTTTTCTGAGATAGTGTGGGGACCAAGATTCATGGTGAAGGCCTTTTAGCATCAGCCAATGCTTATAAGTATCACCACACAACTGATTCAAACACTGATAAATGAACTTCCTTTGTTTCCACTCATACTTTAGTACTCAAATAGTAAGGAACTTGGTGACCGGTTGCAAAACTGCTTTGTTGCATTGCTGAGTATCCTCCATGGTGAAGTTTTTTTTCCCAGAGGAGAGAGTGGCATAGTTCCAGCCACACCACATCTTGTTGGATTCTTTTCCCTTGATGTGCTTTTGTAAAAGATATAAACTTGTAACTTGTATCACATCCAAAGGTCAAATTGTGATAGACCTGGTAATAAACTCACAGAGCAGGAAAACAGAGACCACGTACAGAGACCTATGAAACAGCAGCAAGGTTTAAAAGTACAATTCCCCAAAACAAAGCCTGTCATTGATGCTGGGTACCAATTTTGCTGAATATATACTTTTAAAATGAACTTGGCTTGCCATAAAAAAACCCCACCCAACTGAATAACAAGGCTTTTTTACTGCATAGAAGATATCATAACTGCTAATATATGTATTTTGTAAAGTGTCATTGGCTTATAGTTCATATTAAGCTGGCATGGCTGTGATCCACTAAAACAAAGATTTACAGGTTGTAACAGATATAAATATTTTAACATCCTCTAGTGTCAACAGTGAAAGGGAAAATCCTCTATTATCTGATCACACTAGGCTGCTCCTTCTTAGCATCTTGACTTGCATGGCATGTTGTCCCATCCATTCCTTTTTAGCTTCCAGTTTTGTGCCCACTCACAATCACCCCAGACCTGCCTTCTCTAGCTCCAGCCAAGCACTCACTGCCTGCAAGCTCAGCTGGCCCTGCTGGATGTCATCTTGACTTTTACTGGCAAGGGCAGAATGAGCTGCTTCTCTTTCTTGATAACAGGGATTAATTTCTCTGATATTGAATGCTGTTAACAAGGTCAAAGTGAGGGTGAGATTTTCAGAACCAGATCCAGCAACTAAGTAGCCTCCAGAGCCAGCAGTTATCTTGGCTAAGAAAAGAGAAGTAGTTTTCATTAAACAGTCCTCTATCCCTCATGTCTCCTCATGTGGTTTCTTTCCGGAGGCTTGCCCTGTCTAATGAGTGTCCATCAGAATGAAAGTGACCGGCCAGCTCAGGACCTGGGCCCATAACATACCTTATAAACACTGAACTTTGGACACAGAATTACGACAGAAAGCCTCCCTGTGAGGTGTGATCTTGTGCTGTTTGAGGCAGCTGAATAGAGAGGACTCACTTGAACAGAGCAGGTCCAAACACGATGGCCAGGTTTTCCAGAGTCATGAAATTCACTGCACTGTAGGTTGCTACCTTTAACAGGAAAGCAGACAGGAACTGGAGAAGGTTTTGATGGGCTTTGGGCAGGCAGCTGAGCAACTGTCTCAGGTTCTCTATGCACTCTGTTGTGTTGATTTTGTGCTCTGGGGAAAAAAAGGCAAAACAAACCCAAACTTATAGCATAGATATTCCTCATACCAACACAATTTCATCATTGACTTTAGATATAAGAAAGAAGGGAAGTTTTAAATTATAAGAACAAAGTGAAGAATAAATACATCCCAAACAAGGACTTTGTACACTAAATTTTGACATATGTTTTTCTTATGAATATTTAAGGACCATGGATTTTCCAGATACTGAGTTTTTCACTGTTATTTTTCCTCTTGTGGCAGAATCATCCAGCACTTGCTGCTTTCCTAACGAAATTGCAGGCAGGAGTCATGTACCTGAATCCTCAAAGCTGCCTTGAAGGATGACACAAGGTTGTCCGCCTTGACTCTCCCAAGAGATTTTACACATGCTGTATGATTCTTATTAAGAGGAATGAGAAATTGTACCCTTTCAGCCCCACATCATCCTCGTTTCCTGACTAATTGGTAGCTCTCAGACTCAAAACAGCTTTGCTCTATAAATATGCAACTGTAGTTACACAAGAGATGCTTAAAATTCTAAATCGGGGATACTTAACATTTTCTTGGTTCTCATTCCTCAAAGAAGGGTAACAAGGCAGAAAATGGGTTCACAAACAACTCCATTTGATCAGCAGTTCCGTATCAGTAGGGTAAAGTCTCCTGGTTACTAAAATTGAGATGACAGTACTGCTCAATAATTGGCAGCTGATGCTCGAATTTGCCATAGATCACCAGGACACATCTGCGTAGATTTGACATCATTTATGAGCAAATCATGCCCTTGAGGGTAGTTTTAGCCCTAAAAAAAACACATTCTGTGCAGGCCAAGGCCCATGGTGCTCAACTGATTAACAAGAGAAACGGAAAAGTGGATGTAGAGGCAAAAATAATTTTGAAAAATAACAGTGAGACTGTTCAGGGTAGAAAAAGCAAGGTGCTTGCAAAAGCCCCGTAGGTCTTTCTGCATAGACTTTCACAGTTCACCAAACTGCTTTCTTTCTCTTTCTTTGTAAACTCCTACACGGGCACTTTGAACAAAAGCAGCCTGCAAAGTAACCCACAAAACCCACTTATCTGTATGCAAACAGCTGAATCAGTCACCAGTCAAAATCACGGGGCAGACTGAGAACAGAGCTCAGCCACTGCAGGCCTAAATGGGGAACCATTCTGCTCGGGGTGCTCATCTTGGCTTTGCGTGCTGCTGCACACACTGAAGAAGATTATAAGAAGACTGGTAAAATAAATGCTAACTAAAAATACAGCTCTAAATAAGAACAGTGTTGTGCAGAAAAACCTCCTTTACCAAGGACGGTTAAATAAAAAAAGGAGGCTTCAGCTTGGAAAAGAGAGAAATGAAGCAGTGGCTATATAAAGGCACAAGCAGCACTATGGTGGTGATTACATTAAAACTAAAAATATTATCTCAGTTACTAGTGTGGTATACAATTTAAAAAAGAAAGCATGCAGAAGAGGAGCTTTCTCAAAGAATATAGGATTGGATTGCAGGATTCATCGCCACAGGGAGGAAGGCAATCCAAAAGACTTAATGAATTTTAAAAATACTGAAGCCAAGTTCATGTATGCCTGGTCCCTCCAAAGCAATTAAACATCAGTCTCAAGTTAAGGAAACACAAAACCTTGTTTATAGAAGGTGCACTGCACATATTATCTGTCACTGCCAGAGAAGAAGCTTGGAAGGTGCCCATTCTGTACCTTGGAAAGTTTTTAGCAGGCCAGAACAAATATTGTCTGGAAAAACAGCCACTGGTAGTTCTTTCAGAAAGAGCTTCAGGAGACTGGCTACAGAATCAACATCTCCATCATTAATAAGGTCTACTTTTTCCCCTTGATTGTACTTCTGCCTCAATTCCTTGATTTTGTTTGCTGAGCCACCAATTCGAAATATTCCGACACGCTCCAGACCTGTGTAAGAAATACAGAACAGTAAGCAGTGGTTGCTTGACCACATCCTTGTGATGAGAACTGGAGTTCCAAAAGCAAGAGCTCCTTTAAGAAAGCACAGTAATTGTAAATAAGGATTTTTCAGCATTTACTGCTGAAAAGTACAGCTTAAACAAAGAATATCAGTCTCCAGAAGCCCAGCATGAAAAAATATGAACATACCAAATACCTCCAGGTACTCCACCATCTGTGTCACAATAGAGGGAACCCCACATTGCTTTGTGTCCTGTACAAGTGTTTCCAGAGGAACACCAAACGTGCTTCTTTCTCTGCTGAACTGTAGATCTGGTGAAACTTTATTTGTTGTGTGCCTAACTTGTACAGAAGAGAATGAGTTCTGGGGAATAAAAACAGACAAGTGATAAACAGTGACTGGCTTTTATTATTTTAACCTCCAAAGATCTACGACTTCGGTAAAATTATTGCCTTCTTTGTAGCATCTTAGGACAGATTTTATTTCTACTGTGTATTCTTAAAATACTAATATTCTTCTGTAGAGCTAAGACAAGATCTGTGATGGGGTGAGCTCCAGGAAAGGCCCCCCACCGCTACAGTCAGGGAAAACGGGCCCTTGCATTGAGGCAGATGCACAGTTCAGGACAGAGAGGGGTCACTCTCCCTCAAAAGAGTCCCAAAAGTCAGGAAAAAGCTGACCCTGTGCTGGTGCACAGCCTTCCAACTCCATGAAATTTTTGAATTTCTACTTAATTCCTCAGGATAAAAATGTAAGATTTGTGAAGGAAACAGAAGCAGAATTTAAGCGGCAGCCGTGGCACAGGCCGCAGAAGGGTTACCTTTCTACTCACCCAGTTATTCCAGATTTCCTACCCCAACAACTGATGCAAAAGCATAAAATCGCAAACAACTTGCACTTTTTATCCTGTCTGATGAAGGAAGGTGCTTTTTTATCCCCCCAGAGCATGGAATTTGTGGGCTCTGGTGGGGATGCCCATCCCTGAGGGCGGCTGAGGGGCTCTGTGAGGGCGGGGGCTGCTCGCAGCCGGCTCTGCAGCCCCTCAGGGCTGCCCGGGGATGCTGTTTAAAAACATGTATCTAAATATATTCTTAGATTTGTTTAAAACATATATCTATCAAATATACATTTAAGAATAATATCTCTCAGCAATATTTAAGGAAAAGGGAAATTCTGCCTGGCACTCCAAAAGGATTCCTGGCTGCCCTGCCCTCCTTTCGACATCCCCTGAGCCCCTTGCTTGCCTTACAGGCAGGTGCCACTGCCCACAGTAATTGCTGCATTTTATCTTCATGCTCCTACCAAGCAATGAAAGCAGAAGTCCAAACCAAGAACACCTGAATTTACCATTTTTGCACTAAGACTATTTAAACAGTACCGAAAGGGGGATTATTAAATTTTTTTTTGTAGCATTATCTCAAAGCATTGTGAAACCAGGCTCTTTTTAAATGTTTTTATTACTATGTTTTCAGAAGGAAAAGGCAAAGATTTTCCCATGGGCTTGAAGCTGAATTGCTGTAGTGAAGCTGTTTTTCACACACACAGCCATGAGCTGGAGCTCCAGGCCAGCCCTGCTGCCATGGCAAAAGCACACAGAGCACTCAAAACACCACAGCCCATTTTGCTCTTTCAGTAAATGGGAAAGCTTAGACTATGATGCTAGTGTTACAGCATGAATAGTTACCTTAAAAAAAGAAAAACAAATATCAGCACTTATCAAACATATTTTACAGCATTTTTGTATATAAGCTGAGAGGTGTTATAAAAAGCCTCTAAGATATCTGTGCACCATTACTCTAAATCCCACCCTTTTCAGATGCAGTAGACCGTCAGCCTTCTCGGAAAGGAGGAAGGGCGTGAGAAAGGACCGAAGAAGCCAGATTCAAGCTCACTTACGCAAATGGAAAGGGAGGCTCCTGCTCCCATGTTAGACTGCAGCAGAGTGCCAGTATTTCAGCTGTGCTGCTCACAAGACCTTTCTTCCCCTCCACAAAGCTGTGCAGCCTGGCCAAAGCCAACTGCAGCCATCAGGCTGTTCCTCTGCAATTAACTTATGATAGTATAATTGCTAGGCAGCATCTTAATCAGTGGTTTCCCTCCAGAGCTGGTGGAAGGTAGAAATTAGCTCCTAGTAAAAGTGGATTCCTTGCAGCCAGCACTTCCCTCTGGAGGAACCTTGCACAAGCTGTAGGCTGTGTTACCACCAGGAGATGTTTCCATAGCACCTACCACACACAATGCCACAGCTTCCCAAGCCATGCTGATCCTGGGCCTAATATTTGCCCTTGAGTAGGTTTTTGCATTGCATGTTTGCACATATTCTTACTGCCTGCTGCCCCTCCTGCCTGCTAGAGCATCAAGGAAAATACTATGAGGTAGCCCTCTGTCTACACATTACAGCTACTTGTTTATGTATCACATACAAAATCATTCTGGCCAACACATGGGCAAGGACCAATCCAGTTTTCAAAATATGAAGATGCAATTAAGCTCAACGCCCTTCATAATTGTTTCAGATATAAAGCCTGTCCTGGGAAATAAGTCATAAAGAAGTAATGTTGCAGTAAAACCTAATTGGAGGAGATTTTTAACACAAACTTAGGAGGTACACATGAAACAAAAGCAAAACACACAAGAAGAAAAAAAAAGGTAGAGGTGCTGTGCCAGGCTCTCTTGGTGGAGCACTAGAAAAGCAGGAGTTACCTCAACATCACACTAGTGTAACACAGATGGTTCCCTCTTCCTAAGCAGAAGGAATACCACTTAAAATCTAGTACAGAACTTCAGCCCACTTACCTCTCCACAAGACCCCGCAATGAAGTCTGAATGATGCTATAGTTCAGAGCTTTCTTCCTCTACCTACAGAGCTGAAAAGCCCAGAAAAATCTGCATTCTCCTCACCACCCCACAGGCTCGGCCTGGCCTGTCTCTGCAGACAAGCTCCACCTGTGCCCATCACCACAGCTGTGGCCATTTAGCCTTTTAACAATGTTGTGCCCATCACCACAGCTGTGCCTGTTCAGCCTGGCCTCATCTCTGCAGACAAGCTCCACCTGTGCCCACCAGCACAGCTAAGGCTGCTCAGCCTGTTCCAGCTGCTGGGCCCACAGGAGATCCTGATGGTGCTGTACCCCAACACTGCTAAATAGGACTGCTAAAAGAGAGAAGAAAGCATGTTGGCCCTCTCATATCAGCAATGTGATTGCCCTCTCACAGTAGTGTGGTGTTCTGTGCTCCTGGCTGAGAGGGTACAGGGGGCATTTTGGTGGGAATCCCCTCCCTGCATACAAATCCTCTGCCCTCCAGCCACCATGAGCAGTGCTTCCTCACACCTTTATCACTGTGTTTGCAAGGCAGCTGGAGCACGAGCAACTCCCCCACCTTTGCTGGGTCCCTTTGGGACACACCAAAGCACAACACACTCAGAGTCACCTAAGCTAACCACGCCTGTGAATCTGCAGCAACCTGCACTCTGCAGAGAAATACATCCCAAAAAGTCCGGTGCAAGAACTACAAAATTAAAACATTTTCAACTCTCTAACTCTTTGCTCCCTGCCCCACAGCACATTTTCATTTCCATCTTACTAGGTGCCACAGGAGTCATCCTGCTAACATGTCACTCCCCGCTGCTTCAGCTGAACGTGTAAACTATACACAAATACCTTTCAAAGCAACAAATTCCTCACCTGAGCAGCAAACACAAATTTTATCTGTTGACTCATGACAGGGCAAACAAGGCAACAGCCACTACAATCAGCCTCTTGGTCTCGACTGCTCCTCTGACTTCAATTATTGAAGAATTTGCTTTCAAGTCCTGCCGGCAAACTCCGGCAAGGCTCACGAAGATGCAGACACCCCCGCTCCCTGGAAGCCCGCAGCAGCTAGAGGGCACACGAGGCTTGCCAGAGAGGTGGTCCTGCCAACCCCAGTGCAGACACTGCACTGCAAGGAGCCCTATGCCCTGGGCAGGGCTTTCCTTTCGTACCCAACAGCACGGGCCGGAGGGATTCCTCCTCGCATCGCAGTTGTACAAAAAGCAGGAGGCTGCAGGCAGCACAAATTAAACACATAACTGTTCATAGTGTGTAGCTGAAATTCCAACCCTTCCTTCATAACCTCTGGATCAAAGTCAGCCCCTGCAGGACTTCAGATGAATGAAAAGGATGTGTGGTGCTTTGAGAAGCCACCCTGACTTCAAGGGGCATGTCTAAATTAAAACCAAAGCTGTTGGTCTCCCAGCACCCTGCTGCCCAGGGGAAGGCTTGTGAGGAAAGGCAGTGCCCCAGCCTGGGTGTGTGAAGGGCTGGATGAACACCAGGGGCTGCCTTTGTACTCTCTCCACTGGGGCCTCCAGTTGCTGAATGGGCTACTTGTGAGGGTTGCTGATGTTTCAGAAAGATAGAGAAAGGATAAACACAAAATGAAAACAGAAAATTTAGTTTTACTCCTTAGAAAACCAGTTTTATTTTCAACAGCATTAGGAACAGCAGGATCCCTGTGAGAGAGGGCAGAGGTAAATCCACTGTTGGCAGCAGTAAAAAACAATAGCAGCAAGAAAAATAATTAACTGAGGCTTCATGGTTCATTGAAGTTTTTCTTCAAAGCCACAAGCAGCCTGCTCTGCTAGCTTAGTGATCTGTTACTCAGCTTCAGGAGCCTCCAAGCATCCAGCCAAGGAGGAAAGAATGCCCTTGCTGGTGGGCAAGACCAGAGCAGGGAGCGCATGCCCCGCAGGGAGGCCGCAGTGGGATGTGATGTGGGCAGTCCTGCCTGGACCACATCCAGCTGGACAGGCTCTGGGGGCTCTGGATTAGAGGCAAACACTGGGGCAAGCAGCTCTGCTGATGCCAGCTGCAGGCTTTGAGAAGGCACTGTCATACCACGATACACCAGTTGCACCATCTCAGCCTTGGGAACCCTTGGGAGCTAAGCCCATAAAAGCATCCCTGAATTATCACGGAAAACAGGGCTGATACACATGGCTGAGATTCTGTCTGACAAACCTGTACTACTAGCTTTCAAAGTAGGTTTTCATCTCACACACAGCATTTGTATATTTCATCCCAATTCATCATGAGCTACTCTAAAGAGTAGAGTTAGTAAATTCTGAAAACTTCCACATTCTATAGTATATGGATCTGATAGATAAACTATGGGGCTTCTCAAGCAAAAGGAAAAAATGGAAATAAGAGCTACAACCAAGACAGAAGTAGACATGGAAAAATGCATCTCATATTAGCTAATCGTTGGCAAGAAATGAGGCATCTCTCTCTCTTGATTAATACGGTATCAATATAAGTTTTCCTGCATTTTAGCTGGTAAAAGTCATAGCACAGACATAAGGACTGGTTGCCACATATCCTTCATCACAACAATCTGATTGCCAACCATGCCTACTCGCCAAGTTAAATCATCAGCAAGGAAGAGGTGCTGTCCTGACAAGAAAGCAGCTCTCCCCTGCTGCTACTTGCATTGCTTTTCTCTGTGCCTATGGGAAGAGCACACAGGCCACAACACCTCCTGCCAGCCCAGCCCTTGTCAGCCCAGCAGCGTCCCCTCTAACTTGATTTCTGCTCGCAGCTGCTTAGGTGGTCTTCTCCGGAAGTGCATGCCCGAGGGCAGAGATGGGTATGTCTGCAGAGCCAGCGCCAGACAGGCACACCGGAGCTGCCCCTTCTCCACCAGCCAGGCACACACGAGGCCAGAGCTGTGCCTGAGCAGATATCCCCTGAGTCACGGCAAGGCTCCTTCCTACTGTAGACACAGAGCACCTGGCAGGCTTGGAGCTGCTTCTCTCTATCTGAGCCCATCTCTGGCAAGGGATGTGTTGGTGTCCTGAGGTGGCTCAGCCGAGCCTGTTTCCAGGCAGCTGAATTACAGGCATGTGGAGAACTGCCCAATGAAACAGTGGGAGGCAAATGTTCAGACTGCTTGCTGGCCCTTTTCTTTTTTCTTTTTTTTTTAATGCCTTCCCAGCCCATTAAGCCTTCTAGCATCATCTTTCTTTTAAGGGCTTTTGAAAAGCCTGTAGAAAGCTGCACAATTCCTTGGCAGTTTTGTGGAACTGAAAGTGACTGGCAGGAAAGAGATCAATAACTGTCAATATTCCTCTCTTGGAGTGAAATGTCATGAAGGTTGTTTTGGTGCCTGCCTCTCTCTGCTCCCTGTTTTGAATTTCATTTTCTTCCTCTAATCTCCACCTGGCACTTAAATCTCTTCATTTTCTTGACACTGTTCCAGGGAAAACTAGTCAGCATTCAAAATGCAGTGTTGCTTCTTTATCTAAAGGCACTATCGTGCCGTTGTTGCTAAAGAGCAGAACATCAGCAAAAATAACCACAAGCTGAAAACTATTGTAATGAAGCAAGCAGAGCTCTTTTTCAGGCCCTACAAATTATTTAGAGGCTGTATTTATATTATATTTCAGTCTATATAATGAAAATCTCTTATTCCAGGTTTATTTCTCCAAGAAACAGAAAGATGAAAAGAAGAACACAAAGGAGCACAAAATTTTTGCAATCATGGTTTGCTCCCTATCTGCTCATTTTCAAAGGGAATTTGAAATGTTGGATTAGTTTCAGCAAAAGTTGCAAGTACCAAGCCAGTTTATGCATCCCAAATCATCCTCCCAGGAAGACAGACCTCCCATGAGGCTCCATCCACAAACTGCTGCTGGTTTCTGACAGCTTCTCACAGCTGAAGGGAAACTCAGCTTCCAGCCCAGCTCCAGACAGCTCATGGTGTATTAATCTCTTGCCGAAGCAATTATCTCTGGCACCATATGCTACCATTTTTCATACATAATGCTGTTTCAACACAAAATTGCCTCTTTGAAGAGCTGTAAAGAAGTAAGACAGGATTAGTCCTTGCCTCCTCTCCACCCCTAGCTTGCACAGCACCTGAGGTGGTGTGGTCACACACAGCCTGACACAAGGTGGGGATAAAAAAAAAGGAAAAGGAGGAGTACACTAAGAAGGGGCTTCAGCATCGTCTTGCACCATGGACATTGCCCTAGCCCATGTAAAAGCAGGCAGAGGCAGTTTTTCATTTGTATTTCTCCAGTGGCATAGAACTGCTCCTTACTGGTTCATATCAAAAGAGTTGCCCCTATTATGTTCAATAAGCTCTCTTTTATGCGGTCTTGTGATACAACTTCTTGAACAAAACTAAAGAAAACTCAGAAAAAGACCCTCAAAATGCAGACCTTCCCCCCAGAGGAACTGAGATGGCAGCAGCGGCTCCATCAAGCTTCCCAGTTTCAGATGTGGACTGAATAACTCCAAATAACCCTATTTGGAGTTATTCAGTCTGTCATATGGAAAATTCAGGTCTCCTGTTCCCAAAATAACAAGGTAATGGTCTGCTCAGGGGGAATTTCATCTTCCCATCTCTCTCTCCCAGGAATCTTTTTGGTAGTTAAAATTCATACACCCAGAATAGTGACTTCCTAATCATTTCATATCATGGATACACCAGGGAGGCACCAGATTGTCAAACCTAGTCTCACAAATATTTTTTTGTTCCCTACCTCTTCATAGAACCTCCACATGACTCTGTTTAACTTGAAGCAAATGTTATTTAATTAAACATTTTTCTGATCTCTTGCACAACCTCGCACAAAGTATTTATTGAAATTCACAGAATCTGAGAAGGACATGCCAGATGATTTCAGTTATCCTAATTTGGGAGGATGGTCCCCTAAGTAATGCAATGCAGGGACACAGCCCCTCCAACCCAGGGATGTTTTAATTAAAAAGCAAAGTAATTTGATTCCAACGGAAGACAGCGTGACCTAATCCAACCTGATATGCACGCCATATATCAAAATTTAAAGTTATAACCGCAAAGACCCACACAAGTTAGATAAAATCTGTAAATATAGTTTTGGTCAGAGGACTGGCCATTTACAAAACAGGGGGTGTAGGTACTCATCTTGTTACTCAGCTGCATCTAGTCTTTGCTGTTGATCACTGAAAACATGTTTACTTTTCAACATGAGCTCTGTGGGACATGGGAAAGGAGGGAAGAGGTTAGGCAGATAATTTTGCAGCCTGCAACGAGAGAAACAAGGGAGGAAAAGACATTAATTTGAATTAAGTGAAATTGAGTTTGCAAGTTTAACTGTGACCAGGTAAGATTAAAGCTGGAGCCAAAGGCGGAGGAGAAGAGCATTTGCTGCAGGCACACTGCACAGGGCCATGGCTGCAAAGGCAGCTTGCACAAGAATTGCCCCCAGCCATGCAGCACACTACAGCACATTGTGCCACCAGTTACACCTGAGTTCATAGCACAGGAACACCCAGCTGATCTTGGGTAAAATAAAAGAAAAAACCTTTTTCAGGGGTTCTCTGAGTGCATTTACAGCAACACACCCACAATGACGCAGTTGGATCCCTTCAGCAAGCACTCTGACAGGCAGAAAAATCTTAAAACTATGGCCTGGAAAACCACTGCGCTTAATCCCTGTAGAGCAGCTCAGGGACTCAGTCAGGAATGGATGCAGGGCTGCTCCCCTGAAGCCTCCTGAGGTGCATGGTAAACACCTGAACATTCCATGATGTTCCTTGTTGCACACTAATTAAACAGACTGGAGGCAGCTGAATGCTCGGCCTCACTCCAGCCACCTGCTCTTCTCCCCCTCACAAAACTGCAGCACAAACAACAAACACTGCAAAACTGCAAACACAGCACAACACCTGACACAGGAGACCCAAAGAGAAGAAAACACAGCAGGGAGACCCCAGAGCCGCAGGATCTGTCCTGTCTCAGCTCTTCCTTATCACACATGCACAAGATTCCCTTTCCTCAGCAGATGAAGCCTTGAGCATCTGCAGGCAGAGTAGAGGAATCTGTGTACACACAGTCATATTTTATTCTCTTTATATAGCTCTGGCCAAGAATTTCAGCAAGTTGCTCATTTCAGACATCTGGGCCTCTAGTTTCTGAAAACATGATATGACACTAGGACTAATAAAGTCTACTTGGACTGATGTGAATATTTAATACTAAAAAAAAAAGCCCAAACAAGCAAGTACTCCACACATTGAACATAAATGGTTATAGCTGACCAACAGAGTTCTTGTAAGAAGCTATGGACACACTAAAGAAAATTAACATAAGGTGCTGTCACAGAAGATGTGAGGACATCCCAAATGAGAACATACAAGAAAGGAGCCAAGCCTTCCCCACAGAGCCATGAAAGTGACAACAAACCGGGAATAGCAGCTTCTCTGAGAAACTTGAAATCACTATGTCATGGCAGGGAGGTTAAACTAGAGAATCTTTAAAGGTCCCTTTCAACTAAAATCATTCTGTGATTTAGGTCCTGCAAAAATACATGACATGACAGCATAGTTCAAGATGAGCATGTGTGTATCACCTCTAACTGTTTTGATTGTTTAAAAGCCAACATGTAAAAGAACAAATACCTTTATCCAAAAAAAAAAAAAATCTAAATGGATTTTGGTCATCATAGAGCATATTGACACATCTCTAAAGACTGTTTCTTTTATGAAGACTGACAAGACTTTAACTTGGCTCTTCAACTTAATTGAGTCTACAGCAAAACATCACTGAAATAAGTCCTCTGAGTTTGAGAAATTCTGTTTCATAGGAAATCAGCTATTCTACTTTCTCTGTCCTGTTCAACTGGATTTGTGTATAATTTCTAATTTTGTCATTTTTAATCTGGCTAGTATCATGCTCAGCCCAACATATTCACCATATGTATATGTGAAAGGCCCTCCTGAATGACCTGAAGTGAAATATCTCTCCTACAAAAAAATACCTCCTTGTCAGTTTAATGCTATGCAAACGTCTCCATCAATTTTTATAGCACTTACTCAGCACATTGTTCAATGTCAGTGCTGGATGCAGGAATCCAGGCTCAGCATGATGTAGACAAATTAACAGCTACCAAAGAAATGTAATCTCTTTCTGCAGCTAATGATAAAGCCCATCAATTCAGCAAGGCAGAGTACAATTTAAATCTAATAATATTTCACAGTTTCATCTGTCTTGTGTTTCAGCAACCACGATAAACTTTCATAGGATCTGCAAATAAGAAGATAAGTGTTCTGTTCATTACTGACTCCACAGTAACTGAATAATTTATGCAATAAACAATAACTTTTTCTTGAAAAATAAAGAGTAATTACTTAAGCATCTCATTCCATCTGTTCCAGATCTGTTTGTCAGGGACTATAAAAATCAAGACAATCCAGAATTCTACATGGCAGAACTGTTTACCTGGCTCTACCTACCCTTACCACTCTGTCAATGTTGATGACCTACTTTTCAAGCAAATAAGGCACAGACTATCACACTGTACCTGTCCTGCCACCTTCAAAAAAACATTTGAACCTATGGGCTCCTTATTTGAATGAAGCATGAAGACAGAAGTAAAGGCTCTCAGATAAAATGTAAGCTGCAGCATCTCTGGAAATACCCTCTTGGAAAGGAACCCTGCAAAACTAAAAAGGTAAAACTCAGAATATTAGGATCTTGGGTCTTGTTTACCAATTAAAGACAAGATTAATAAAATCACAGTGCTCAGCTGGCTGGGGCAAGGAGTCCTAGCACATATTGCTTGCAGTGGCAAATAAAATTCTTCAGCAGTCAGGGCTCTTTCCTCACTCCTGGGTAGGGTTACATCAGGAAACTGTTACAGATCACTAGTCATGTTTCCACACATATCAGGCTGCCTAATAATAGACTCCATTTCCATTACAAGAGTGTGCTACATACCACCTAATCATTTGCATTAATTCCAGATGCATTTTTTCAGACCGACCACTAATTTAACATCAGTTTCATATTTGAAGAACTCAGAATGTATTGTTGGCAGGAAGTGAGCTTTTAAAAGATGAAACTGAAGGCATACATGCCCAGATCATACCCAGGATGTCCCCACAATTTCTTTAAGATGTGTAAAACATGGTATTACTTTTATATACATGTGGTGAAATATGACTACAGCTGCCATAAGAGCACATAAAATGGGTGCAAATCCACATCAGATACCCAGGACTCCAATTTAGGACTGGAGCTGCATTTATGACTATCCAGAATACCCAATATTCTTTCCACATGCCCTGAATAAGAAGTCCAGGAAGAAAACTGACACAGTAGTTACACTCAGCCGACAAATGGAAGGGAAAAAAAATAGAGACAAACTGCATCTTTGTCATGTTTTAATAGGAACAAACATAAGTGAATCCCAAAAAGTCAGCAAAAACTGTTTGAAGCCAAGCTGGATTTTCCTGCCTTGGGCCAGACGAGGGAACATTACTTGCACGTAGGTCTGCCTCACTTAGATGTTGCGTCCCTCTTGCTTAATGAGGTGTGCAAACACAGTAACTCCGTGCACAGCACGCCGACAATGCAGGCTGCTCGTTGCATGCCTGGCTTTTATCTTGAGAATTATTGGTGAGCCAGAGTCATATTAGACACCTGAAGCCCATAGCACTGCTGAGAACTACTCAGGCATTTGCAGGCAGCTGTGCAGGATGTAACCCAGGACTCGGAAGCTCCACCTCAGCCAAGCTCCACTGAACGTCACACCTACAGTGAGAAGCCAAAGCGCGCAGGAGGTGCCACCCGCGGATGGATTTCTGTCACCGCTACGCGGGAGCAACCAGACACAGCCTTGTCACGAGAGCAGCTCTGTGAGCAAAAGCCATTGCACAGGGCCCACAGGGCAGGGCAGAGCCAGCCAAGCCACCCTGCATTTGCTGGAGCACCTGCCTGGCTCAGGAAAGGCTTCATCATCACACAGTGTTCCCCCCAGCCATGCCAGCAAAACCCGACACACACGCAGGGGTAGCCTGCAGCTAGAGAGGCAAGAGCTTTCAAGGGCTCTCTCTTCACTGACTTGTTTGGGGTTCCAGTGTTGCAACTCTTTTCCCCGCCAGCTTTCCCGGAACCTCTTCTGCTAGCCCTCCCCCAAGCTTTTTCTTGCTCTCATTACTGACTTCTCTCCTTGCTACATCCATTCCAAAAAAGGACAGCAGAGATACCATTACTGTCACAATTTCCCCTTTTAAATCAGGTCTACCTTGTTAAAAGCCCTACCATTGAGATTTCTGCAGCAGCTTCACTCTGCTGAACTGTGGTTGTGTAACAAGAGAGGCCCCCAGGACCAGCAGACCATGGGTGCCTTGCTTAGAAACACTCACCTGTGGGCTTCAGCGAGCATCTCTCCAACCTCAACCGCAAGATTGTGAACTTGCAGAACCAAGTCAGCATTTCCTTTCACGGTTTCAACAATCACATTTATTCCTTGGTTTTAAAAGGTTTTGGTTCAACAGTTTTATAAACAGG
Source organism: Phainopepla nitens (assembly GCA_013400175.1). Classification (NCBI taxonomy): domain Eukaryota; kingdom Metazoa; phylum Chordata; class Aves; order Passeriformes; family Bombycillidae; genus Phainopepla; species Phainopepla nitens. The sequence goes on along the minus strand of VXBQ01006524.1, from coordinate 787,355 downwards.
CTTCACAAAATGTGTAATATTTATAAACATGGTTCTTAGTCGCAGTGGTAATAAGAATCTTTACTTTCATCATAATGTTCACTTCAGTTATGCAACACAAGGTTGATTTTGTTTCCCTTCTTCTCCCTCCCACAATTGGCACTTAATTGTAAATTGGAGAAACTTTAAAAAGACAAAAAAGTTAATCTAAGCATGATGCTAAAAGCACCTTGCCACAGTATTACATTTTAATAAGGCAAACTCATTTTGTAAAGCCTAATTGTGCAACTTGGAGACCTACAGAAGGTGGCAGAAATGCCAGCCTCCTCCTATAAAGAACAGGCCTTCATTTTTACTTCAAAGTGTTCACCCCTCCATACCAACCCCCCTTAAAAAAAAGTACAGCTGATAATACAGCAGAACGTCCCCTTTACAGGGTGAAAGGAAATTACAGTAGACAAAGGCTGAAAACATGGTGCATAGTACACAAAATAAGACTGTTTTTAAAAATAACATTTAAAAAAAAGAGATAAAAGAAGAAAAAGGAACTGAACAACAAGCAACAATGGAATTTTTCTAGTGGAAAGAGGATTTGTGGGCTTCATAAATAAGTGGAAAATTACCAAAATACTTTGCTATATAATATAAAAAGGTGCAAAGTGTTTTCCAGTTGTCACCTAAGCATTAGAGGCAACTTTGTAGGAGTAAGTATTTGGAGGCAGCTTGGAGCTCTGATTGGTGCAGGCATTCCAGCAGGGCAGCACTGCCAACAGCAGGAGAAATCCACCCAGCAGGACACAAAAGCCACTGAAATAGAAAGCAGAGTCGTACTCCTGCGTCCAGTCGTAAAACCAGCCTGAGGGTGGGATAAGAGAGAAGCCCATCAGTGAAATGTAACACAGTACTGATAACACAGAGAAACAACATATGAATTTAAAAAACCCAAAAAACACAATAAAATTAAATTAAATAGCCCAAACCTAAAACACTGTTTGACCTCTTAGACATGAAAAGTGTTTTTCCTTAAAGCCGAATTACAAACACAATCACCAGCCAAACAGCTGATTGTCTATTTTCTGTTGCAGATTTTGATTTAATCTTTCCATTACTATTAGACATGCAAAAGCATTCTGTCTGGTTGTGACAAGCTCATGCTCAGTTTATACTGTCCACCCTGTCCTTACCTACAACTGGTGGTCCGAGGCTGTTCCCGAGTCCAGCGAAAAACATCAATATCCCATAGGCATGAGTCAGTTTCTCAATCCCCACGGTCTTTGTTGTTACATACGGAAAGATTGACCAGTTCCCAGTCAGAAAACCCAAAATCCCAGAAAGCATCGCTAATGTAAGGTAACTTTTGGCAAATGGAATTGCAAACAAGGCCACTCCTGTCATTAATAAGGTAGTTACATAGAGATATAAAGTGTTAACCCACTTAAAATCTGCCAGTATTCCTAAAATAAGTTTGCCAACAGTTGTCATAATGCCAATAATGGAAATAAGGGGCATGTAATAGTCATCTTCACTAATGTTTGCACTTCTTGCTACATCTTCCATGAGCAGAGAAGGGGGAAATCCACCAATATCAAAGAGCAAGATGGCAACAAAGAGAGCTGAAAATACTTTGTTCTTGAAAAGAACCATGGTCTCCTTCCAGTAGGTCAAATAGAGCTGCCACTTCCTTTTGGCCAGTTGCTTGCAGAAGTTTGTCTGTTCTACAACTTTCTTTTTGTAAGTGTCTTTCTCATTTACATTTATTGAGCTCAATACATTCTTATTCAAAATGTTATCCTGTTTGCAATCAGGCACATTGTTCACACATTTTTCATCAATATAGCCCTTTTCAAGGATGCTAATGTTTTCTTCAATGGTCTTTTCCTTTTCACGGTAAACAAAATATTGATCTGGGACTTTGTCTACACACATTTTCTCTGGTGGAGGAGAACTGGATGATTCCAAAGGTCTCATGAGGCTGCCACAAGCTAATATATTTAGAGACAGGGCACCAACTATTAGCAGACACCCGTCCAGTCCATACAGCTCAATAAGCTCTCTTTGCAGCGCTGCATATATAAAGAGTCCAACACTTGAGCCTATAAAAGAAAAATAAGTTTGATAAAATAAACTGAAGAACCAAGACCATTCTTCAACTCTAACAAAATTCCACAGTTCAGCAGCTATGAATACACTGCCACTGGAATGGTAATTAATTTGTGTTCCTCTTTCCCAATTTTAATGAACTGGTAAGCCAACATCCCTCCTGAAGTTACAGTTTCTTTATTGAGTAGCCAAAAAAAAAAAAAAAAATCAAAATATCTCAAAGTATCTGAACAATTTGTGACAAATAACACTGGCAGACACTTAATAAACAAGTGGGATCAGTATTATATCTGATTAAAAACATCAAAGAACTATGAAGCCACCCTTCTGCCCTGCACTCATGTACATGTATCCCTCCAGATACAATTTTGAGTTAGCACAGTTAGGATTTCCCACTCCAGCATTTTGCCCTTTCTTGTCTTTACTGCCTCCTTCCTCCTCCCAGGCAGAAACAGACCAGGAGTTCATCAAGACCCCTCCTAGATGCAGCCCTTGACTGCCTGGTGTTTAAGGGACAGGGTTTACCTGGTGGGAGTTTACTCCAAAGGTATTTCTGAAGGACTAAACATGCATTTGAGGACAGGACTAAATATGCATTTGAGAAATTTGGCCATTCAGAAGAAAACAGTGAAGAATGAGAAATTACTATGAGCACAAGCATTTAATGTAATCCCAGTAATTTAAAGAAAAGGCTCTTGGTTGAAGTGAGCACATATCCATTTTAACTAGTGGATGTCCTCTCACAAACACAGAACATTGGTTTTCAAGTCAATTTATGTGACAAACCTTAAAATTACTTGCTGAAGAGTGTCTCTAGGTTATATTCAAGCCATTTATATACTTTGGCGCTAAATACAGGGAAAATCACTTACAAAATCCGTGCTTGTTTTGCCTTCCAGGTGCTAAAATAAACCAGGGCACAATAAGATAAGGCTTTAAGGCAACCTACCTGGAATCCAAAAAAAAGCCACTGAAAATGATCCCAAGAAACGTTTCCGCAGAAGCTCCTCTTTAGTCAGCTTGTGTGGATGTGGTATTAGTGTCTCACAACACTGACTGTACTGATCCTGTATCTCCTCACTGACAGCTACTCGAGAAAAGAGGTCAGAGCAGACGCTCCATGGCACACAGAAAGCAAGGCATGGGACAACAGGTATCTGTAACCATTCCTGCTCAGGCCATTAAAAAGTCTAAAGGTACAGCTAATGTGAGGTAGTGGTGATGCAGTAGTTATATCCTGCCTCTCCAACCTCTTTCTCACCTCTGATCCTGGGTAAGAACAAAGAGAAAAAAAGAGGACTCTATGGAATATTTCCCCTCCGTAGCACGCAGCCCAAGCTATGAGTCTGCTTTCACTTCAGTGAATATCCTTTCCTCTTCTATATTGATGACCCCTAGCGTATACCTGTAAATGTAGTTACTATTTGATCTGAAGCCTGAGTTTTTCTCTTCATTGCTACTGATGTTTTGATTTAAGAAAGCAGTAACTTTCTTAAGTTACTGAGAAGTAACTGCGAAAAACAGTCTTCTGGTTTTTGTTGCCGGGGTAACGGTGGCTGCATCAGAGTTGAAAAGCTGGAGAGAATGACAATTAAAATCCTACCTGTTGAAATCAGACCAAGTGCAAGGCCTCGGCGTTTGTCAAAATACTGGCACGTGATGGTAACTGTTGCAGTATACAAAAGGCCACATCCAAGACCTGGATAAAAAGATTTAGATATAAAACACGCTACATCCTCTAGGAAATGAATGGCCCTCTGTTGTCCCCCAGGTGATGCCGTGGTGTACCCTGAGGTACCTTTTAACTCTGGCTCAGCACAGGGCCTCAGGCAGCCCTCACTGTCCCACCTCCCTTCCCCTGCCCGTCCCTGGCTGCTGAGCCTGGCTGGAGCAGCGGGGTTTGAGGAGCTCCCTGGCTGAGCTCTGTGCCCTGTGGAAGGGCACAGGGCTCTGAGCCCAGGGCTGGCCCCAGAGCTGGGCAGAGCTGTCTCCCCGTGGCACCGTGCCCGGCCAGCACGACGCCGTGGCCCTGCTGGCCAGCGAGGTGCCCAAATGCCTGACACAGTTAACTTGATAAGCCACCCAGAGCAGCACAGAGGGGCAGGTCACCACCTGCCAGGAGAACAGCACTTCCCTGCCTCTAGCACAGCATTTTATGGTCAATCCAGTTATGTGGAGAACAACTTTGCTCCCTAATGATCTCTAATTTATCAAATTAGAATGAGTATGTGACAAATTTCCAGAGGAGAATTATTATTTCTTTAAAGATCGGCATTTCATGCCAGCAGAAGACCAGCTCGATTCCAGCCCTTAGGTAAAACCTCAGCTCCTCCACCTCTAACAATTGTGTCAACAGAGGATAAACTGTTTCCAAACCCTCATGAACATTTACAATGTTTTTATCTATTACCATATGGTAACACCCAGCCCATGCAACATCCCTCCCTGCCCAAAGGTAAAGTGTTCCTTGATAAATCAAGTGCTAGCCTACTGCTGCCTCTGTGAATCAGTTTGCCATTTCATAAACCAAGACACAAAATAATCAAGACAAAGTCTCAAAATGAAGGGAAGGCGTTCCTTACCAACAACTATCCCATATGAGACATACAGGAAGTATATGTTAGGTGCAAAACTGCTCATCATGAGGCCCCCAGCCACCATAAAGCCACTGAAGATAGCTACTGGTCTTGCTCCAAAAGATGATACACATATACTGCAGACAGGACCTAGAGAGAAAAAAAACAGAAAAAACATTCCTAGTAACCACCAGCACCAGGGAGAACTTCTAAAAAAATATCAATCTGTGGAAATTTGTTTCTTTTGATAACTATTTAAATTATATTAGATAACAATTCAGAGTACCCATTTTCACAGGGTTCTCTAAAGCAATCAGTTATAAAAATATCCAAGGTCAAGCTCGCAAAATTTTTCTCAAGGAGAAACTGAACATTGAGGCCATGAAAAGGTCCTCGGGCTGGGAGGGAAAGAACAAGTGACTCATTCCTTACACACAGGAAGATACAAAACATACTGGACTGTAACTCTGCCACCACACACACAACTGAGGTGTACAAAGGTTCTGAAAAGAATCTTCATCTTGAGACGTGAAACCAAGGTAGACTATCAGCCAGGCCTTAAGCAAGCAGGCATTTTTTGACAGAGCACAAAACCTGTGTTTCAGAAACACAGTATCTGTGCTCATCTTGATACGTCCTTTATAAAACTGGAATGGAAAAACAGTAACTCGGTATCAGAGTCACGGTAAGAATGCCACCTGGTGCTTACACAGAGGGAATATCTGCTGGTACACCAGACAAGGACAAACACCACTTTCCCCTGATTTTCAAGGGAATTAAATACCCACTATCCAGGTGTCCCACCAAAGAACCCTTTACTACCGATTTCTGCTTCTCCTGTAAAACTACAGAAAATAAAAGTCACTTTTACTGGGAGCAGCCAGACCAACATTCAAGTTCATGAGGGGTTACTCCCCGATATTTTCGGTTCTTAGCTCTCTTAGTTCTTCAAAACAAGAGCAAAGTGAGGCAGAATTCATACCCTGCCTCTACTCAGGCAGTTCTCTCCTCACAGAAATTGTAGAACAAGCATTTTTCAGTTGTGTGACCTGGAACACACCTTTTATTCTTAAGTAGCATGCAAACTTGGTGCCCTGCATAAATAATCAACAAGCAAGGGACTTGGCTTGCAAAGATGAGTTATCTGAAACCCTGCAGTTTCAAACCTTCATACATAAACTTAGATACTAGCCCCATTTCTAAACTCAGCAACTCTGAGATTGGAAGTGAGATACACAGATGAATGCCATTGTTTAATACAAACAAACAAAACCACCTCACAACATGTGCATCTCATTTGAAGCAATACACACACACACATACACCATGGTCGATTCAATCTGCAAAAGCAGCAGTTTTGGAGTCTGCCATTTGTCAAGGTTAGCGCTCCCTGACTCACGTAGCTGAGATTCCCAGCAGATGGGAGGTGAGCCCAGAAAGGTGATACGAGGTAAACAGTTGGAGCCTGGGGATGGTGCTTGCCCAGGTTTGTAGACAGGAGTGAGCAGCTGGGAATGCAGGCAAGGTTTTCCTGTGGTTGCCAGCCATGGGACAAGCAGTTCTGGCAGGCAGGAGCAGAGATTCATCAGCAGGTGAAATGATCCTCAAAGACAAGGAAGGCCAGAACTTTTGCCCTACATTTGAGCTATCCGCCCAGGGAACATAAAGAGGGGTGAGTCTGAGCTGGGACTTATCCAGGCAAAGAGTCAGAGTTAAAGAGGAATCAAGAAAATATTCCAGGAAAGAAAGGTTTAATTGGATTTTGGAAGCAATGAAAAAGGAAGATCTAAGCACTTACTGCTTCTCAAGAGTCAGCACACTGTGGGAATGAACGCTGGCCAGCATAACCTGGGCAGAGTAACATGCTGAGAACAAAAGCTGGGAGCATTAGATTGTGCTGATTCTTAGAATTAATTACTAGAACTGGCAAATTAAGATTGGTATGTTTCCTAAAACCACGGGATTTCAAAATGAACAAAGGATTGACTCTGTATTATATAAAGAATTCTTCTACACTAAAAGAACAGGAGGTAATGTTAACATAATTCAATTAAGCAGAGGAATTTGCACTCTTTCTATTCTTAATTTCTGACCTACTACCTTGCTAAAACAAACAGCATTTCCCTTCCTCTATATTTTGACACAGCTACTTTTAGAGGGTCTCTGTCCAGTCTGGGCTGGTGGTGCTGGTACAGACATCACTGACTCCTACTAGAGCAATTGAGGTGAAACTGGACCCTTTGACCCCCAGCCAGAACAAGAGAGACACAGCGCTGAAAGATACGGCTTCATAACCTGACGAGGACATCACTGGAACATGATCAAAAGCATCCCTGACAAGGCCCAAGGAGATGCTCTTCCAGCTTCTCCCGCTTCCAAAATCTAATCCCAAAGGAGGACAAGGAGTACAAAGAGATCTTTTCGCTCTAACATGGAAATGAACCTGCACAAAACTGAGAACCTGCTCCAGTAAGCTCAGTATTAATCTGCCATCTCACACAGCAAGACACCTGGCAACTCAGCAACGGCCCTGTTTATAAGAAGGAGCGCCTGTGTAAGCATTAAATTAGTTATTATAGGCCTCTGAGTCGAGCAGAAAAACAGCTCCATCTTCCCATTCACACTAGGCACGACTTTGACACTCATCACACTGCTAGAAAATGAGGCACAAAATAAAATCCCCCTTACAGCCAGCATCTTTGTCCTTTCTTGCCTCCTTGCACCGCTTCCCTTTCTCTGCTTCCCATAGCACTGGCATTTTTTTTTCCACCAGGCAAGCACCTTCAGTTATTACCCTGGTGTTTGCACAGGAGTTGACTGTACACAAACTTGTTATTCTTTACAAATATTTGAAGCACAATGGGTTCAAGGCAGTAAATTCTAGTAAAAATCCAACTTTCACAGAATGGGACTGAGACCTGCCCTGTGGATTTTTCTCAAAGTTGGCATTTTTGAGAATGCAGGAGTCAGCATACACGGGAAACAGATCTTCAGGCAGCGTAAGGGTTTTCATCAGCTGACTCTTACCATAATGCGAACATTAAAAAAATCCCACTGTCAATCCTCAATAATAAGCATGAAAAATAGCTTTCAAGCCAGCATTTTGTTCAGTTTGCCAGCACCTCCAGGGGTTAGCACTGGAACTAGTACAATATTTGATGACATTGATATATATTTACCTCTTTTACAAATAAAATCCCAAGGGCTTTTTCCTTTCCAAATGATGTATCTTAAAACTAGACCAAACTCACTAGAAAAAAAAAATAGCAGCACAGTTGATTGGAATGACAGCTAACTCTAGGAAGGAAGACTCAGCACAGGAACAGACACTGCTCTTCTGCACACAACCTGTCACGGCTCGCAGTCAGCAACACAATTATCAGGGGAGCAGTCAACAACATCCCCAGACAAAATGGGAAGCAGCAGCAGAAAGAAGATTGCTTTTCACAGTAGATCTTCACGCAGAGAGACTAAAGAAGAAGAACACCTAGGAGGCATCATTTGTACATTGGTATTTTTATTAAGATTATTTTGAATTATTTAATTCACCCTCAGTGAGACCGGGATGTGTCAGTGAGTCCTTCCTGAGACATGAAAAGAAGCCACCTGCTGCACTCAGGAACTTAAACCTACAGAAATGCGCTGACCTCCTGACAAGTCCGAAGTTATTTTGTTCTATGGACATCAAGAACTAGCACTTTCTTCCTCAATATTTTCACATAAAGTGAAAAAAAACCTGCAAAACAACACTCCCTCCCTCCACTCACTAATCTCAAAGGTCCTCCTTCCTTCACCTCATACACACAACCTTTGCTAAACAAATTATATTGGACAACTGTGTTCATTTTCTTATCACCTGCATTAATCTGACCCACCCCACCTGGGCATCTGTCCGAGCCTGTTGAAACTGTAGAGTAGAAAAAATGGTCATGTAAAATCCACTGGACAGAATACAAGAATATTTTTGCATATTAAGTGCATTTCTAAAACCTGGTTATAATAAATATAATATTCTCCAAATGCCTGTACTTTGGATATGAACATAAATTAGAAAAAAAACTTTTCACGCTGGGCAGCAACTCACTCCCAACTGATTGTAAAGACAGTTCCCTTCTAAAAAATATTGTTACATGAACTGGGCTTCTCTTCAGAGGAATCCGGGGGACACCCTCTCCCCTGTGCACAAGCTATTTACAGCTCCCATACTTTACAGTGGGGGCTATGTCTGTGTGAGGTTTTCGTTAAAAAATAGGTAGATGCTGCAAAGGCAGTTATAGAGTAGTAAAACTGTTGCTTGAAAACACAAAATTAAGCTTTTTAAACATCTAGCACTGAATGCCTCAGATCAGCAGAAACATCCCATCAATTTGGCAAGGCAATTACCAAGAGAATCCTCCCTTTGTTCTCTCTCCATTAGTGAAGGGAGGTAGGAATGGAGATATTGCTGGTGTCTCCTCCTATGCCAAGGACTGTGAAGTCAACTCTTACTATAAACAGATGTGGTGCCAATTACAGGCGCCAAGGTCTTTGTTTTGCTTTTAACAAGTGGAACATGGATCAAATTTAATTTCAGGCTCCAAATGGATGCAAAATTAAGAACACTTGGTGCAGAAGGAACACATGATGTTCAAGAATATATATAAATATCCTCCTCTGGCCTGTTTTAGTAAGAGAAGCCTACTAAGCTTTTTCAATTTCTTCTCATTGAACAAGCCCTGGAGGCACATGCCACATCTGCCATAGCCTGACCAGTGTTGTAACACCCAATTCTGCTGAGGAGCTCTCACCTCTGCCTTCTACAATAACACTGATGCTTCTCTTTCACTGTTCTAGGCACATTTCTCCCACTGCCCTGTAAGGTTTCATCACAGAAAGTCATAACCCAAGCCATCCTGTGAGGAAGAGCTCAACCAGATCCCTGCCCCTGGATTCCCTTTCCAGCTGACAAGGTGAAGAGTCCAGCCTGAGCTGGCCCTAGCAACACCGCCTGTGCTGCGAGCAAAAGGACAGAAATCAAACAGCAGGTGCCCAGGAAATGAATCCAAATAAACAAGGTGCTGTGCTGGGTTTCTATGTCTCCAGTCTAAGTTTAGATCTCACATAAGTCAGAAGTAAACACTTTAGAAAGGACATCAATGCAGCAAACGTGAAAGTGCTCACCAGCATCAGCTGCTAAAAAAAAATGTTTCAGACTACACGAACAGAAGGAAGGGGAGAAAGCAGAGAACCTTTTTCTGTGCCAGATGCCATATATACTTTCTTGGGTTTGGTGAATTACAGTACTAATACAGCAGAGTCACTGGCCCTAACTTTCCCTGTTACAGAAGCTGGTGAATGTGACTGTCAGTGCTATCAATGAGAAAAGTCTTCCTAAGAAAATGGACACTGATTTATTTCCTGTCTGTGGCTGCTAATCCACCATAATTGTCATTCCTTTTCCAGTCTGGCATCTACAGCTGCAGAAAGGTGATGTTAAGTTGAAGAAAGCTCACAGAAGAGTCTTAATGGCTCGCCAGAAGAGCCTTAATTTAAAGTGTGGGAGTCTTGGCAAAAAGACTGTATCAAGTTACAGGCTTTAAAGAAAATGTAGAAGTAATTTGATTACATTCTCTAGACATCATCACACTAATCAAGGGTCACTTCAAAAAATACCACTTAAAGATAACATTATTCATCAGCTGAAAACTAAAACTAAACAACTTGTATCATAAGATTGCATACTTTTAAGGAGGAAATTAGGTAGATTAATCATTAGGGTCAGATCCCAGCTTAACAAACAGCTGGATCTTTCATTTCAGGTAAATCTGAAACATGGAATTTGTTTTCAAACAACCCTGATAACATCAATGTAGTTAAAAGATCCTCCCTGTACTTGCTTTTGAAGGCATGAAAGGTAGGAATGATTATTAAGCTTCTGAATGCCAAGCTGAAAGAATAAAATCACATGGACAGACAGCATTCCTCCTAACCTGTCAAACCTTCACTTATTCATTCCATACAGAAATCAGTCACAAGAGCACCTTTGATTTGTATTAGCCATCACAGGAATTTCCATTTGCTCCTGTCATGATTTAACCCCAGCCACAAACAAGCCCACGCAGCCACTCTCACTCCCCCACCAGCAGGAATGGGGAGACTCAGGAGTGTAAAAGCTGGAAAACTCTTGGGTTGACATAAAGGCAGTTTGACAGGGAAAGCAAAGCACACTTTGCATGCAGGCAAAGCAAACCAAGGAATTCATTCACTGCTTCCCATGGCAGGGCAGGTGTTCTCCAGGGGAGCAGGGCCCCATCACATGTGATGGTGACTCGGGAAGACAAATGCCATCTCTCAGAAGATCTCTCCCTTCCTCCTTCTCCCCCCAGTTTATATATGTAGCATGATGCCACATGGCATGGAACACCCCTTTGCTCATCTGGGGTCACCTGTCCTGGGTGTGTCTCCTCCTGAATTCCTATGCACCCCAGTCTCCTCCCCAGCCTGGCAGCAGGAACAGCAGGAAACACCTCAGCTCTGTTAGCCCTGCACACCAATAAGAAAAACATCTCTACATTATCGACCCTGTATTCAGCACATATCCAAAACACGGCCACTGAGAAGAAAATGAACTCTACCCCAGCCAAAATCAGCACAACTACAAAGCACAGTGCTGAGAATTGCTCACAGTAGCAAGACAGAGGGCACTGAAATCTGGAAACTAGCACGGTGTTGACATAAGGGAAAGGGGAACTGAGGCTCTTAACAGAGCCAGAGACTTCTGCTCTCTGGTCTCTTGAAATTTCCGTCTGCTTAGTTTTTCCTTCAGTAATCACCTTATTTATCCTTATTTTCCTCCCACTTCACTCTCACTCAAGTTTATTTAGGTCTTGATGAACTAATAGCAGGAGTTAATTCCCATAACACAGAAAAATAAAAAAGCATGATGGGAGAGCAATCTACAGTCCTTTACTCACACCCTGAGACTGAATACAGTCTTCTTGTGGTTAGTGATCCACCTGCCTTTGCCCATTTCTCTTCTGCTTAGTGGTGAAAAACCCTAACACAGATGTGTTACTGTGACACCAGTATTTGATCAGTTCTAGGGTCATACAAAGCAGTGCTCTTTATTCAGGTCTGTATCGCTATTGGAACATCAACTTCCTTTTGAGGAGAGTTTCCTCAGGATCCTGAGCTGCATTTTGTCCATTAAACCACTTTATTGCTTTTGCCTGTACCAGCTGCCCTGCTGACAAGCAATTTTTTTCCAGATCCAGAAGATAGATGATAGTTTCCATGGTGAGTCTTTCAAAAACAGAAGTTAGTGATATGATCCAGTAAATACTTTTGCCTAATATTAAAACAACAACAACCTAGGAAATTTCAAGGTGGGATTTTATTTCCCTAAAAGTCTGCTGTTACTCTCCATGTGACAATGTCTTACTAAAGAAAAGCTTCCAGTAAAGTTGCTTTATTGAATGCTTCTGTTACCCATAACTTTCCAGCCTTCAAAGGGAGTTTTTTTCTCAAACAGAGAATGCAAAAGAGCCCTCACTCACCCTCACTGGTAGGTTTACTGCTAGAGCTGAAAAATTAGTAACTGGTTTATTGACTTTATTTCCATAAAGCACTCAAACCATTTCAGACTAACAATTTGCTCTGATTTTAAGACAATCATGTAAATGTTAGTCTTAAAGTCTCATTACAAAAAAAGGCATCAACAAAATTACTTCCCAGCTTCCCAGAGTGTGGCTTATTCAAACACAATCATTTTGAATTTTCTAAAGAGAATATTTTTATTGCTCTTTTATCATTATATTGCTCTAGTTTATGCATAGTGAAACTATAAATGTAATCTTCTTACCCATCTTGACCTAAAACAAAAACGCAGCACCCTCATTTGCAGCTATCTTTGATGCAATTCCAAGAGCACATACAGTCAAAAGCATCAATTGGAAATGCTTCAATTTAAGACAGAAACTGCTTCTGCACTTACTGGCAAGCAATCCAATCCCATTTGCTAGCGATCCAACCCAAGCAGTCTTGCCTTTCCCTTCTCCAAAAGCATCCAGCCACTCCAAGTACAGGACTCCCACCGCCAGCGGTGATCCGTAACACAGGAACTGGGCGAAGAAGGAAACGACAACAATCACCCAGCCCCAGCCACCATCCGGTGGCTTCTGAAACACCATCTTGGCTGGGTGCAGAGGCAGGGGCAGCACCTGTGCAAACAAAACCCAAAGAGAGCAGAGTGTTAGAAACGTGACTGACCAAGGGTCGCGAACGCAAGGGAGCTGAGCGGAGACCCGCACGGCCAGGCAGGGGCTGGGATCAGCCGTCCCCCAGGAACAGCTGCAGCACCAGCACTGCATGACAGAAAAGCAGTTCATCTGCTGAGTGCTAAACAGGCTTTGTGAAAACTTCAGGCAACAGTATCTGCCACAGTTCAACAAAAGAGCCCCACGGTCACCTGCTGTTAAAACCATGAGTATCAAAAAAGCAGCAAAAAATTCTCTATTCAGTTCCCATCTCAGCATGGTATCTTGCCATTTATTAAGGTGTTTGCCACCAGATAGTGCACTCTGGGAGGGGCAGACCAAGAGGAAGACTGACATTTTGGCAGTAGCAACAGTTAAGTACTCTGCTCTGTCAACAAAGCGATGTGTAGAGAGCTGCATCCAAAAATCACTTCGAATATATCAGTGAAGTGAGCTCTAAGACTGTGTATGGGTGTGGCTTTTATGCCAAGATATGACAGCAGCAAACATGCACAAAAAAATCTGCTATAACCTGTTAGAGTGTCTGCCCTCTGTGCAGTTGGCACACATTAGCCTTCCCCAAACTGGCAATCACCTCCTGGACTCCAGAAACACCACCTTGCTCCTTTGCATGGCACAATCCATCACATGTGTATCTGTGCCTTTCAATAACCCACCACCCTCACATCTTCTCAGGACTAGTGTGTGAATGTAGGGATCAATACTTCTAAAATCTAGCAGATTTGGAGGATTTCCAGGCTACATTGCTTTGGAGTCTCCCTGTGCACACAACCAGCCTGCCCTCCCTCTCTGCAGGGAGCAATCTGCCCTAGGGATGATCACAAAACCTATGCTCTGCTCCAAGCTCTGCCACTAACTGGATATATGATTCTCAACAGGTTTATTTCCTCCGCCCTGGAAGGTAGAAAGAGGTAAGATCTTACCCTGTTTTCTTCATGGAATATTCTCAAGGACCATCTCCACACTGCAGCATAAGCAGTAAGGCTAAGCTCTGCTCTGGAAGACTCCCAAGAGGCAAAGCAGAAAAATGAAGGCATTGCATTGCCTTTCTGACTTAGGAACCCAGAGGAAATGGAAAAAAATACTGCTCTATGAAAGCAATGGGAAAACAAGCAGACAATAACAGGATTCCCATTTGAGCTGCTCACACCCTTTTCTTGGGCAATTTTTAAGAATTTGCATGGAAAACTTAACAAAAACACTATAGTATAAAATTTTGAGTAATTGTATAGAGACATTAAAAAGGCCAGTTCTAGTTTAGAGATGCCTTAAATGTTACTTTGAGGGTAGATACTCACAGATGATGACAAAAATTCCTCAGCTTCTTATAAATGTACCTTCATGTGACAACTACCTGCAGAAAAAAAAAAAGCAAGTTTTCAGCCAACGTATCACGGCAACAGTTAACACAACTCTGAAAAACTGGCGGCTTCACATGAAATAGTTCTTCTTTTTAAAATCTTCTCAGAGGAACTTCAGAGGCAAACAAGTTATCTCACTGGAGAAGTACTGATCCCCTGCAATTAATTAACATCTGACAGCAGCCTTGAGCCCTCAAGTAACAAAGATATCGCCTACTAATGTAAAATACATTTTGACATCCTGGGTCCTTTGGGAGTGATCTGCAATTTTAATATACTGACTGTCCTTGAAGATACAACACTCCCAGTTACAAATGTTACAAAGTTATTTGTTTCAGCTTATAAATGTAAACTCTGACTTACTCACTCCAATGCCTGGTGAGCATCCCTTGATCCTGTGAGATGCAAGGGTGGCAGCTGGGATAGACAGTAGCCTTTACACAAAAAGGGGTCCCCATATTTCTAGATGAAATATTCGAGTTATTTGAATGCAGTCCCCAAGAGCTGACCTATGCATCTCTCCACGAATTAAGTAATTATCATTTGGCCTGTTTTGTCCCTGCCTAGAGGAAAAAACAGTGGAAATAAGTAACAGCTTTAAAAGCAGACAATGAGACAAAGCAAGGAAGTCTTCAGAAAAACTCTACAATAATGGAGGTAGACAGTGAACAGCCCTCACTCATATTTGTTTAAAAAATAAACTTTAGAAAACAAACACATTTTAGCCGTTATAGCCCCACAGATTTCCATTATACTGATGCCTTAAAATTTGGCACAAAGACAACTCTTGAGTTCAGTTCCTCTGTTCTGAACATTTGATGGGAAGGAAGCAAAGACTGGGCAGGAGAGGAAAAAAGTTTTTGTAGTCTTAGGTCACGCAGTCTCTTCTAATAGAAAGACTAAAAACCTTTGGATTAATTTGTCACCTGTTGCAATGCTGCACAGTATAATTGAATTTAAACAACTGCACTCAGTTTACAGCAGTAGAAGTGCTGATCTTCTACATCCTGACAACTCCTGTTTTGCAGTACAGGTCTCTTTTGCATCTTTTAGCTAAATAACAAAAGTTTAGGCATCAAAACCATCTCTATTCTCTGAATGTTCCAAGCCATTTACAGTCCACAACTGTCAAGCAAAAAGTAAAAAACACCATTTATTCCCCCCACCAAGAAATCATCCTCAGAGGAATAACAGATCTAAAAAATCCCAGGGTCTGTTTTTAATGACCTGGCTTTCCCTTCCCTTCTCCTCCCTTTCCTTCCTGTTTTTGCAGGTTATTCCTTCACCTCACACTGTTCTGTGCCTGATACCTAAACTGAGGTATATTCTAGCTCCTCTGAAGGCTCAAGGCCACAAGAGCACGGAGCTGCCAGACCTGCATGAGGAGCCTGCTGCCCAGAGCCCTCTGCTATGATAGCTGAAGATGTCCTGGACAACCAAGCCACTGCTGGGACCATGGATATCAACCCACTTTCTCTTGGCATATTATTTAATGCTTCTCTGAAAGCGGCAAGTTGTACCGTAATAGCTTGGTAGCAGGGAAAAGAATTGACAGTGATAATTAAACCTTCACTTGCATGGACATCAAATCTGTGCATCGACTTGGGAGGGATCCAAAGTGCCTTTTACTATTTTCTGTCTGTGTAGAAGGAGGACACAAACTGTAAAGATAAACGTGGGCATCAAAAGTGAAGAAGCAGAAGCCCACACAGAAGGGAGTGAGGGAAGTTTATAGTTTTGGGGTTTTTTCTCAGAACCAACTGGGAAGACTTGTGTGATCCCAGTAACAGATAAACAACTGTCTAAGATTCAGGATTCAGGTGGGAACAGTTCCACAAACCTTTCTGTTCACTAAGCCTAGAGATACTGTTTCAGACTCCAGGAAACCAAAATAAATTAAAAATACAGGAAAAGAGACATGAAGCATAAAGAATTGAACAGTAACTTGAAATTTGGTGAGAAAAAGCTTTTCAGTGAGTTGTACTCACTGCGAATAAGAATAAGAGAGCTGCTTGATGAAAGCCTTTACCAACCACAACTAAAAGAAACCCTAGAGAACAAACTGAACAACAGTGGAAATGTGGAAAGAGGGAAGTGTCTGGCTGCAAGTATTTGCTTTGCTCTGAGCACCATTATCACAATACTGAACTCCCTTACTATAAATCTTAAAATTTGGCTTAAAGATGACAGACAAGCACAAAAAAAAGAACATGAGTACCACTGGAACTTTAGCCCTCAGCACAGCAACTCGTATTAATCTGTGGCAAAGGGAATCCTGAGAAAGACAGTAGCAATGTGATTGTTCCCAGTTTGTTCTTTGTGCAGCCAGAGCCTGGGTGAGTGTGTTGCTTTCTGCGAGCAGCAGCACAAGGCTGCAGAGAAAGCTGATGTCAGCAGAAACACTGTGTGATTAACACTGGGCTAGTCGAGTTTTGCAAGGCACTGCTATGGATCAAGACGGTACCAGCCAGAAAAGTAACATCCCTCATTTTGAGCCGAATCAGATCTCTTGTAAATTTCTGTTGAATTTTCAGGCAAGTTCTTGCAATTTTCATCTGAAATTTCTGCTACCCTTAGCTTGCAAGTAACAACTAGAGCATGAGACTGGTGCATTATATCAAAGCTGAGCTTTGAACATACTCATCGTATCCAAACACCTGCACACATACTGATGTAACAGCATAAGCGCTGTATTAAATTCATTGAAAGATGCATCTGTACTTCCATGACATCAGACTTTAACTGATGTCCTAACTACAGTAGCTTCCTGTCTGACACGTAATATATATATATTTCCCTTCTGGTTCTCAATACTCAGGTCTGCCTACTTCTCACGTTTCAAAACTTGCCCTTCTGTCACTTAAGCAAGAGTGTTGTCAATATCAATGTTTCCTTCTATTTCTGACAGATGACAGAAGTGTGAAATTTAAAACAAAACAAAACACCAGAACAAAACTTACCAACAACACAATAAGGTTTTTCTACTGTGCAGAATTAGTTTATGTTAAGAAGCATCAGTGGGGCAGCACATAAACCGGTCAGCTTTGTACAGATCTGTCAGCTCAGCCGAACCAGTCCTACCTGTTTCCAGAGCCTCACTGCTCCAGAGCGGACAGAAACCCCCCCTGAAAGCACAACTCGAGTGCCTGTCGGACACGAGCATGCATGCATGCAGGCAGATGCGAGCCGGCGCTGCTAGAAACCACCAGCCAATGTGATTTACCAGAGATCTCCTCTGCCCGACGAGAGCACAAAGCGCGCCGCCTTACGCATCACAGCCTGCAAGGGTTCCCTTCGGCATCTGCTCCCTCAGGCCGTCCGTGCCCCTTGGCCAGGGTCTCCGTGGGGATGGATGGCCTCTTATAGCCCCCGGCTCGCCTCGCCTCTCCCCACGCCCTCGGGGGCCAGCCCACAGCCCCGCGTTACACATTGACGCCTTCCACCTCCAGGCCAGTTTCGACGGGAAGCGCTCATCCGCGCAGTGACGCGCACCAGGAGGTGACTGAAGGTCGCCCTCGCCGTCCCGATGCCGCACACGGTCGAGCCACAGTGCCCCGCTCCGGGGCAGCCGCAGCCGCCGAGGTGCCAAGGAGCGCCCGCAATGGGCACCCACGGAGCCCGGTGGGCTCCCGCAGTGGGCACTCGCCATGTGCCCGGGGCAGGTGCTGATGTCGCACACCGCCCGGTGCCCACCGGATGCCAACAGGGCACATCAGGAGGCACCACAGCCAGCAGCACCGAGGGGTGGTCGTCGACGGGCACCGCAAGGGATGCGCTCGCCCCAGGCCGGCGGCACCACCCGCTCCTGCTCCTTTTCCCGAAGCCTCTCCCCGGGGACCGCGCAGAGCCTCTCCGGGCCCCCCGGCCTGGCCCTGCCGCCCCCCGCCTCAGCCCCCAGGGC
>VXBQ01006524.1:701193-768886 GCA_013400175.1 Phainopepla nitens | reverse complement strand
GGAGCCGTGCGGGAGCCGCCCCCGTGCCCCGAGCGGCGGCGGGGGAGCGGCGCTGGCGGCCGTGTCCCGCCGGGTGCCCCTGCCCGTCCCCATGGCAGCATCCCCGTTCTCAGTGAGGGCCTGGCCCCGAGGCACGGTGACCCCCCCACCGCCATCCCCCGCTCCTTGCGCCGCGCCGAGGCAGCCGCGAGGCCGGGCTCCCCCGGGCGCGCCGCCGCGGCTCGCAACCTGCGCGGGTCCCCAGGGCAGCGGAACGGGCGCAGGACGGGGATGGGCGCTGGCCCCCGC
The DNA here is from genome assembly GCA_013400175.1 of Phainopepla nitens. Taxonomy (NCBI): domain Eukaryota; kingdom Metazoa; phylum Chordata; class Aves; order Passeriformes; family Bombycillidae; genus Phainopepla; species Phainopepla nitens. The sequence goes on along the minus strand of VXBQ01006524.1, from coordinate 768,598 downwards.
CATCAGCGATGCCAAAAGGCCGCAAACTTGCGCTGCAGACAGCGATGCAGGCAGCGCACGTGCAGCACTGCAACCCCAGCCTGCCCGCTCAGGGGAGAGACAACTCACTCGCGCATCAGCGCACCCGCTGCCTTTAGAGGCCGTCTCATCGCAGCCCCGGCCCGGATCCGTGTGCATGGCACGTCCAGCGCTGTCAGACATACGGCAAGGTGGTTGTCAAGTCGCGCAAGTTCAGCCACCTGCGATATTCACCCTCCGGACTGCAAAGGAGGCTGCCGCAGAAGCTGACTGAACGCTCAGCAAGCCTCTACCCCAGGCGTGTTCAGCGTGACAGCTCTGCTGCTACCTCTCCCCAGTTAGAGCTCATGTAACCACACACTGCAGGTGGAAATATAAACATTCCCAGAGCTGAGTGAAATTCTGAGAGCTGAAATATTCCTAGACCTAAAATTCCGATGCAACCTCAGATTTTCACAGCCTCTGCAGTTCCTTCAGGTATGGCATCACTCCCCTTTTCAGACCTGCAGTCCAGACTTACTCCTTCATGCAATATTTACAAAGGTTTGTGAACTTCAAATGTCTTTGAAAGTGTCTTGATCCACAGTGTTCAGGTAGGTATCAAAATTAATACTTGCTACTGGAAGGACTGACAGAAGAATGACAAACTCAAGCCTCACTTCTAAGACATCTCAGCTGGCCTACGGATGTGTTGTGTATCTCATGTCGTCGAAAAGGGCAGCCAGCTGAAGGGGGAGGGGAGGGGGAAGAAAGGAGAACGGGAACTCCAAGAGCTCTAGAAAACTGTTCCAGGGAGGAGAACTGAAATAAATGGCATTTAACCTAGAGAGAAGGCAGGAGGGAAACGTGATAGCATTCTTCAAGAAGTGTAAGAGGTTACTGTGAAGCAAAAGGAACGAACTGTTCTGCACATGCATTAGACAAGTAAAAGAGGTCAGTAGGCTTAAATTCCATGCCTAGGTAACTGCTATAGATATTAGGAAAAGCTAGGCTAGCTTGCTGCTTGCAGAGATTTCTTTGGGAAGCACAGCATTTTGGGAACACGTGCACTGGGGTTGCTGAAACAAATGACTGAAGACAGCTGCCCAGACAGTAAACAGCCGCTGTTTACTTTGATTGCTTCTTGGGCTTCAAGACACAGGCTGAAATCGAAAGGGTAACCGAAATCTTTCCAAAGCCACAAAAGAGATGGCTGGGAAACAACAATTCTAAATCAACTGTCCAAGATGTGCTGTTTCCTACACTGCAATACAGAACCTTCTTGCAAACAAGTGCACCTAAAGCTTCAGTTCCCATTACAGAGCTTGATACAGAAGCTTAAAAAAGAACATTGTGGGCTAAAATTCAATACTTCACTCTAGCAAAATTGGTTATGAGACTCTGAAAATATTAGTGCTTTCACAAGTTCACAATGGTTTAGCTGTACAGGAATGTCCAGAAGAGTTAAGGCACACCAGTGGCAGAGTACATTGACACACTCTGGATCCTTATGCAGAGGAAGCAAGCCCAGTCAGATGTAAAAAAATCGAGTTCAGATCACAGGCAGCTTTGGACCTGAACAGGAAACCCCACCGAGAATAAACATGCACTTTAAATGAACACTTATTTACCCTAATTGCTTCACTCTACCTTCTCTGGATGTGCTCCTCATGACAATTCCCCTGTTTTAATTAAACCTGTTCTTAATATGAACATGCCAGTCAAGTGCATACCCTAATTCTGAGAGGCCAATCTTGCTGGCAAGAAACTAGGAAAACAAGCCACAGAAAAACAAGGCTAGAGGAAACAATCCCTCCTCCATGTCTCCTTTGTCCCTGGTTTCACAACAAGCAATGTGGCTCCGTTCAACTCTAGGTTTCTGCTCACTTGGTCTACAGTATTTTGGCAACTGCCATTCGGCTTAGATTTCACATCACTGGTTAATCTTCTCATTCCTTCCCTTCAGAAACCCTTCCTACACGGCCTTCCAAGGCCTGGTGAATTGTAACAGTGCCATAGCTGCACCGTTCATAACTCCACTTTCATCCCACGCATCACCAGAATTCTTAAATCCTCACTTTAAAACAGAAAATGGAGTACAGCACTGAAAATTCCTATAAGCCACTTTCCCCCTCAGCCTATGTGGTCTAAGAATCCAAAGGATAAAGGTACTTGAGTAGCATGACCAGGGGTGAGAGCAGCACCTAGTTGAAAATTTACCTGATTTTTGGTACACCATGGTTGCAGGATGTGCTGTTCTGGGTCACTCGTAGCTGTACCAGCGAACAGATGATCGAGGAGCGTTCTCTAGTTCACAGACAGTGCACAAGCAGCAGCTTCTGAAGGTAGAGAGAGGAAAATTAGAGGGTATTCAAACAGCCATCTTGGCAGGGGTCCTTCCCAGCAAGGAATGTAGCTGGTGCTGAAAACCCCAAATCTGATCAAAAGAATTATCACCTGAGTAAAGAGGTAGCAGGTTTGGAGGATTTTGGCTGGGTTTTTTGTTTGTTTGTTTGCTTGTTTCATTTTAAAGAAGGTCCAGATTCTGCAATGCAGGAAAATCTCAAAACAAAACCTAATTCTAAATATTTGATCAACTATTGTCCTTTCAACTGTGGTCCAGGCTGGGGAGCATCCTTTTGTATTTTTGCAGTCCTTACACAATCAGCGTAGGAGGAGAGAGTCTGGAATGAAAGGGTAAGGCTAATATGCGCAAAGTCCATCTTATGTGTTTTGTTAACTTGCTTGTGAAAAATGTCCATTAATGATTGAAGGAGGAACAGGGTGAGGAGAACAATCAGTAGTTTGACTGGAGTTTAATTTAAGCAGACATATTAAATATTGATGCACTCACAGAGTCTAAAGAACACTCATTTGCCTTCAGCAGCCACAGAAGACAACGGTTCCAAAGTTATAAATTAACCTTTCATGTGAGAGGTGAGAAGCATGAGGCTTGTCAAGTGCTATTTGACCCCTGAGCGGAGGTCACTGAGCAGGGTCACTACACCTTGTCTCAGATTTGTGTGAAGGGGAACAAGACTGTTTTGGCTCCAAAGCACACAGATTTCCTGGCAAATGCCAATGAAGTACCATGAAGCTCCCTGGTGCCATCACAGCTACACTGACAGGGAATATTGCCTACTTTGTCTGGGAAGATGCAGATACAGTGGCAGAATTGTCCCTCCCACAGTCTGGCTGTCACTGAGATCATTAAATCCAAGGTTTCCACACCACCATCTTCTGCAGAGGTCCCATAACATGGGCAAGGCCTGAAGTGTGTGTTCAGATGAATTGTGTCCTCAGTCTAACCATGTCTGACCAACTGGTCAGCTGCACACGGGAGATGGAGAGGAACTTTGTACAGGAGCATGTGGTGACAAGACAAGAGGGAATGACTTTAAACTGAACGAGGGGGGTGTATAGTAGATAGCAGGAAAAATGTCTTTACTGTGAGGGGGGTGAGGCCCTGGCACCTGCTGCCCTGGGAAGTTGTGGATGCCTCATCCCTGGAAGTGTTCAAGGCTGGTCTGGATGGAGCCCTGAGCACCCTGGTGTAGTGGGAGGTGTCCCTGCCCATAGCAGGGGAGCTGGAACGAGATGATCCACAAGGTCCATTCCAATCCAAACCACCCCATGATTCAAATGCTGCTTTGTAAATCAGTTCTCCATGTTAGTCTTCAAGTCTACGTATGTGCAAAATAAACATCACATGCAAACCTTCTGCAGAGCTTGTAACAAAAAGCAGCAGTCATCTAGCTTTAAAAAACTGCAGCCTGCAATTTCTTCTTTTTTCTTCCTTTACTTTTACATGACTGAATGGGTGAAGGGTTATTTAGGTTCTTACACTACCCATTGCAGGTAATGAGGACATCAACTGTATGTCCTCATGAGGATAGTATCAAATGAGGGAAAAGCTATCTAATAAAAGTAATGTTAACTTGCTTATCAATTCAATGCTCTTGCTACACAACACAATCAACTAATGCAGCTGCAAGGAGTATTTTTTGAAGGTGTCTTAGGTACAGTTTCTTAGTAAAAGTTTGTTGTAACAAACTAGGGAACTGTGACAATTTTTACATAACATAATCTTCTGAATCTGTTGCATGATTTACATTCCCTAAACTGATAAAGGAACTATTTGGGTTTGGCAAATAATGAAGTTTTCCATATTTAGAACATAAGGGAAAATCACATTATTTTAAGGCTATTTTAGAGATCACATACACTTCAACTAAAATACAAAAGTGCACCACGTAATGACAAATAAGTGCTGACAGCATGAATCACATCTGCTAAGAGTGTAAAATGGAAATAAAATTAGCCCTGTATCTCTAAGCAAAGGGATTTATCAGTTCTATTTTCTTTCGGGAAATATCCAGCAGTATATTTTTATTATGGCATAGGTCCCTCACGACCTTCAGGTTTGCCATAAATTCACAAAAATCAATGCCAGTACAAACCCCTAATGCTATTTTTACTGAGATACAAATTTTCTGTTTTTCAACCCCAACTTCCCTTTCCTGATCCTGTTACATGCCCCTCACAGTAAATTTAATCCTCATTTAAGACAGTGCACTATCACACTGAGACAGCTCAAGAATGCACTCACTGCTTTAGGAAAAAGATTCCATCCTCTTTAGAGATCAGAAGATTCCTTACAGAGAAAGGCAGGAGTTAGAGCTGTCTCATATAGCAGCAAATCTTGTATATATGAATATGTATGGCTGCATTAGAGAACCAGATGATAGAAAAAATACCAGCATATTAAAGAAATCACAGTACATAAATAAATCACTTTTTCAGAGAATAACTCAGTAACTTATCTTTTCCTTTTCCCCTGTCACACCCCTTTCTGAGCTATTGTATTTAGGGCACATAAAGTGCTTGTTTAACTAGAGGGAGGCAGGCTGTCTTTGCTTTTTTGTTCTTAATCTGGAATATCAGACCTTTTCTCTGAATTCTATTTTATATTAGCTTCATTCTTTAATGGGCTAGAATAACCACCTTTATGGAAGAATACAATCCAAAATGGTTAAACATATTTTCACTTTCAGCAGTGGATGGACAGAAAATAGAGAACTGGATCCTTAGTACTGCTGAAAAGCATTGTGACCAGGAACAAGGCAAATCCCAGAATGTCCCAAACTCCAGGGAAGGCTGCAGTAATTGGAGCTGTGGCAGAGGGCACAGTGAGGTGGGTGAAAGGCATTAAAGAACATCCTATAAGAAAATAAGGACTCATTTGTTTTACACAGAATTGTCTCCAGCTTCTCCCAGTTGAGCACATGACAAGGAGGGGGCTGTTGCCAACATCACTGCTGCTGATGCTCCAGTGGGACTCAAACCAGCCACTACTGTGACAGGCAGATGCTCCAGAAATCCTCAGTTTTCCCTCCATGGGTAGCTTTTAGTCTTTGGAAAGGCTGCACAAAAAAGACCTTGACATCTTTTTGCTCTGGAGTGGAAGTCATCTGCTTGGCCCACGTTTTCAATCTCAACAAATCAAAGGCAAGTATTTCTGTTGAGGTGGGCACCAGGTAGAGCATCAGTCCTGGAGATGGCTCCTCAGAAGTGGTGTTTGCTTATTCCCTGTGGAAAATTCATCTATTTCTTGCCAACAGAGGGTACTGAAGTTTAATGGCACACATTTACCAGGGCAGGAAGCAGCACAAAGCATTCCTGTGAGACTCTGCAGAGTACAGACATGCTCTTTTCATCTTGCTTGAGTACTAAGTTCACTTAATAGACCTGAGTTGGCTTTTCCCTCTCTTACTTAACCATGTTAAAATATCAAGGAAGGCATTTATTTTCTGTCAATTAAATGGAGAGGATAATAGTAGCAGTATGAAACAGCCAGAAACCTAAACTCATCTCACTGCTATCCCCTTTCAATGCAAATGCTGTCAGTTTTTTCTGTATAATGCAGTCCTGCACTTCAGATGTAGCATTTTTTCTAATGCTGCCCTTAGCCTAGTGTTGGGTCCTCACAGGCTGAGATCACAATCCCAAATTACACTCCATTTTTCTGGTTACACTCGTGCATTGATCTGTTGGCAACACAGCACGTGCTAAAATAGTTCACAATTAATCACTCCAAATGTCTGTAAAGAGCCCCCAAATACACACATCCTTTAATTTTGACTGCCAAGACAAATTTGGTGAGTGGAGAGACCAAAGGGAAAGCAAGATTCCACAACAGGAGAAGGTTATTTTAAGCTGATGTCAAGCTGACACCCAGGGCTTGTCTAAATATAGATTTGCCCACTGTAAACACCCTTAGTCTGCATTTAGTGCAGACATATGCAGAGTTACTCAGCAATGACAGACAAGCTTTGCATCCACACCCAGGCCCACAATAGCCTCCGGTCATAACCAATTCCTGAAAAAATAGTTTGTAAGTTAAAATAGTTTCTGCATCCAAAGAGAAGCATTAACCAAGGAAAGCTTCTCTCCTGCTGTTGGCATCTAAGCTCTCGAGATGAGAAGCAGGCTCACCAAGGGGCTGCAGCTTTCAGGCTCAGCTCTTCTAATTCCCATGGTTTGCAAAGAACAGGCAAGGAGGGGGCTGTGCAGACACGTTCCTGGAGTCTCTGCAGTGGCTCACATGTGTCAATGCAGGAAACAGCCTGTGCTGGGCAGGTGTGGGGCATTGTTCTGCCACTCAGAAACCCTGGCTTCCACACTGTGGTTTCCTGCTTCTTCCTGTCCTCCCCTGGTTAATGCTTGCTCTGCCTCTGAGTTGTCAATCTTTTTATTCTGCAGCATAAACACTGCGCTGTGCTGGACCTTCTGTCTCAAGGTCTGGGAAACTTACTGCATTTGCAAAGAGCTTGGACAACTTACCATCAATAAATTAGCTGAAAACCTGCTTGCTCTGACAACCACAATGTAAACATATCCAGTGTGTCCTGCCACTGCAATGTGATACTCTCTCCAAGTTTATGTGAATCATCTCCCCAGTGACCGTGAAGAGAACTGGAAACCATTGTCTGTTTACTGATTATTGGAGCTTCCTTACTAAAAAAGTACAAACACAAAAACTGTGTCTTCACTGAAACAACTTGGGAACTCCTCTGTAACTTTACTGTAAACCAGACATAAATGTTTAACTGCACCTATGTTAAACTTTCTTCGGATTTTGGGCTCTGCTACTTAAAGAGCCTATGGCAAAGATTGCCTGAAGAAAGGCTCAGAATGCTGTATTACAGTAGGTTTGCAACCCAAGTGTCAATGCTGTGCTTCTGTGCTGATCAGAGTTGTGCAGGGTCAGCATTTGGGATGGTTCCAAACCTCAGAGTAATAGCTGAACCTAGAGGGGCTTTCAACTCTGACATACAGCCTCCATCAACTGCCTTATGTAACAAGATCTACCTTCAAAACCCTTGCAATCTACTTCAAAGTGTAGTATTCCAGCTTTTCCACTAATCAATACAGCAAGTAATGGAACAACTAGAAAAATCAGAAAATCAAATGTTCAGTAGGTAAACGTGTGCTACATCCCTTACCCGAGAACAAGGAAGGTTCCTTATTCTCAAGTGACACTTCCAATGCCACATATCCACACAGCAGGTCATGCACAAGGCCCTACAGATCTCCTCTACTGTATTGTGAGCATCAGGATTTACTTTTGATTGCCATTGTCTGGCTTTTTCCCTATTTGAGGTAGACTCCAGAAATTTGTCACAAATAGCACTCCTTACACAACATGGCCACGGCATTTTAACAGTCTTACAGAGCATCTGCTGCTGAGCACAAACCAGGCATCAGTGTATCTGCTACCAGCAGCTGGAGTTATGTGGGAGCACCATGGTCATTAGGATGAAGAGCTATTCATAACTGCTGTCAATATTTAGAAACACTAATTCAACATTTGAAGAAGGCAGAAAGAGTTTCTTTACAGCATTTGAGCCTTGGACAGTTAGTGTTATCCTTATTTCACAAGGGATGCTTGTAAGACTTCCTGGTACAACAGGCCAATAAGATGTACAAGGCAAGGAGAACACACCTCTTCTGCAAAGTGCCCTGGTTTCCTTTAACCTACAGAATTCTTGGGCTCAGAAACAGTGGATGAAAGAGTCTGTGCATCACACATCCAAGCAAGATATCAAATTGCAAATTCCTACCAGTGTGTTTCAGTCCATCCACCTTGGAGTCATGAAATCAAGGCTGGAAAAGACTTCCATGACTGAATCCAAGCTTTGACCAAACATCACCAGGTCAACCAAACCACAGCACAAAGTGCCACATCCAGTTGGTTTTTGAGCAGATGGCAACTCTACCACATCCCTGGGCAGCCCAGAGCTCCAATGCTTAACCATCCTTTCAGTGTAGAAATTCCTCCTGATACTCAACCTGCATCTGCCCTGGCACAGCTTGAGTCTATGTCCTCTCATCCTATTGCTGGTTGCCTGGGAGAAGAGGCTGACCCCCACCTGGCTACAGCCTCCTTTCAGGAAGTTCAGAGCAATGAGCTCTTCCCTGAGCCTCCTTTTCTCCAGGCTAAAAACACCCCATGACAGCGACAGCAGAAGAGCGAGGCTGAACCACCAGCCCAGTGACTTCAATCTTAGAAAACCCAGTGCTCTCACACATATAAACAGAGCCCCAAGTGACTGATTTAGATGGCATTCAGACAGCGTCACTGGAAAACTTGCAAGTGGCTCACTCTAGTAGGCACAGACAGGTCTGCCTTAGAAATCTTGTAGCAGGTTCGTGTCCAGCCCAAACCATTTGGACAGTTTCTGGCTAGGGGTTGCTCTGATCCTCTTGCCCCTTACAACAGCTGAACCTGAAAAGCTTTTGTTTTTTGGTTAGCAATTAGTCCACCTACCACATCCAATATAGAGAGTAAAGCCTCTACCTTGGATCCACAAGGCTTTGGAGAGGCTACTGTTAGAGCTGGTTGGTTTGATTTCTTCCCCAAGCTAACTCATGTATTAAAGACAAATACTGACCACTTTCAGCAGGAATTCAGGGTGCTTCCTGAAAGGAAGCAGTCCTGCCTTGAACTGTGGGATTGCACAAGTCAGAGCACGACATGACAATGAAGGCCAAGACCCAGCACTGGGGTGTGATTTTTGGAGGGTTAAGGCAGGGCTTGGAGTGAGCTTTTCAGATTCTGCTCTTAGGGATGAGCCTGCCTCAGAGAAAGGTTATTCCCTCACTGACTCATGGGGATTACTTTTAGATAATGGAAAGTCCCTCGTAAGAGGCATAAGATTTGCAAGGATATTAAAATTATTTGAGAGTCTTTGAGGCAAAGAAAACAGTGCTCATTTGACCAAAAAAAGAAAAATCCCAAAAAACCACCTTCCTTACTTGATGATACTTATCTGCACATTTCAGAAACAGTTGAAACACTGGAGAGAGTTTGTTTTAAATATCTCTACAGAGGCTTACAATTTATTTTTAACACACATGCATTCCTATACAGTTAATACTTGTGCATATTGACACTTGAATTTCTTCTTTCATTTTCTTATTGTGCTGTTCGCTCCTCTCCCACCTCCTCATACTTTCATTAAAAGAAGTCACTATAATTTGACCAAGAATCCAACTGGCACAGACTTCATATGCAATAAGATGGCATCTCAGATATCAGGTCAAGATTTTCACAGGAAATGTCATAGCTTCAAGTTGGAGAAATGTTGTTTCTTAAATATTACTTTATATATCCACCACTAAGTAAAATAATCTTAGAGGAGATGTGCCCTCATTAACAGAGTTGAAGTAAAACAGATTTAAAAAGATGAATTGCAAATTTGAATATGTCAACAGTGAATTAAAGCTGCATTTGCAGAGAATTATTTTCCTCCAAGGGAAGTTTTCTTCTTTAGGGTATGCTGACAAACCACCTTAAGTTTCTACAGTCCAGAGATGGAAAACATCCTTAATGGCTTCCGCTAACCTATCTTTGAAGTCGGGCAGTAATTATGTAACTGCTCTGGAAACAGGAGAGGAGCAGCCAGGAACCCTGCCTTTGAGCAGAGCACTTGGGAAGGGAAAAACGAACAAAAAAAGTCTTTTCTGAATCCTTGCTCTTTGTTGAGACTTCCCCCACTCCAACCTTAGGCCAACTTGGATTGGAAAGCTGTAGCAAGTGTCAGGCCTTCAGTGTCTGTTCTATTTTTGGGCATTTGTTGTGGACGGAGAAAGTGCAGCCTGAGCACCATGAGAGCAACTTGAATATGAGGGCATAACTGCCAGGAAAACAGTTCCCTGGCTCCTTCTGCCCCTGTGGGAATAAGGCTGTTGTGCCTTTCATTGAACTCTGAGAACTCAGGCTTGGAGGAAGCATTCACTTTAGAAACCACTGTGACATTTTCAAAAAGGTGTAGATGTCACAGCTAATTTCACAGCCCACTCATCCATCTGGAATTTGCAACCAAACTCAGTCCTCATTTCTGCCCTTCTAAGTCCAGAACAACTTCACTGTAGATACTTCATCCGTGGGAACAAGAACAACAGCTGACCCACAATGTCTAAGTAAGTGCCAATTTCAGCCCTGAAAAAAATCCAAGTGTTTTGGAAAACTTACCAAAGGTTGACTGATGTGTCAGATAACAGATACCTTGCAATAACAAATTTTAAGTAAGATAGGTGACAATTCATAAATGCGAGTGGCAGTGCTGTTAAAAAGTAAAAACATTACATGCTCTTTTTTCTTTTTTTTTTTTTTTTCCCCAGAACAGGTTTTAAACCAGGAATTTGGAAGAAAGGAAATAGCTGAAAAGCCTGTGTGAGTATGGAAGTTGTACTGTCAGCAGCAGATGACAGCAGAACCTTCTCAAGTTCATTATCACCTGTAAATTACAGGATGTTTGTACCATTAAAGTTAAATATGTTCTACACTGGTAAAGAAAAGATTTTACAACACTGCTAAAATGCAGTATGGACCAAAGAACAAGATCTGTAAGAGCAGCAACAAGTAAGAAAATAAAACTGGCAGCATGTTAACATAAAACCTCAAACAACCAAAACCCACCAAAAAAACCTCCAACCACCCCAGTGAAACACCCAAGTTAAATATTGAAGGCAAGAGGATTAAATATATTTTCATGCCAGTATAAACTATTCAAGATGTGAATTTTGTAGCCTGAAAGACTATCTCAGTCTCAACCAGTTCTAACAGTGTAGTTTAGTCAAGATTTAATGTCTTGACCTTGTAAATCTTTATCAAATCTTGAGCAAACTTTTTTACTATCATGAGGCACCCTGACTTTAAGCAATTAAACAGTAGTACTTTGGGGGAAAGAAACTGGCTTCCTTTAAAGTTGTCTTCCAAGAGGTAACTCGGGAAAATAGAAACCTTTTTATGATTAATAGAAACATGAAACTGAGAAATAGCTTCAGAATCAGGATGAGAGTTCTGTGATGTCTGAGTAAAGCGAAAGTATTTTAAAAAGCCAAGCCCTTTAACTGCAGCAGAAGTACTGCAATCTGGCTTTTTCTATTAGAGAACAAGCTGAACTTTGCCCTCACTCTAGGCCATGCAAAGACAAGTACTCTGCTCACTTTGTGTTCTCCTCACCCTTGTTATCCCTCTGGTACACCCAAACTGCCTTCATGTATTGACATAATGATTAATTTCATTATTTGAATCAACTGGTAGAACATGAGTGGCATTTCTAATCCCACTTGCATATGCATGGAGATTTCCCTAGGGGAAAAAAAAAATCTCTAGAAAAAAAATAAGATTATGCTCCAGACAAGCTTAGCAAGGTTATTGCAGTCAAGAGTCTACATGTTCCCAAGAATCTAGGTAAGATTTGAGATGGAATTATAGTTAACATAAATTTTAATGCAAAGAGCCACCATTTCAGTTAGATGGATTCCTAAAATACACCATAAAAGAGAAGCCAAAGCTCTATTGTTCAGTCTCGATTCACACAAATTTTTCCTGCAATAAATTGTCCCTTAAATCAGGGAGGCTGCTAGACCAAGGACACAGCATTCCTGGGAGCATCTCTGGGAGGTTCTTGGAACGTTTAATCTAAAAAGATAGGTTCCCCTCTTAATTCAGACATTAATATCAGTTGCATGTTGTCAAAATATACATATAATAGTATCGGATGCTTTAGTCCAGACAAAATTTTTTAAAATAAACTGAATGTCTTTTCAAAATATGAAAGAGTTAACCTGAAACCCCTCAATTACCTTCAGAAACTAACAGCATAAAAAATGCATTTAATTAATACTCAAGGCAACAGTCAGACTAATCCTAGAGTTCCTTAATAGTGCGAGGAATGCAGTAATTTTTAACAGGTTTAATTCACTGGTATGTTGTCACAGCTAACACTTTTAGATAGAAAACCCAAGAAAAAAAATTTAATAAAACTTATGACACTTACCAGTTTCTAAGTCTGCTGTATAAAAATCTGTGTGCGGGAAAAGTGACTAAACAACTTTAAAATTATACAGAGCTGTGTCCTGATGATCAAAGTACATTAAGTTTAAAAGCCTTAATCACTTGAATCATTCATCCACAGGAACTCAACTCCAGCTACAGTTTATGTGGAAATACAGATTTTGCAAATATATACCACTGCAGCTGGGGATTTCATCATACTTAGGAACTTTAATTTCTCTACTGCCAAGTCTGCTCAAGTTTCCACTTTATCCCTACTCAGCTGCAAGGGTGGAGGCAGGAAGGCCTCGCTACGCGCTCCCCTCACAGATCCCACAGCTCCGGCTCCACGCTGAGGCCCAGGAGGCCCCTCAGGTACGCGGGGTAACTGAGCATGGCCACCGCCCCAGGGCACGCACGTACCCTCACAGGGCAAGGACACCTTGAGGGCAGTTATTAAAAAAAAAAAAAATTTAGAATCATAGGATATTCCCAGTCAGAAGGGACCCANCCTCGGCTCCTGTCACTGTCCCCACAGAGCAGAGATCAGTGCCTGCCCCTCCTCTTCCCCTCAGGAGGAAGCTGTGGCTGCAGTGAGGCCTCCCCTCAGCCTCCTCCTCCCCAGGCTGAGCCCTGCTCCTGGCATGGCTTCCCCTCTAGGATCCTCACCACCTTCACATCCCTCCCTTGGAAACTTTCCAATAGCTTTGTATCTTTCCAAAAACCATCCAATGTGTTTTGTATTAAAATAACTGCAAAAATTCACATACAAATGACCCAAAACAATTTGCCTAATTTGGTGATGCAGATGAGCAATCTGCATATTCCAAAGAAAGTCAGGTACCAATCACAGCTGAACTGCAAAACTGCTTCATGTTATTAGCCTTAATTCTTTCCCCTGCTAGAAAATAAACAGAAGTAGGTAGCAGTGTTGAAGAGGTACAAAAAAATCAGGTCGATTTTTAGGAAGTGTGTGGGGGGGGAAAAAAAAAGTCACATCAGATCTAAAATTCACATCTCAAGGCAGAAAGATAGAAGCATTTATTTTAGATCTCTTCTACATTTAACATTTGCTGTCGACAGGCAAGAGAGTGTTAAAATTCACTACAAAAGTATACCCAGTTTCATTCAGCACCGTCAAAAAGCACTCAGATCCAGAATGGCAAGAGCCCAGCTCACAACACTGCTTTTTCACACCAGAGCAAGGGGACCTTCAGTGATAGGAGGGAAGCCAGTGTGACTATAGGAACTGAGGGAGAAAGGAGGTAGCAGCATATACTTCTTAAGTTCAGCTGCAAAAATGCCAGATGGTCACATCAGAGATACTTGGGATTCCCACAGATCACTGTCCTGGTTTCATTAAATTCACATGCCAGGCTATGTTCAAGGCTTAAGAGAAAAAAAAAGTACAGGACATGGCGTAGAGCATTTTCACTGATACACAGAATTTGGAACAGAGATGACTCTCATTAACAGCCCTGAGGCTCAAAAGCCTCAAGGTTCCCATCTCAGACCTTCCAACTGTATTTACTGTTTTCTGCATCCAAGCAACTAATAGTCTTTATACATACCTTCAGTCTCCATCAGGGAGATGCAGGACTGACCTCAACCTCTTCTTGCTTCTGGCAGGATGGCTGTGCTGTGTACTTTGAAAGGTACAGAACAGTCTCTGAAGCGTGTGAAACAGACTGATATCCAAGCCAGCACCTTTACATTCAGGAAGGATTAGGCTTATTAAAATTGCTTGCTGTGCAACGCATCATTCTTTCTCTCACTCTCAGCAGTTTACCAGGATTTCTAAGTTAACCCCTGTAAAGCTGGTAACTTGCTTTCTTTTATAAAGTTGTACAAGTACTGGATGAAATAAAAAAGAACCATCTAAAGGGGTGATCAACTGGATGAGGCAACCTGAACTTAAACCAGCAACACACATCATCTTTCCCTTCTTTTCTGCTATTCTGAAAGTGCTCAAGTGGCTCATTTCTGTTCAGACGAATGTCAGAAAACAAAGGACATGGACAAAGAGACCATCATTCCCCCAGTCCACAGACCCACCAGTCATGGCAGTCAGGGACAGGCAGAACAACTGCTTGCTCAGCATTTGCAGCAGGGGTGTGAGGAGAATAAAGGCATTTTAAGAAACACTGCCTGTGTTCCAAGAACAGAGTAACATGGATCAGCCAGGTTAGCATTCGCTGAAATACAGCGGTGGCCTGGCACCCAGGAATTTGCAGCCATCGGAATACAAGGATTTTACTGGTCAGAATGGAAGAGCACACTCCCCATTGCAGGCAGAGGCCTGTGCTGGCTTGAGCATCGCAGCAGTCACAGAGAGGCCACAGAGAGCAGCAGCTGAACAAGACAGACACAAGTGGATTCAACCAACAAGTTTAGCAACGCCCAAGACAATGAATACAGGATGAGCATAAGTTTAAGTACCTGTGAACCTTTCAGCTCTAACCCAGAATCTTGGCAAAACAGCCAGACATAGCAAGTAATACTTAGACAAGCTACTGAGTATGCCGCAGGTGACCTCTATGCTAAGCTGACGAAAGAATGCACACAATAAAAAAGTGACAAAATCAGAAACATCAAAAGGGATGGCACAACAAAGTACTCAGGCAATTTACACAAATACATACAATCTAAAGCTTACAACTAGCTCATGTTCTAAAATTATTAAGCATAATAACTGATAAAAGTTTTAGAAAGAAAATATGTCAAAACAGCAAAAATTATGGTGGATTCTTAAGACACATCTCCATCAGAAAATAACTGAATCCATCAATCATAGAATGACTTAATTGGACAAAGAGGTGTGGTAACAAGACAATCAAGAAAAGCTGAAAGAGAGCACTCGATACCATGACCTTTACTACTACAAAGTAATAGCAAAAGCACTCTTTTCTGAGCTACAGAATATGCAGCACACCTCTTAGTATAGACAAGGAAACATTTTTTGCCTTCTCCTTCTCACAGCTGATATCAGATTAGAGAAACAGCTGTCCTGCCATGTACAACTCTTCACTCGGAACTCTTTGTACAGTTTTCTCTGTTCCTATGAACTGAGAAAAAATGGTAAAAAGATGAAACTCTCCCAAGGAAAAGTACCCTCAAGATAAAGAGGTCAACTAAGACCAAAAATACTACAGCTTTTGCTGTGGCAAAAAAAAAGCCTGAGTTCCCATGGAAGGCAGCTGTGAGAAGTTAAACAGACGTGTAATTCAGTAAGGTACTCTGGAATTTCCCCACAATAATAACTCAAGAAATATAGCTACATTCTTCCAAGACAGAAGCAAACCTGATGGAGTCAAGTATGCATTGTACTTTGAATATCCACCTAATGCACAGGGAGGAGCACCTCCAATGCAAACTTTATTATGTGAACAGGTTATTTCCCAGGTTATACACTCAGACATTTAACACAAGGAATGGCCCAACTAGAAGCAAAGACAGCAAAAACAAAGACAAACAAGTATCTTCTAGGACCCTTAGTTCTCATTTTTCTTCCTCTTTTTCCCAATTGATGACAGGCTGACAGAGAAGGAAATATACATCCACCCAGCAGTCTTCCATACAAGTAAATACAAAAGAGTCAAGTGTTTATTGTAAGTCTGCATGAAGGCACAGATGAGCTTGATTACAGACACATTGTAACAATTACAAGTATATGTAAACACCTTGAGATATACAAAAAAGCAATAATACAGCTAGTACAGGAATAAAATGTAACCTGCTAAAAACCCCCAAACTTCTTTATATCTGAGGTTCTTACAATAAGCTCTGATCCACACCAACACAGTGTAATGTTCCTAAAGTCACCACTTGAATTCATGCTCAAGAAATCTGCACTTTGGTCATAGATTGATCCAAATTCGAACAGGCTTCCCTCACTAGGATCAGGAAAACATAGGAACAACCAGCTAGACACCCAACAAACCTATAATGAGGCTTCATTGATTTTCTAAATACACAAGAGCAATCACCAAGGTACTGAAACTAAACATAAGCTTCAGAAAAGCTCAAGGATGCTTGTTCCACTTGCATTTGAGGAAACTGCTGTATTTCTGCAGGAAAGGAACAGTCTACAGCTGTCAGGTGATTTTTTTCTTCCTCCACAGGAGGCTTAGATTTCATCTGAAACACCTGCCAAAACAAAAGTCAGCAATCACAAACTAAAGTGCCTTGGACAGCTCAGGTTTTACCACTAAAATAAAACATCACTGTTTATAGATACAGCATTACGTTTTCTCATGAGAAAATCCACCTTTACACAGAGAAGACTACTTCCAATATTTCTGTGGAAAGGGGCATTGCTTTTTGTGATTTTTTTTGTTGTTGTTTTTCAGTTAGTTACCAATGCCATAAACTTAAAGAATGGCAACACAGCATTTTTCCAAAGGAAATAACAAAAAAAAGCCCCTCCTCCCCCCTCCAAAATAGTCTTAATATAGGCAATCCCCAGGCCTAGACAAAGAGCACTCTGAGCAGCAATTTACTACAGGGACACAATTTTCACAAACTCGACCCTCAACCACCTGTCCTAACTCTTCACTCCTCCTCTACAAAAGCTTTATAACCTCTGGAACTCCATTCCATTGAGGAAAGACTCCCATCCAGGTAATATACGCAGAACAAAACCTAACACAACTACAACATTTCTGCAGACCCTGTGGCCACATCATCCCAACTGAAAGATGAGGTAGTACTTTTCTTTGGAGCCCAACTAGCGGAACAGGCACAAGCACTCTTCTCCCTAAAGTAGCAGCAGCTGTCTGTAACGCAGCACCAAACTCCAGTTCTCCTCTTCAGAACACACCTAAAATCCAAAACCAGCTGCTTAGAAAAATAAATTGTTATATGAGCACACATTCCTACTTTAACTGCATTGTAAAGGCCACGGTCTGGCATATTCAGTGACTTCTTCCTGTCTACACAGTGGCATTGACTCAAACTCTGCCTCCACTGGGACTAATGGTTGTTACCCAAAATTAACATGAAGGTATCCTGAGTACTTATTATAGTGAGATGTGGAATTTAAAATAATTTAGAATCCTAAAAACCTTGACCCGAATTTAAAAAAAAGAAAAAAAAAGGCTGGGAGAGGAATTCAGCTCCTGAGGGAACTGAGGAAACCAGATTGTCTCTATGCATACAGTCCATTTGGTATTAAGGGGCTCTGTTTGCTCTCTCTTTAAGAGGAGAGATCTTTCCTCTCAAGGAGGTTGTTGTAACATATGCATCTATTATAATTTTATAGCTTACACTCATAAACCTTCTGGTTTCTTATGAGATGGCTTGAACTGGAGAAATATGCTCTGCATAGTCCATGCTCTGTAGACTCCCAATGATCAAAAAGAAATAGACTGCCATGACTGAAAAAAAGGAAACATCAGAAAGAGTTGAACAGTATTAGAATCTGTACTGCTTGTAAAACTAAGCATTAGGATCAGAAAAACCACTCTAAAACTCAATCAAGGTCCCTGGCTGCATCCTCTTAGCAAGCAATAATCGATGAAAGACTGTGCTTCTTTGACTGACAAACTGTTTAAGGCTCTTTTATTTGTCTCCATCATCAGTCTCCATTTATTTAACAGAATACACAGAGTCCATATACTCTCCTGTCAGTGGTGCAACTTGCACAGATCCCAGGAAGCTTTCTCATTTTCACTGCTTTCAAGACTGCATTTTTCATTCAGCTGAAGTGCACAGGGATTCCACCCAGGCAGCTGGATTCCTAAACGAAAACATTTGAACAGGAAAGGAATCCTGTTCTGTTCAGCTCCAGTACAGCAATTGCCAATAGAAAAGCACTAACACTTTCTGGAAAATCTCTGTTGTACTTTCTGCCCTTGGGAACACGATCTCAGAAGAGTACATGTAATTAAAATAGTCTTATCTGGCTTTTAGCTGGAAGACTACCTCCGAACAGTCCCACCTCCTCTTCCAAAGAACTTCTGTGGAACAAATCGTGGATAAAAGAAATTCTTATTGCTCTACAGAGTATCAGCTGAATTCCAGTGTCCAAGCCAGATCCCTTGAGAGAAAATACAAAAAGAAAGCTGCTTGATTGTCAGAGAGGAAAGCATTGCTGAAACAGCTGAAAAGTAGATTTTATTTTTTTTAATCTTTAGCTGTAAAGGGGTACGCTCACAAAATGCCCCACACAGCTAAAAATTGCTTCTGTGGCCTTAAACAACTAGTGACAATGGAGTGTGCAACTGAGAGGCATTGGTGAAGAAAAGGATGTCAGAAAACCACCCAGATGCTTCTGAGAGAAACAAAACACTTAAGCCCTCATAGTGAGCTGGACCTCGAGTGAGTTTCTCCAGTCTATAGATCTGATAAAAATCACAGCTGCAGAATCATAACTCATGACTATAATTCACAAGGAAAACTGAAAATCCATTTACATTTATTAGGAGATGGTTGTGCACAATTTCTCATCTTATTCAAAAAGTCTACAAATAAAGTTTAACACTTCTGATTGCAAGCAAATGTTTGTTCAACGTTCTTAGTTCGATAAGGCCGATTTAGCGCCTTTTTACACTTTAAAGGTTTAGTATACATTTGTCAGTTCTTTACTTTCTTCTGGTAACAGTCCCACTGGAACAGTAAGGAGAGTTCACTAAGACACTTTATAACAGCAGCTGAACTTCGGTTACACAAATTCAGTTTTGGAATATGCTTCAAATGTAAATTATTCTAGGCAATTTTCCATTTGGAGATCTTAAAACATCATCAAAGGCTCTTCCCTTTCCGCCCACATTTGTGCTACCACCACCATGAGACTGCCCTCTGCAGAGCCATACATCCAAGGATCTCAAAGCACTTCAGAAAGGAGTGCACCATTTCAAATCTTGGGATACTTGAGCTGGAATCCTACTTAATAAAGAATATTTTCTTTTCTTCTTATGTTTACAAAAGGACAAGCGCCAAACTAAGCTGATTCTGTTTTGACCTTAGTCCCACCTCGGACTACCTGTCACTTTCTCCCATGCAATTCTATCACTGATTCAGGAGCTCTGTTTAATTATAACGCTCAGAGCTGAGTTTCCTCTATGGAAAGCTGAGCATCTGCTATGGACAGTTATTTTCAGATGGAAGCAGTGGTCAAATTTTAGGTCTGCCACAATCTTGAGAATCACTTGACTGGAGAGTCACTACCATAATTAATGATGTAATTTGATAATGCACTTGATCCCGTACTGGTTTAAGAAGTGTAATAGACTATATTATGCATTTCTCTAAATTCTCTCAGAGCTGAAACTACATAGCTACAGTGAAGAAATTCTAATTTTGCCTTAAGTGGAACATTTTACAACATTATTTTAACCTATGACTTTGATTTAGAGCACTATTTTCATAAAGATTTTCAGTTTGCAATTCTGACTGAATAGGTGAGTGGCAAACATGACAATATATGTACAAATGTTAGTATACTACCAGAATGCTGTACTTCCTTCTTAAAAACGTCCTTAATAAAGCATTAGGCATGTCAAACAAACTTCTGTAAACAAAAGATAAATTACTCATGTTCTGCTCTGATTTAGCCAGATACATATTCTCATAAAATAAACATTCTCTTGTCATTTTCCATGGCCCACATATCCATATATATGAGGTAAACCATCTAAAATTATCAATAATATATAAACCCCAGTACTCAACAGGAACCTCAGGAAAAATGTAACCGAGTAGGATGTCAATATCAAGAAGTGACACTTTGTTCCACTGCAAAGTGAAACCAATTTATTTGTGCTAAATGAATGGAAAGAATGTATTCAGAATACATTTCTTTATACATTGTACCGGCTTAGGCTGCTAAATAAGCATTCATTAGTGCCATGTTGTGCTACTGTCTTGTACTTTTCTACCAAGCAATACAAAGTTTTGGCTGTTATGCCAATATATTCCTCTATGCTCATCTCGTTTTCTAACAGACTTTTGAACATTTAAAATACCTGTCCAACCTTTGCTTCAGGGGAATCACAATGAATATATTTTAACAAGAAAGAAATTATCATCAGTTGTTCTCTACAATCACATCGCCTTCTGCAGCAAAAAAATCCAAGAGCACACACTTGAATCAGCTCTCAGTAACCTGTGGGCAGGACCACACTTCCCGACAGTCACTGTGACAGGGCACATGGTATGGGCAGCTTACAGGTTAACAGAAATGTCAAGTGACATCATCTAATCTTAAGGTCCACGAATTGTACATTCCACAGACTCCAACAAGCCAGTTCCCTCAGTGTAAAGTTCTGACTGTACCATACGTTTGAGGTGCTTTTAAACAGGAGAAGTATGGATGTGTCCTCTGTGAATTAAGCTTTTTTGCTATGTAATACCAGAGAGTTTGTGTCATGGGCACTGATTAGGGTGTCTGACTCACTTTTGCACTAGAAGCTGACATTTTAAATGACTGAAACATAGTGCTGATCTTCCATAAGCTTGGTAAACACTGCAATATTTCAGAATTTATCATGTAGCCCATCATGCCTTTCGTTTTCTGCAAATTGTCATGAAAAAATATAAAAAAGGTATCCCTTTAATTTTACAAACCTAAAAGCCAGGAAAATGAAGCTTTGGAGCCAAGCAAAACGACATAATGCCGTATTACCAAACAGAGTAGCAAATGTTCCAGCCAGAGAATGGACATACATGTAGTTCAAGTAAACACTGATGGAAAACTTTGTTAAGTTAGTGTTGTAGACCCACAACACTGGCTGCATTTTATACAAACGTTTACAACACAATTAACAGTGAAGCCTATATAACCTCAGTGCAAATAAGTCAAATCCAAATATGCCAAGTAAGCCTTTGGCTTTTAGTAAACTGCTCCGTGTTATGAGTCCACTTCTGACATAGAGACTGCTGAGCACATGCACTAAGGCTGAGAGGAGGGATGCACTGAATGTTGAAAATTGGCTGCCTGCGATGCCGCGGGTTGGCCCGGAGGTTGCACAGGTGGTGGAGGTGGAGGCGGAGGAGGCTGCACTGGGGTCTGCGTGTTTGGAGAAGGAGGAGGAGTGGGACGTTTAAATTTGTCGGGGCTGTTACTTCTTCGTGGTGAAGGCCTCTGCAGAACAAATATTGAAATTATGTTTAACACACTCCTGAACAACGTTTAGGTGCAAGTCCTCTAATCTTGGCAAAGGAAAAAGAAATCACACCAAGAAGTCTGAGCAATTACGTGGGAAGAAGATATTTCAAAACATTGCAGGAGTCACAATACAACTTTAACATAAAATAAACGTTCCTCTGAAATGGAGTAGCAAAGGAAAGGGGAAGTACTCTTGACATCAAAGAGAACATGCATTCCTTCCCGTCAGCTTGCAGGAAATGAACACGAGACATGTCCTGCAGATACATTTACCCATGATGACCAGCAACCTAAAAAGAAATGAGATGCTGCAGGCACAGCCCCGCCCAGCTGCGCCTGCCCGACCAGTAGGTGCTGATGAACGCTTAACTTCCCGCTGCTGGCACATGAGGTACAAGCATGTGGTACCTGAGTGTGGGTGGGAAAGGTCTGAGTATCAGAGTCTGCCCAAAATCTCTAGATCTCTGGAAGACTCTTAGCTCGCACACTGGAGCAAAACCAAGGCATAATACAAGGTGCGCTTTGGAGAACAAAAAAACATTACAACCTTTTGAGCTGCATGAGTGAAGCAGTTGTTAGAGAGACCCCCTCAACAGAAACCACAGATTTTCAGCAACCGGTACATTTAAACAGAAAGATTTAAGCCCCACTTTACCTTTACAAACTGAGGAGCAGGAGGGCAAATGCAATGCAAAAATATAGATTACACTCCACAACACTAAATTCTGCACTTTGGAAACAAATATGCTCATTACTTACCAATCTGGTTAGCATTAATCAACAACCTCATGGCATGACAAACTACCTACCCATAATTACTAATCAACCACAGGTGGTCAGCTCTGGGGAGAAGCATGATTACAGTTCTATATCAAATGTACTACAGGTAAATTCAAATTTATTCTGTAATGGAGATCAAAAATGAAGAGTCAAGAATGAAACTGCAGTTTAGTCAAATCAAATATATTGTATCTATTTTTCTGCACAACTATGTACAATAGATTGAAGTTATATGTGAAACCCAAGAGATTCTTGAAAACTGACTGATGACTCTGAAAACTGACTCTGAAACACTTAATATCATTTATTGCATTTTCATACATGTAATATAAGGGGACCTGCTATCAGTATGAGACAAAGCCATGAGCTGCTTGTTGACATCTTTCCCTGAACAATTAGTATTTTGTGCTTAAGATGGTATTTTCCAGAGAGACTCAATTCATTTATAGTTTCAGAAAGAGTAGTATTTCACAAAGACTGAACAGAAAAAGTTCCTTGAAAAACTCATTTATAAAATTAGTTTCCATGTTTTTTCCAGAAGCATGAAGATCTGCCTGTGGCTAACTCATGTGCGACACACAGCCATGGGCTGAGCCCCAACCAGAATTCTACTCTCCTGCTGAGCTCCAGCTTCCTTTCTGTTCTATCTACCATTGTAGTGTTCCCACCCACCTTAGCTCAGTGAAATTTTAACAATTACCTTTGCACACCCACCTAAACCAGAAGCAGCCATATTTTAGCATTATACTAAAAATTCTATTAAAATACGTTTTTACATCTGAAAATGACAAATATAAGCAAAAATCTTGACAAATATTTACATACTACCATACCTGCTGAGAAAAATCAAACTGGTCTTGATACAACAACCATTAGGTATTTTGCCATATGGTTAATATTTAGGCTTTGTTTGCTCATTAAACTTCAGAAATATTTAGACAAAACACGATGAAGTGGAAATGCATCAAACATCGCAGGTAAAAAGGAAATAAATTCAGTTGAAAGATATGAGAAATTGCCCTAACAAATGTTTATATTAACTTTCTTCTTTGTCAATGACAATAGAAAATAAGAGTTAACTGCCTGTTACAGTGACATGATGGTAGCATTGTGTGTCATCCTGAAGAAAACCTGAGCTTGAAGCAACCTCAGATGACTCATCCGTCAGATGGTGGAGACTAGGAGAAAAATGAAAGCAATGTTTTTACTTCCTGCTATAGGCTTAGTAGCTTAGAACATCACTTTTCACACCCTGCCTGCTGATCCATAAGATGATACCTATTACTGTCCTTAAGATGATAATACATCCTATTCTTTTGCAGAAAACAAGGTTCTCCAAAAAGAATCAGTTTCTGAGGGGTGAAGAGGAAAATCAGGGTTGAAGAAAGCAGCAATAGATGTCTTGGAGTAAGGAGACAAAAACAGACATTTACAAAAATTTTTTGTAAAAAAGCTTAAGGACAATCAATCATAACTTCCAAAAAAACCAAAGTGTATTGGTAACAAATATTTACTATTTAAAATACTTACTGTAATACCATGGGATGGTCCCATATGTTGCACATGAAGGCCTGGGGAATTGTAGTAAGACATTCCAGCTCTAGTCAGTGAAGTTGGTGGTGTGAAACCAACTGTGTGACTTGCATATGACAGACCTAAAATTTTTAAAACAAGGTAACATCAACATTCTTGTTTGATATTAAAAACTAAAGTGCAAGGGACTGTTTAGATTTTTTGGTTCTGAATCAATGATAGTCTAAAAACTGGTAAGTGCTACAGATTAGATATCTAGAAAACACTAATTGTACTGAGAAACTGTGACGAAAATTTATTTTCTTTTCCTGTAGCGTACTATCATATGTTTCCAACATACATTATGCCATGTTAAACATAACTTCTCACTTAACACAAATGGTGTAAGACCCCTACAGAAGCTTAATTCTAGTCTGTAAGTATTTCCATTCAGCATTCCATTTCTCCACGGAGGAAAGGGCTCCCTGAACGACATACAGTCTGAGGAAGCAGAGAGGTTGTGCCTGGAGAAGCCATCTAGCATTGGGTCACAATGAGGTTCCCCCAAAAAAATAGATGTAGGTGGTTCCTCCAAGGCATAGCAGATCTGCACTGAGGCTTCCTCCTGTTTTGCCTCAGCATTTTAAAGACCTTTGGGGCTGGGAAATTAAAACATGCTGGGAATTGTCACTAGCTGGACTAGGCTAGCAACTAACATTTAAAATTACAACTTGTTTTATCTACATTAAGGAAAATCCAATATTCAAAATTGCAAATAACTAATTCTTTCATCCAAGTACTTCCTTTCTGTAAGAACTCAGTATAAAAATGCAGAGTTCCTGTATAGCTCTATTTAACTAAGGAAAACAGAAACAGCAACTGCCAAATGCTTCAGATTCACACTTCCAAGTGTTCTGAACAGTCTGGGTTTCTCAAAAGAGCACATTTTCTAAAACCTTTTGCTCCTTTCTGCTTTCTGACAAAAATATCATAAGGAAGGAGACAGAACTTTTCTCAGCTGTTTACAATTAGACTCAAGCAACTGCTTTGGAGAATAATGACCGAAAAACATTTCTGAAGGCCTATTAAACTTTTATAACACCACACTGGATTTAACAGTTTTCACCCTTCAACACTAAACCAATGCAGAACAATGTCCCTGCAGCAACACTCAGCATCATCCCTGTCTGCATGCACACCTGTGTTTCTGTCTACAAGAAATGAGACAAGATCTTGAGGAGAAAACAGAACAAGCCTCAGATCACTAATGAAGTCATATAAACAAAGACTCCCTTTGCTTCCTTGAGCTCTGTTTGATTCTGTTACATGGTCAGTGTATGTCTGGTGCAAGTTACGAGTTACTCCAACGGAATCTCTGCCATTACAGAGTAACAACAAAATTCATCTGCCTTTTGACTACACAATCTATTTATCTGTAGAGCACATGTGTTAGCTATATTTAAGTACTTTTGTAAGCACAAGGATAGAAACAAGTCAGGGAGGTGACAAGGCAGCCAGTCAGAGGTAAGAGCCTAGAAATAATGGGCAAAACAGAGCCACCTTTGTAACATGGCAATTTTGAACTGCTTTGGAATAATCCAGCTCCACAAGCTTGACAAATGCATGTCTACATGGTAGCCAAAGAAGCAAAACCAGAGCAGTACACATCCATTCAGGACAGTTCATCTCTGCAGCCCCAAACATCTCTCTAGCCTACCAGCAAAACATAGAACAGTTTATCTACACTGAAGACTAACTGTTAATTAGAACAACTAATCCCCAGCTGCCTAGGAGTAGCAGTAATTACACTACCTTCAAAGTTCTAGAAGATTTCTAACACAGATCACTGTGCTAGAAATCTCAGCAGTATCTCAACTTCAAAGAGTCTTCAAAAGTAATATCCCAAGCCATGAAGACACAAAAGACTCCGGGATTCAGAAGCCAGAATCTGATTGATTAAACCAGCTATCCACACAAAATTATAGCCTTTCTAACTGGTTACAAATTCTGCTTCCACATATTCAAGCATGTCATTTCCCAAATAAAATATGCCAAGTCATACCAATACTTGATGCAACATACAGCTGTTTTATTATTCTGTGCTGATACTTTGACATCATTTTACTGTACTAGTTTAGATACAAAATACTCTCAAAAACTGATTTACTGCATTCATTTATCCCAGACAGCTCTGCAAAATTCCCTACTGATCTCACTAGTTCTCTAACAAACTGCTGCTTCTATTTTTCTGAAGTCTGAAACTTCCCAGCTGCTGATATTAATTTATCAGATGAAAAGGAGTTTAATGCAGCTGCCTTCGCAGACAAGTTAGCCTGGAACATTTACCAGACCAAATTTCCAAACTCATAAACTCTGTTAGAAACCATTATTTCAGCTGTGCTTCAGAGTGTGTTTCAGCATCCCCTGTCTGTGGGATAAAATTCTCACTCTTGTATCAACTACTGATGGGGAAGTCAAGTCCACAGGGAACAAGAAATGCACTTCAGTCTCAGTGTAGGAATAAACTGACAAGAGTTCTCCTGCACTGACAAACCAGCACCTAAACAGGGTGCACTGCTAAGTAACGTAAGATGCAAGCCTGTAAGTTAGCAGGTAACCTGTCACACACAGATCTGCAGCTCTAACCCCTGTGTGAGTGCAGATCCAACCTGCAGTTGGACACTGTACTGTTATAAAGGCTGCACACAGCGAACCATGAACGCCCAGTCATTACTCAAGAGCAGCTGTTGGCACAACTACACTTCTGTACACCCACTTACGGGAAAGGGATAAGAAAACGTGTATCATTTTCTTGGTAACACACCTTTGCCTGGTAAAACACTGAAAGTCAAGTCATTTGGCTCATTTCAGAAACGCAAAGACCTTCTGAAAAATGATAGTCGCACTGCTCATCTCTAACACTGTAACATGGCTTACGGCCATAGCTGGTTTTCACACATGCAACAAACTGAATGAAAACTATTTATAGTCCTTTGAGAAACCACAGTCAACCTTGAAAATTAAGGGATCTAAAGACATTTGCTATGTTCTAGCAGACCTGTGTAATAAAATGTCTCATTCCCACCTTGTGTCAACACAGAGCACATCTCATCTGCCTGGCAGGTTCTAGAGGTGAACGTGGGAAAGCCAGGCACGCACAATTCACTTCTTTGTGTACAAGGGGTTTATGAGCACCATGTAACACCCACTGCCAACAACTTGTAATGAATGTCCAAGTGCAATTTTCAGGGATTTTAAATTTCAGTCAATAAATGTGTTAGTAAAACAAATGCATTTCATTTGACTTAAAATATATTCAGTTATTAGAAACTCAGAAAAGGTTTGTGTGCCTCCATTATACAAAGTATGTGAGACAGGAATTATTAATGGTATAGTTAATGTTTAATAGTAGAAAATAGCAGAAGTATAAAAGCCATTTCTCTACTGAAGAGAAAGGAAAATTGACTTTTTCCCAACATCTTCAAGATTAAACTTCTCTAAGAAGTTTTCATTCAGAGCACAGTATCAGTCTCATTAGTAGTTCTTCATCAGACTCTAGAAATTCATTTGAATTATGTGTCCTGTTGTGTAACTTGTGTGGGAAGGGAGGGGGAAAAAAGACAGCAAGAGAGAAAAAAAGAGCAAAAAAGAAATAAAGTTCAAGCGATAGCTACTTAACTGATCTTCAATATCTGTCCACAGATCTGAAATATAGAATACCTGGTCACCATCCAAGAACATGCTGCACTAGAAGACACCTAAGGTAAAACTATTCTTGCATTTATGATGCTGGATTTTTTCCTCCAAACTAGCTTTGAAAGGCTACTGACCTAAATATAATAATAGGGCATGGCACTATGTGATGCATACAATAATTTTAGAAACTGGGTTAAATATTTACCAGGTGATATAGGTCTGCTAGAACTTGGTGAGGGTGTATAAGGGATAGGACTGGACACAGTGCGAGGTCTTAATCCTTGTGCAGACATCTCATTAAAATATCTAACAAAAAAAGGCAAAGAATAATTAGATCAAACCTTTTAAAATGTGCCAAGTTTTAAATGCTTCACTGTGATTTTTTTCAATTCCCATAAGAATCACATTAGGAAGTCATGGCAGGAACTCTTGTCATTGCTGACACTGGCTTAACTTTCCATGGAAACAGCTGGACTTATCTTAGGCATTTGCAGTTAAAACCATACAAGTTGCATATGATTAAATAGTATATATTAAGGTCAGAGATGTAAACCATGTCATCCAATCTGACCCATTCTACATTCTTGCACTTCACGCATCATTTTCTACATTGAACTCAAAAGCTTGGTTGGCAGGAGTGTATCTTCCAGAAAGGCATTCAGCACTAATCTGAAATCATGAAAAAGGGTGAAGAAATCATTAAAGTACTAATAATATGTTCCAACAGCTGATCAGCCATAGCATTAAAAACATGTCCTGTTTCGTACTTAATCCCTGTGGTCCCAACATTTAGACATTTGCTCATCCTGTCTTCTGCCACTGGAAGACAGAGACACTTTCAACCCAGGACCATTTCACTAAAGGTACTTCCAGGCTGTGTTGCAAGACACGTCCCACACTTTACTATGATAAACTGAACAAATCAGAACCCGAGGCAAGGCGTTTTTCCCCACCTGTAATAATTTTAGTGATCTTTATTTGTCCTTCATTCGCTGACTACAGTCAAACTTCTTTACAGATATCAAGTGCTACATAAAAGGATAAAAATAATACCAATTGCTCCTACTTGCCACCTATTGTTTTTATCTCAGGAGATTTTATGGTTTGGTTTTTTTTCTCCCACAGCACCAGGCTGGCAGTCTCAGGTTGAGTTGCTTAGCCACTTTCCGATTAGATTTTTCAGTCACTCTCTAGATTAGATGCCCCCTTGCTCACCTTCTCCATGTGGCTGCAAATCAGTGCACATGGGTTTATATTATTAGATTCAGCTGTGTTTCTTTACTGGGCACAGCAGGCCAAGTTTGGTGTCTAACAGCCTTGTTAAGCCTAACTCTTACTTGTCTCCTCTTCTACCAGTGTGTTCTCAGGAATTCTTAGTAGCTGCAATTATTTCCCCATCATAATTTAAAAAACCCCAGTAACATGGAACAGCATTAAAATTATTCCTATTCAATGGAACCCACAATGACTACTTTGAGGTCTGTCCATACACAATTTGAAACATGTTTTGATACTGCATCTGGCAGGTTTTTAATCAGGATATTCAGAGTTAACAAGCCACTTGCCCTAGCACAGGCAGTACACTGTAGTGATACCAAAATTGGTTTGAATTTGGGTAATAAAATCAGGTAATAAAGATCAGGTAATAAAAGTAGCTGCAATAGAGAACAACAGAAAACTAATGAACTAAAAAATTAGGGTTTAATTAATATCCAAGTTTTTAAAAGAGCTACCAGTGGCAAGGTTAGTGAAACTGAACCTCTGCAACCTCTGCAACACATAGTAAGTTCCAATGCAGACCAGAGCGTGTGCTCCAGCAAGACAGCATCTCTGATTTAATCCCCTTGTATTCCACACAAATGGAGTTTCCTCTAAGCCATCCCACTACCTGGCTCAGGTGACGTGGAACAGCAGCACTCCATTAGCATGTGTCCTGGTTTCAGGTATTACCCTGCTACTCCAAACAATAGGATGGAGGATTAAGACAAAGCTCTTGCTGTTCTGGGAAAAGAGGCTTTGGGAGAGCTGTGTCTTTTACATTCAGGAAAGCATCTTCATCTACTTTCAGCTACAAACAACAATTTTTATCAGCTAACAGAATGCAACTGAAAGAAATAGATAGCTGATCCATCACCACCATCATTTTTAGAAAGATGAAAGCTGACAAAAGTTGACATTTTAAAATCATTCTTGCACACAGTTCCACAACTATTTTGTCTTCTCAGGCTAAATACTAATGCCTGCTTTGTCCTTCACTTTGCATTCTATTACTTACACTGCAAATATTTGATTTGGAGTTATTCTGTCAGGCCTTTGGAGTACCAAAAAAATCAAACATGACAATTTCTTAAAAGTACAGAATAGTTGATTGAATTTTCCGGCGTTTTCCTGGTTACCACTACTTATAAGTGGGCATCAAAAAATTATTAGGATACTCTTCAATTTTGGATTAATACTGGTAATTCTCATAAATTTAGATTTTGACTGTACTTCCATTACACTGTAAATAGTGGATGAAAAGATAAGTCTAATAAGAAAAATATCCAATCTCAGAATCCTCTATTTCTAACAATTTAATGTATATAGCATTTGCTACACCTTAATACCAGATGCTAATGCAATATAGGTTGGGTTGTCTTGGTGTTCCATTAGAATGAACACACTACTTTGAGCTTCAAGGGTACTCCTTACCACAAAATATCTAGTACTTTCTTGCTGGTAAATTATATCTAATAACAAATATATTAAGGAGCCAAGAGGAAATAGAAATCTCTCAATATCAGAAAAAATACACAGCACAGAGTAACTTTTTTATGTATTCTAAAGGACCACCATAAATCCAAAATAATATACAACAATACAACCAAATAATGAGCATTTGATAAGAAATAAGAATATTTTATTCAAAATATATTTAAAATCCTCTTCCAAGATACAACACTGTCATATTTCTATGACATGAGAAAACACTAAAAGGTATGCTATAAACCATGAAAAAAAAAACTATCTGTAAGGTCAGGGCAAGCAAAGCAGCTTGCAATAGAGAAAAAAAAAATCAAGGATGTTATGGTTTGGACATCAAGAACAACCCTACAGTTCTGGAAATGCTTCCTCTCTGAAAGGTTTTACACACTATCCCTTTGTATTTGGCTGAACATATTTTACTTTCTGCAAAGGACAAATCAGGCCCAAGTAAAGACAATGTCCCTACTTCACAGAATTTCTTGTAGTTACCAGTTAGGGGCAAAACAAAGATGTTGTGATCAAATTATCCTGATTCTCAACTCCACAGCTGTATTTATTTCAATATATATTATCAAACCCCTAAACAATCTTCATATATAAATATTTTCTTCCTCACTGTTAAAACTAATGCAATTTCTGTACAACACTGATACAATTCCTGGACTATGCTGAAATTCGATATGCATATTAAACCCACATACAAGTTACTTCTAAAATTATTCTATAATATTCAAAAAGTAGTATAAATACTGATAAATAAGTCCAAAACATCTGGATGGCCAAAAAAGTACAAACCTTTCATCATCCATTTCTAAGCTGGATTCACTTTCTGACAGTTGTCTGCAGAGAGCTTCCCTACGTTCCATTTCCCTCTGTAATTTTCTTTGAAGTCTCAAGTTTTCTTCTCTCATATGTCGCTCCTCTTCTAAGTATTGTGCCATCTTCTCTGAATCTGAAATTCATAGTTTTGTTAAAAGTTGATTAAAATTCAATCTCTCAGGCAGCCAAGTATGTTGTGCCTAATTTTACTCCAACACTTCAAGATGAAGGTGTAGAAAACGCAAGCATAGATCATTGAAAATTTTCACCTCCAAGTCATTAGTTCAAAGCCTAACTCAAAATGGTAGCTACTAAAATAAACTATTGCTTGACATCAAGTTTGAAAATAAAATGTAAGAAAAACAAACAAAAACCACCACCATGAACCAAAAGTACTTACTAAAATAAATTTGAAAGAAAAAATTTATTAAGAAAACATTACTAAAACCATTAAGAAAAAATACTGATTCCTGCTCCATTAATATAATCCCATTCTACATTTACAAAGATTTTCCTGCAACACACTGAAGAAATTATTTTAAAGGTGTATTTTCAGTTTAAGGAGAAAGCACAAGACAAGTTCTGAAACTCCAAACTCAAACTTGTATTAAAATTGCTACCTTTTACATATTCTACAGCACTCTTTCAACTACACATCTTATCATAGAAACTGTCCAACAGAACATGTGCCAATATTAAAATACTAATATTAAAATTATATTCAATTTTAATGTTAAAAGGCAACAAGAGGTTTACTCTTTACATCAAAGGGCAATTTGAGTTGTCAGTTCTAAACAAGTTCAGCAAACATCTGAACTTGTTAAATGGTCTGGTATCACAGATTATTTAAAGTGATAAAGTCAAATTATGAAAAGTTACAAAGCTCTGTGACACATTACTTAAATAAAATGGAATATGTGATGAAGACTTAGGAGACACATAGTGTATCTTGTGAGATTTTGTAATGTTGGAGCAAGCTTACAGTCAAATCTCTGACATTAAGAAAACTCAAAACAATTCATCATGCTTTGTCATCACTCCTTTATGCAGCAACCTTCAAGGTGAAGAATATTCCTGTTTTAGAAACCTGTTCCTAAACTATTTACAACATGTGATTTATCTCTCTTCTGTGGAAATATCACTTTTAAGAGTGTCGCTTATTGTACACTATTATCATACCAAACCAGTTCCTAGAGGTGTTTCAGACACAAAAAATATAATACAAGTACCAGAATTTCATAAGCAGACTTCATTAAGTACTTAAGAAGAATACTAGAGGTTCTCTAATGACCATGTATAACAAACACCAATCTGAAAACCATTATTTCAGTTTCACCTTCTGCTTTAAGGCTGGCACATCCACCATTCCTACCAGCTCTACTATTTCTACTGCAGTTCTGTTTAACCTGTTCACAAAGTGACAGAGTCCTTTAGCTCTTGTTTTCAATGTGTATTTGATATTAATATTTTCAATTTTTTACCCTAAATTACAGTAGTTCAAAAAGAAACCACTTAAAAAATAGAGGATACTTGAAATGAAATTAATTTGCCTGGATTTGCACGAAGAGTACTTTTAATCTAAGGCCTTGCTCTTGTTCTGAACTTTAGCATGTGAAGGCTGCAGTGCAGAATTTCCAAGTACAAAGATCAGCTGTCCTTATCTTTTAACAGCCACAAATTATTAATGCCACAAAATTGTGCACAAGGTCTTTGCAAAAGAGCACCCTGATCCATCATCTGTCTTGAAGGAAGGCTGCTGCCTCTAGTAAGCTCCTTCTCTAAATGGAGGCTGAAATATTCCAGTTAGCCTAGCTGGCCAGAGGGGGATGATACTGACTGTTCTGCATTTGCCCAAACTTTTCTGGCCATGTGGTGAGGTATGTTCTCACTCACCAACTGCAGTGTAACGCTGCTGACTCGCAACCAGGCAGAACTGCTGACTCTCAGGCAGGAACTTTAGATTCAGCAGGAAGGAATGAAGGACTGGCACTGCAAAGTCCAAGGGAAGGTGCCAGCAGCCTCCTGGCAGCTGAGCCCATGTGCTCAGTGCACAGCCCCCTCCTGGCAAAGCAGGGCAACAAAATGCAGGTCCCACTGCTGGGCAAGGGGCCCCAGCCCTGCCCAACAGGAACATGATGACTTCTACACAGCTCTTTGAGCTTCAAAGCCATCTTACAGAGGAAAGGACACACTAAATTAATGCTGCTACACTGTGCAACTGCTGCTGCAGGTTGCCACAATCATTAACAAGTGAAATTCTTATATACAGCTGATCTTTATTTTGCTAGCTGTTAATTCTTTTGAGTAATTCTTAATTTGCAACAGAACTCCCACAAAGTAGGCCATAAATATGTTTTGAAAAATTTGTATGTTGCAATACTGCTAAATTTCTGAAACAAAGATAGATGACAAAAAATAGTCAAGAATTATTTTTTGATTCTTTCACACACCTATTAGTAAAGCTAAAGAACCCCCTAAACTACAGTATAACTACATCAACAAGCA
The DNA here is from genome assembly GCA_013400175.1 of Phainopepla nitens. Taxonomy (NCBI): domain Eukaryota; kingdom Metazoa; phylum Chordata; class Aves; order Passeriformes; family Bombycillidae; genus Phainopepla; species Phainopepla nitens. Next base: position 735,092 of record VXBQ01006524.1, on the reverse strand, counting down.
ATAACACTGCAATTATGAAAATGTAATCCAAACCTGCCCCGTTTTTCCCACTTCTACCTTAAATTCAGACTAAAGGAAGTACACATTAAAATCTTACAATGCAAAAACTTCAGAAGATTTGAAACAAGTTGTTTACTTACGCTGTAACTGTGCAGCTCTCAGTTGTTTCTTTAACCTCTCCACTTCGTTCTTTAAAAACCTGATATGTCTCATCATATTTTCTGGAGAGTCTATCTCCATTGATATGTCTCTGGGTGATGGTGGAGCAGATATTGGCTGGTCTAATTTCTCCTGCAAAATTCTGTATGAAAAATAGCATAAACTTTACCTTCCATTCTAATGAAAATTTCTGGTATCCCCCAGAAACCCACTGAAAGGATTCTGACAGGTATGTAGGGTTTATTTTAACTACTGTTTGAGGGGAGATAAACTGGGGAGGAGTTATAGTGTTTAGTTTTTAACTCAAATAAAAAAGGTCAAATTTGTTGTCCTAGTACAGAAGAATTTTCTAACATATTCAGACACCGACATTCCAAAATATTACAACATATAGTTTAGGAAAAAAAAATTTTAGACTATAGTTACCTCAGTTTGGTCCTCACATGCTACTTACTACACGAAATTTTTGCTGAGAAAATTCATTTAATCTCTCATAAGTTTTTACATTTATGTTTTTGGAGAAAGGACACATAGTGAAGATTAATGATGAGTAAAGCATGACTATCTTGAAATACAAGCTTTTCTGCATTTCACCACTATCAAAAGAATTTCACAGGCATTTTCTGAAGGGCAGGTAAAATAGACTCCTCTTTATTTTTTTTTTTTAATTTTATTTCCAAACAGAAAGGTATTAAGGTGTTCCATATAATCAAGGTTCCAAACACTTCAAATTACTGATGGTAAATTCAGGAGTAATGAACTTCTGTTATGAAGTAAGCACACGGTAGATATTAAAGGTTCTAAATTATGATTTTTGGAGATAACATAGGGATATTTTGCACCCTGAAAGCATGAAACTTTAGAAGGAACATGTTGATAGGCCAGATCCAACTGTGCCCTGAAGAGCAGGGACAGCACTAGGCACGGTGCAGTGTTGATGTGTACCATACAAAGGACTAAAGCAGGCTCTGACTCCAGCACAGCTCCTCACAGGGAGAGGCACAGTCTGAGACAAATCAAACTAGAAATGGTTTGCCTTAAAGAAGGCTTTAAATCTAAGATACACAAAAATCCTACCAAAGGCTCATCCTGCTATGGATTTACCACTGCTGAATATCACATGTAGCTCTTCAGAGCACCATCCACACAGCAGGGCTCTGTAAAATAAAACTACAAAACCTGCACTTGATTCAGGCTCAGGTGTTTTCTGAGGCCCCAGCCAAGATTCAGAGGGTCACATTAACATAACAACGAACACATAAAAAAATAAGCTATTAATAATCATTAATCATTATTCTCTCCTACTTCCTCCCAAAACTGAGTTCTTGCTATTATAACATTTAAGAGATGGTCACACTCATATATATTTTTAATTTTAGCTGTTCCAATAATATAAAGAGTCACTGTCTTAACTTCTACTAAAGAAGCATTGGGAAGTCTCAATGACATAAGTGAACACCACTAAGAAAAAGCTGAAGTTTTCTTTCAGCAGACAGGGAAAAAAACAAGAGTTTCTCATATAACAAACATAGCAAAATACCATGAATTTAAAGCGGACCACAAACCAGAAGCTTTAAAAAGAGGCTATCAGCAGGTGAAAAAATTCAATACATTCCTTCAAGCTTTCCCAGGTAATTTCTTATACTGGTTAGTTTTATCTACTTTAAGCAATCAAACAAGGAACTTCCAGGTTTTCACAGATCAGACAACTCTTGTGGGACAGAGATGAACACACTTGATCCAGAATATGCTGTATCAAAAACCTCTCCCATACTAACAAGTGCACTCTAACAAGACAAACCGTTTTTCTGCTTCAAGCTTATCCATCCTCTTCCAGAGACGATTCACTAGTGCTTCTTGCTCCTGTTCCAAAGTATTTTCAAGGTCAATCTTCTCACGTCTTAGCTGGAGAGGAAAAACAATTAGTGAAAATGATGGGCATGTATTTTGTGCAAGGAACTGTCATTAGGGAAGTTCCAACAACACCATTTTACATAATGCTTTACAGGAACAAGGAGAAGGGGAAGAAGAGACAGAATTCAGGTACAATGCACTGGAAAAATCAAGAGATTCAGTAAGTTCACAGTTGTTATCTCCTTAACACAAGTTCTTCTCAGAGAAATTGTCTCTGGCCAATAAGCAGGTGTATGAACCCTGGACATGCAGGCACTGATGACATGACAAATCTATTTAAAGACATCTCCTATTCCATGAATCTATGAAATTCAAACTGAATTTACTATTCACTACAGCAATGTTTATTCTTTTGAAAAGTTTTAGATGTTTTTAGTGGAAGAATCACAGTTAAGTAATGCAGAAATGGATGAAAAGCCATGTTTGCCTTGTGTGCCTACAGTTAAATAAAGGACATAACAAAAATAGTAAAGAAAAAGTTACATGAACTACCATAAGTGTTACTGTATCAATCCTTACTAGCAAAACAAACAGAATTCTATCTTAGAAACAGCTTTATAAAATTAAAAAGTTGACATTAATCATGTTCACGTACTGTGTGAACAAGCATTCTTGATCCTACTACAAGTTAATAAAAGATATAATGTAGAACCTTCTACTGTAAATTTAATAAAAGAAGATATAATTTATATCGACAAATGAAGAAACCTGTTATTAGTGTTTAAGTAGAAATAAAATGCAAGTATTATTAAGACAGAGAATATTAAGAGACACAGCTGATCTTACTCTATAGCAATATAGCTGAACTCAAAAAGTTGTCAATAACAAAATATTTGGGAACCTTTACAGGCATGAAAATAGCATGGAAGCATTTTTCCAAGCCAAACCTTAGTTAGCACTACTTTTCTGCTGGGCAAATAATCTCACATTAGGAAATGGAAAGACTGAAACCAGAATTAAGTTATTTCCATTTATTACATCACTGGCTGAAGGGCTATTGAAGCATCTCAATCTGTAAACTATTAGTGTTAATCACTAAATTAATACTGAGAAACCCAAACAAAATATAAACTTACACACTTCAGGTACCAGTGTAAGTTTAATGAATGTTCAGCTTTCTCCTTTAAATGTTAGAGGAATTAGTTACTGTGAGCAGAAGCAGACATATGTTGATGACTAATAGGGAACATACTTAGAAATAGAAACACTGTCTAGCAAATCTTTCCATGTTTGAGAAATAGAAACACTGTCTAGCAAATCTTTCCATGTTTGAGTTTCCAGATGTACATTAACAGCTCAGGGAACCTATATCTCAATAAAAGAGAAGTCAGACTTCAGCCTCCCCGTGAGGAAGAGAATTTGGATCCTGACCAACACTTCATTCCCCACATGGCTGGAGGTGTAGGCAGGAAAGCAAAGGGCTCAGCCCCAGGAGCACAGGGCTCCTCAACCAGTCTGGGAGCCAGTGAGGCTCTCCTCAGCCAATGCCTGGGGCAGGGAACGTCCAGAGGGAAGATACCACAGAAAACGTCCTGGGAATCTGCACACTGTGCTTCTACATTAGCAAAACCCAGATCTTCACTACATTCCACAGCTATCTAGATTATCACATGATAAAAAAAGAGTAAATGCAGTTATGTCCTCTGCAGCAATGGTTTTTGCATCATTTTGATGCAGCATGGCTTAGACTCACTTAGTCTTTTTTACAACTATGTTTTGATCTAGCAGCAAACAAACCCACAAGAACATACAGGTGAAAAGAAATCCATATCTTTTAATGGTAGGAAGAAGAGCATGTTGGAATTTAAAGACAGAGTAAATTATTTATAAGCCTGGATCAGAAAAATCTAAGATTACATTTAGTATTGCAGCAACTATCACCAAGGCAGTGGAGTCCATTAATTATAAATCTGCTTGTAGGTGAGTGTGCACAATGGCAAAGTCAAACCATCAGCAACAATACACAAATAAGCCTTGTGTTGTGCCCTGAAGCTGCTCTGACAAAACACCAAAGAAACCAGGTGAAACAGACCGAGAACTCCACATTTCCAGTACTATGAAAACATACTGGAAACAAAGATCTTCCTTTCCTGGTCCTGAGTGTTGTACCAGTTTCTCCCACTGTCAGGATTTTAAAGCTTGGATGAAGAACCCCTTGAATGGCACTTGTGGGATTTACCTCCCACACCAGGGGTTCCCTTTCCAGGAATCCCTTGTGAAAAGTCTGTACCAGGGTCAGGAACCAGGAATGAGACAAGTGGGATTAGCTGGCTTTGGTCTGCAGTTGTTTATTATTTCTTTATCACAATTCAGAGCCTTTAGGTGACAACAGGCCCTGCACACTTCAATGACATGTGACAGAAAGAGACAAAATGGACGATTCAAGGATTTTTATACAGATACCTTATCCAATTAATGTTTACAACGTACCTAACACGTAGTATGTTTTTATTTTTCTACCAATTCCTAATTATTCTTCAGTCACGTAACATCTGCATTGTGACTTTGTCTAACCAATCACTGCGCTACCAAAACTGCAGAAAATGGAGTAGGTGAAGAAGAAGGAAGAAGCTGAGTCAACACCCAAAATCCTCCATCTTGTCTTTCATCTACCTTCCATACTAAAACCCAAAACCTACTTTTTCACCCTGTGGTAAACTACAATATTATTTACTATACATTAACAAAAACTCAACCTCTCACGAAGTTCTGGAAGCTTTTTCCATGGCCAAAGACTAAAAGCTGTGCTTTCCTGAGAAATAAGACCTCTCAGGACAGGCAAGGGAGGTATTTCCTGTGTCCTGAATTCCCACAGGCACCTACAGCAGAAGCAACTGCAGCATCCTGTTCAAAGCTGTGAATTCAAAGAATTGCTGCATTTGGCTTGGTACTCGATAGTTTCAGGTGTACTTTGAAATGTACCCCAATCAATGAATTTTTTAGAAATGTGGTAATATTCTGCAATAAAAAAAGCAGGATGGGATTATGCCAGCAGCTCTGTCAATACTAGTGTCACTCTGCAGGGGTTCAGAGCCACATTCCCACCAAACATCACTTAATTTTGACCAATAGAACAAGGAAACGAGGAAGCATTGCTTGCTTTCCAGACCTCAGACTTCCCTTCAGAGGAACTGTGGAATTCCTTTTAACCTTCCTCACCATCCACTTGTGTTTCTCCTTACTCTCTCTCTCTCTCACACACACATGCACTTTACTTCAAAATGCAGCTAAAATATCCATTGTATGTGTATTCCTGTATTATTGCTTTGTCAACTGTCTTGCCAACTTATTAACAAGCACAACTGTTCCGTCCTGAAATGGAGCTCTTCCAAATCAATCAAAGTTGAATATGCTCATCTCTGCCTATGCCCACTATCTCAAATTTTACTTCTCTGCTTTTCATCTCCACCTTGCCTTTTGTAGCTTTAATTCTCTGCTGCTTTCCAAGAAAATCTTTCCTGAAGATTTTACCATCTCACGTTCTTCCCCTTTCAAAGCAGACATAGGAGATGATTATTAGCAGTTTAGTTATTTTTCATCTCCTAACTGCATCAATTCTAGTTTCTCACTGTATGAAATAGAAAAGCAATTAAAAATAGTAACAGCAAGACCACACACACTTGGCCTCTGTAGGGCAATCCTGACAGCTATTTATTTCCTATCAGACTACTGAACTGTAACACAGAACATTATTGCTCGTTTTAACTGAGCCATTCAGTTAATGAAATACTCACATGCTATAAATTTCTTCACCATTTGCCTTCAGAGAAGAATGTTCTGCTGACTTAAGAAATTATTTCAGGTCACATTTGAACCCTAAGATCCAATTTAATTTTTATTAAGGAATAATATTCTATGCAACCACAAATCAGCTACCTACTGATCGCCTGTGGTATAAGCAGCTCAGACAAAAAAAGCAAAGGAGAAAGAAAGAACACAAAGCATAGATAATTCACGTTCTCTATTCTAAAAACAGCATTTTAGTGAACATATGCTGTAATTATCTGCCCCCTGACTAGTGACAGATCTCAATGCAGCCCAGCTCAAACCATTGCTGGAGTTCTCCTCCAAAGCCCTGTTTAACAGGTGTTCTGAAGGTTGTGTTGCAGATCATGGCAATCTTCCTTAATTTCCTCTGTGTGCAATAGAGGCAACATGACTCTCCTCACAACTTTGGGTTGAGTCTTGCTAGGTACAGCACATGCCCCAAGGCTGCTCCTTCAGCTGGTTAATTAGCACAATCAGCACTTTTAATTTGTGTGAGGAAAGAAAGTGTGCTGAAGCCCTAAGTAACCGGACATTTACTTGACCTTACTGTGAGAGAAAACAAAGGCATATGGTGAATTACACATAAAGTCACGTGCAATTTCTAAGCAAGACTGACAGCCAAATTTTAACATCTTCACAAAGTTTTCAAAGCCAGATATTAAAGACTTTTGTGCATCTATGCTAATGGAACATTTAGATGCAGCAACAAGTTTCAGATTTGATGATTTCACAAGCCTGTGTGTCCAGAACAACAAGATGAAAATAATACCATGAAGATTTCAGCCGTGGCTCATGCTAACATTTCAAAGACTGCAACAGCTTAGTATGTTAAGCTTACTTTGCATTTTGATTAAGTGGCAGCCACTACCACCTTGTGGCTAAGAGAGTTATTTCAACCTCATGCTAATTTCCATGCTGGGTAAGGATTTGTTGGCAGCTATGTATTCCTACCTTTTAATTTTTCAGTTTGTTCCATAGGTCTCTCCATACAGAACAGTACCATGAGAATCAAGAGAACTCACATGAACATTTAGATAGCCATTACCTAATTCATCCATGTCAACATGGAGAATAATACAAAACTGGTAACAATTCAGATTACCAGCAACAAAAAAGTTCCACGGCAGGAGAAATCACAGAGATAACACACTATATTTACACCACTTGAATTACTGGACCTGCACACACCAGAAAATCTGGAGTCCTTTAACAAGCCTACAGGTTTTATCAGTTTGCCCTGTAAGTCAAAAGTGTCCTACTGACACCACTGAGATGCTTTGATGCAGATGCCTAAAATCAGACACAAGAGCACTCCCAATGTCTAAACATCCCATTGAAACACAGCCAGACAAGTGGTGTTTCATGTCTGCAATCTTCATGACTGTCTAGGGAGAAAGGGAGCTGGATACAGTCAAACTTCAAGACTTCTGAAGAATATACACAGCTGACAACTCAGGGCAGTTTCAGGGCTGTGCTATCCAAGCTGCCACCGAAAGGTGACCTAGAGCACAACTAGACCACAAACAGATCATTCACTGCTGTGCTTAACACCATCAGAAGTGACATTCTTTCCTCAGCAGCAGCATGAGTGTAGGCTGATGAACAGCAACAAGCAGCATTATTTACAAAAAAAGCTGCATTTGAAAGGTCACTGCTGTCCAGCAGACGTGCAGGCCCACAGAAAGGCCACTAATAGATATAATGGCCACGAAAAAAACTAATCCAAGTTTCTCATAATACATTATGTTACTTTTCTATTGCTTTGAAAGTTGAACTGATTTTTCTACATTCTCAGTTCTGCCGAGTTTCTTATATGCTTAAAACATTAAATATCAAATCTAAGACAAAAGAAGGACTTGTTTTTTTCTCAGTCATATAATGGTGCAATGAGTTACCTGCTCCAGGGTGAGCTGTTTTGAAATTGTATCATTTTCCAGTTTTTTAATCTTCTTCATCAGTTTGTTCACTTGAAATTCCTGTTCTTGTTCTAAATGCTGCTCCAGTTCAGCTTTCTCATGTTGCAGCTAAAAATTTAGGAGACATGAAAATATTTTAAACAAATACAAGCATGAACTCAGGCACCTATTATACATTTATATACACATTTATTCTTCCTGGATGTTAAATTCTCTACTGATGCTTCTCAAAAAACTTCAAAATGCACAACTCACCTAATAACCCTTCAAAAAGGAGTATTTTAAACTGTGCTCCATATTTACAGAGCAGAGAAAAATACATTTCCAACTATTAAGTCAAATCAAAATAGTTTATTTTATATACTATATATAATGCATTCTAGACATTTCCTAAGTAAAAAATCTATAATCATGTTCACAAAAGCATTAATTTTAATCTAAATGCATCATCTCAAGAGCATCCAAAGCACAAAATGTAGGTCTTAGGAGTTCCTTCTCTGGGCAGCTGAAAGCTGAAAACCGTGACTGAAGTCATACTGATGAAATTGCTGTGCAACGAGTTTACAAAGAACAAAAAATTTTTCTAATTTATATTCCTATGCTATCAAAATCAAAGTGTCCTCATGACATAAAAATACTGGTTATTTCAAGAAAATGTTATACATTTTCTTAATATTGAAGGGTTTTTTTTTTAACATGTCCAATGGAAAAGAAAAACTTAACTCTCGAGGCTGTCAAGCAGGTGGAAACAAAAAACCCCTCATTTTAACATAAAGTATGACTTGGAGTAAAGTCCCTCCGAGACAGGGATCTAAGTCTTCCTGTGGATAAAACAGCGTGACTGGCACCATGGTACAAACACAGAAACCTGACTCAGGGAAAAGCAAATGTCACCAACAGACAATGGTGTAATTACATTGTGTTCTGAACATCCACTGTAAATTGCAAGCACCTTTTTCCACCTGCTTATTTTTCCTATGCCAGTTCTTCTGGCTAGCACATAACAATCTGTAAGATCACAGTGTTTAAATGTGTGAGGAAAACCTGAGGAAATGGAGAGACACCTCACAGTCAGGGACACAAATCAAGGCTCTGGATAGCCACAGTGAAGGAACAGACTTTGATTTTGAAACAAGCTAAAACCGTTCCGTTGTTAATTCAGCTCCTTTTGCTCCCATTTAGAGACAAAATGGTCTGTGAAGTGCAACCTGGCAGAGAGACCAATGGAGGAAGAGCACCAGTCAGACAGCAACTATTTGGCAATATATATACGGAAAATTTGGGGTTTCTGTTTTCAGGGCTTATCAATACTGAGATCTGATTTTTCACAATTTAAAACAGATACCAGAATAGCAAACTCTTAGAATAGAAAATATTGGCTTCATTTTACAAAGAGGGAGAAAAATATTACTAACACCCCCAAAATACATGAATGGTGTCTGTCACTCATATAGAGTAAAATAATTTTTCCCTTTTACTTCCTTTGGTTACAAAAACAAACCAGAACAATCAAAACCCAGTTATTGATAAAACCTTAATACTGAAGAATAGAATTGCTAACAATGAGAAAATATCCCCCTGGTACAACACAGGTGGATAGTGTTTCTAAAAGAGTTTTTCCCAACTGTTTTTAATCATATGCAATTATAGTAACAATGGTCTACAGATACACCTGCCAGCTAAAGAGAAGGAAAAATGTGTTGAAAGTGTCACCCACACGCCAATGTCTTACAGACCTTGAATTGCATAAGAAAACTGAAGGAGGATTTTCAGCCCTGTAAGATTAGAGATGGATTTGGTGCAAGAGACAGAGTGACTGGTCCGAAGTGAGGATGGGGCTATCAAACACAAAGCTTAGCAGCAGTAGTGTGTGCCTCAGTGCAGTTCTACACAACTACAGCAATACTCCCAGCAGAAACAGGTGTCCTCATACAATGTAGGACCACATGTACCTTTCTTCCTCACTGTACTGGCTTACTTATGGGATAGTGGGAAGTGTTTTTATGAAGTAATGGAGCCAATGGATGAAGTTCCCCCTTAAAAAACAAACCCTTTTTTATCCCCCAGACTATGACCTTGTACAGTCTATTTTTAGGTATTCCAGGCCCTCAAAAGCTGTCAACGTCTTCCTTTGCTGCATCCTGAAAGTTCTATTTATTAACAACTTTCTATCAGCAGTTTGCCTCCTCTTTATGTCCAGGTGTTCATCAAATAATTGACAGATGAGCTGGCTCTGTTTATTCTGCACAATCCCATTAGCATCCCTGAGCTGATGCATGGTATTTTCGACAGAAGGAAGGGTAATAGCTTCTGTTTAGAGACTTAGGAAATTTTTAAAGAATTGTCAAGAATCACATAAGAAACATTTCTGTACAGACATCCAATTACTTAACTTGCCTGACTACACATGCTATTATCTTGGTATGTTGTAACATCTTACTTGTAAGGACAGCTACTTGGACCTATTTGCACTTCCGAAAATATAAGGGTGCTGAAAAAAATCTTTATTTGATTTTGAAAAGGACTGGTGCACAATTTAAAGTAACTGACTCTGTAAGATTAAACAATATTAAAAATAAATTCTTCTTTGGAGCAGCCTTGTTTCCCAAATGGTAAATTTTTAAGATTTACTACTTTTGGTTTCAAAACAGTAACTCAACATGTACCTGTCCACCACTGCAAGAACAGAGCCTGCATCAAAATGCTTCTCATGATATTCTGCAAAATACTGCCACCATTCTATAATGACTAAAGATTGAAGATGCTGTAATTTTTTTTCCCAAGCTTTCCAGAGACTTCATCAGGTAAATAAAAATATGAAGTACACAGAAATACACAGGAAATATAATAAATGTATGTAAGGCTTATAAGAACTTTATCAGGGATGCATGTGATAAAAATGTTTTGTTTACTGTGAGATGCATGTGCTCCTTCATTCCTGCAACACTCAACCAAGAAAATTAATAATTATGTGAAACAAAGGAAATCTATCTAATAAAACTGTTCATTCATTTGGCTTGTAGAGGCAGTGGAAGTAACACTTTTTAAAAGATATTATTAAGCAAAGGCATGGCACCAGAAAGATAGTATTATTACAGTGGAAACACCTTCTTTTAAGTGCTACCACGTCTGTTTAGACAGTCTGGCATATAGTAAAAGGTTTCAAAATTGATTTCCTCTGATATTGCAAACCTGATGCCAGCCTGTGTTCTGTAACAGTAATGCACATGGTGCTGAACTGGGGGATTCTTGCTGGCTGTGAGGAGGAGCACTGCAGCTTTGGCAGGCAGCTCCCACATTTAAAACACTTTAATGTTCTGGGAGCTCATTCCAGAGGCCAGGCTGAATGAGAGGCATAAGCCCCTACAATTGTGACAAACAAAGGTTTGACAAAGCAACAAACACACAGGCATTGTGGAAAAAGTCCCTCTGCTAGGTGCCTTTCAACAGAGTAATATGGCAGTAATTTTGAAACAGGCACAGAGCTGTAAATACTTGAAAATTTGAGAGAGTGCAGATCATATGCAGTTTAGCAGAAGTACCTCTCCTCAGTTCAAAAATGCAAAGTTTTAGACAAAACAACAGATTCATGTGCAAATTTTTCCCTTACTCATCCAAAAGGCAGGAAGCCATTTGATGTACAATGTCTGGCAGCATGAATGCTGTAAGTCTAGTTCCAGGTCAGACCAACACTGCCTGGCAAACCCAGACATTAAGAGTTAATCCCAAAGAACAGTAGAGCAACCAACTGGAGACTACTGTATTACTGGTTAAGTCATTATCCAAAGTCTGCATCTAATTTAGCTAGAATTCCCTCCAGAGCAAAGATGCCAAAAATGGAAGTGGGCATTCATGAGTTCATTATTCTCCTAATAAAGACAGAATTCCTACACTCCAGTTAGTAATGTTAAGTATTGGCACTCACAAATCTCAGGAAATTAAAAAAACAAGGAAATTAAAATTATCTTACCTTCCTGGTCTAAAAAACATTAGCCAGGAATGCAGCCCTACATCTGGAAAATGGGAAGATTATCCAATTACAGAAAAGATATTGTAATGAACTCTGATCATGTGATGTGTGCCAATAATGCTCTCTTTTCGAAAAAACGAGTAAGTTTGTGATAACAGGAGCTTCTCTTCTCCAATTTTTAATCCGTTGGTCTACATGGATATAATTTCCAGGATTCATCACTGAAGAATCAAAACCTTCAGACAGCAGATAAACTTTCAGAAAACAAAAACCATCAGGTATTATTTTCAGTTCTTTGCTGCTTAAAAAAAATTGCCTGCAACTCATCAATATTCTAATGTCAATTTATTAAGTCCATGATCTCTGAATAGATGAAAAATTATTTTCATAGAAACATATGGTAATACTGAAATGTTCCCTAATTCTACAGGTAAGCACTTTAGTGGAAGGGACCATTTCTTCTGTATCTTTTATAAGCTGCCAATCACATTATTGATGTTTAGGAGAATATATCAATATTCTGGTTTTGTATTTCACAGCAATTTTATCACATCAAAGACATAATCAAGCCATGAAATAAGATCTGCATTCAGCACACACACAAACAGAAAAATAGTTTTAATATTGAACTGTTTGCTTTAAAACAAGTGCTCCACCTGTACTGAAAGTCTTGAGCCACTGTACGGGTATGAAAAGTCATCCAGAAGTATGGAAAACAGAATTTGCTCACCACTGTAAGGCAAGGGTTAATAACATTTGTAGCAAATGCCATAAACAGAAACACCAATGGTGCCAATGCACAAGCCACAAAAGTTTCAGCTCTGGCCTTCTGGAGGAGCACTGATGTAACCCTTATCTCCTCTATGCACTGAAGTTTTCAGGGGAACCTCTAAGCAAGAAATTCCACACCACTCACCTTTCACATGCAAACCACCAACACCACCAGCAGGATGCTGACAGCTGCTCTCTTTTTCAAGTTACCTGGGTTCTAATTCAGAGAGGACAAACTCACAATTTACTTTAAAAAATTGCTACCTAATGGTGCTGAGATTACACAGCTTCAGAACAAATAATTTGGAACACAGGAGCATTTATGAATTGCCATAACTTAAAATCTTCTACATAACCATGTTTATCAAAGGCTAAATGAGGCTTACAGTACGGCCACATGGACTGAAATCTAAGGCTGCAGGTGGTGGTCAGAATTTTGCCTCCATACTCTAGTAGTTATGGCTATTCAGCTTTTTCTTTCAGCAGAAGCCTGCAGCTTGCCTGCTGAAAGCCAGGTAATATTTATGGGATGATGCTGAATGCACAATTAAGGATTTTCTCCAGATGCTGTATGAAAGGAGAGAATAACGCCAGGTTTATGTCTGCATTCTGTTTCAGATGCTTCTCTACATCTTTCTCTCACCAGTGAGAATGAAGTTGCACCTGGTAAGGGTTTCCAGCAGACAAACAGCACAACCCCCTTGCATTGTTTGACACATAACAATGAGCCAAGCACACCCTGGGCCATTTTGAGAACAGCAGAGTGTTACCTTTTTCTTTATATGAAAGAAACTGTCAAAGGACAGTTTCTGAAAGTCCATAGCAAAAAAGAATAAAAATGATTGTACTTTTAGGGTGACAAGAAGTTTGTATTTCTCTTTGCAATGTGTGAACCTATTTTGCATAATTTTAGCAATGTAAGAATGCTAAAGACAGTTTAAAAAAACCTGTTAAAACAATCTTATGAATTCTAGGGAAAAGGCTAAGCATATTTGAAGCAATTACTTGATACAATAATTTACTTGCTGCAGAACTTTCTGGCACAAATTTGTGTGCAAGGTCATTACATGACTTCAAAACCCTTCAAACAAATCAGGTGTAATCCACGCTTTTACTTTGAAAGTAAGTTTTAGTTTCCTTTTTATAATGTATAGTACAGTCCCACATAACCTGGTTCTGTAACAGATTTCTACATCTCCCTTTCAATTAAACAACATTGTTCAGTGTACCCATTTCTCCCTTTACTGCAAGAGACTTCATTGGAAAGCTTTTCCTATAGTGACATCCACATCTTACTTCAATTAGAAAAGAACAGTTGATACCCGTATTTTACTGCCATCTGCTTCTCTGTTTTTAATGAAAATGTATGGCTTAGAAACCAAACATGTCTCTTAGTCAGAAACATTCTTGTCAGCCCTCAAGAACAGTAAGGAGAAACAGTAATACCAAGTAAGGGATATTTTATCTTGCTACTGAGCTTCCTGTGTGATAACAGGCACCAAAGAGAGAGAAGGCCCAGTTTTTGGGAACAAAAGAGCCAGATGGGATTAGCTCTAGTGGTGTTTCCAAACACTGTATTTCCTAACTGCAGGGAGAAACATGCCTTCAGTCTCCAGCTGCAGAACACAGCAATGCTTACAACATACAAATCAGCTTCTTTTGAAGTGCCTACTTTTTCATGACAAAGCTTAGAACTAATGGCATGAAAAAAGCTCAGGCAGATCATATTAAACACTCCCCTAATTCAGTAACCTGTCTCCTACACGGGCCAAAAGCAGGTATTTAGGCAAGATTGTGAGAACAGAGCAACCAGGAAGAACACTTCCAACAAATACTTAACCATTTTCTAAGAATTAGCAACTTGGGTAATGGAAAGAAGTTCCTCTGCCACAGATTGTCCCAGCATCTTCAACTTGTTACTTTGACCATCAAACTGATGTGTTTTCATTCAACAGAAGCAATGGTTTTGTTACAAGGATGGACAAACTTACAGAAAAAGTTTCCCTCAAGCATTGCTGCACATTCTTGTATATAAAGTTTAATATTTCAGGACTCGTGTTAAGTATCAGATACTCCAGAAAAGAAAGTGTGTTTCACTAACATTTTAAATTAATTAGTAACTCTTGTCTGCAAGACAGGTGATGTTTACTGCAAGCTACACCTATTTTTTGCACCAGTATACAAAACTCTCAGGTTCTCAAAGCTGAGTTTGAAGATGCAAACTTTAAAGCAACATGTTAAAAAAAAAAAAAGTCACTCACTACACTTCTTGTACTTTGCTTTTATCAGGTGTCAGCTTCCCAACCTGACCACTTCCCTCAGAGTGCAGTCACACAAAACACAAAAGTTCAGTCACCAGTGAGTCCTGAGGCTCCTGGGAGAAACATCAGTAAAGGCACCAATTACCTGCATCAGTTTTCTTGAGAGCTCGTTAGTGAGGAATTCCTCTTCCTTTTCATAGTTTACTGCAAGTGTTTCTTTTTCTTTCTGCAGAGCTTGAATCTTCTTAAATAGAGTATTACTGATGAATTCCTCTTCTTGCTCTGCCCTTGCTTGCTGTGAAATAAAGACACAGTTTTGAGGAAAAAAATGGAGCAAGTTTCCTTTCAAAAAAGCTAGCTGCAATTATTCCATTCCCCTTTAAATGCCTATCATCCTGGAGGCCTGTAGGCTGGACCTAAGCACTGTTACCAACCCCTTTTATAATATTATAGCACCTTTTTCCATTTATTGTTTTCAACCTTTTAACTTGAGAAGCTGCACTGGTGCTTTAAAGTTGCCTCCTCCCAACCAAATGCACAAACTCCCCAACCTTACAAACTTTGTAAAAGCATTACAGATTCAGACATCTATTTTTACCAACTCTATGCCTGAAAAGGAACTCCTGTCTAGATGTTCCCCATTACGAGCTGAAGCACAGGTCAGAATGCTGCACGCATTACTGTGCCTCCATTTCAGATCCTTTAGATCGAGCTCTGCTTTCCAGGAGTCAAATAATGCTCCTCTTCTTTCACCCCGATATGCGGAGCTGCAGGCAGCATGGCTCCTCTCACAGGAATTCCCACCCCACCACCAGGAAAACAGGTATGGTACTCCTCACAACTGCTACTCCACTACACACAACAGCAACTAACAAAAATGCCATGGGGTAGCTTTACCCCAAGCTACTCTGGAAATCTTCCCTGTGCAGAACTACTAGAGGTGACAATTTCCATTCCAGCTTACTGCTAGCACCCTGCACTGCTCCACAGAAAGCCAGCCTGGGACACTGCTCTCTTGCATTCCCTACAGTTCAGATGTTGGTAGGTTTTTTAAGCATAAAGTTGATACATGGAACATAAAAGTGATCTTTTGAAAGCCTGCTCTGAAAGACCAAGAAGGGTATTTCATATGGGCAAACAAATAATGACAGCTACAAATTGGTGAAGTCAGCGTTCAAAGCCTAGAACAACTGAATGACAGAAATAATGTATTTAACCAATGAGGCAAGAAAGTGTTAGGAGTGGTTTTATTCCCTGCAATAAAATCCATTACTTCAACTGCACATATGTGATTGGTCCTGATTTAATAAAATTACACCAGCTTATAGCTTATGCAAACATTCTGCAAGCTTTATTTCAGTAAACTTAGAGAGAGGAAGATTTAAGAACTGAAACAGATACATTACTGAAAGCTTATCTTCCATAATCTTCTGCCCAAAATGTGCCAAAATAACAATCTCTTTATACTTATTGTACATTGGAAAATGCTTGAAAGATTTCATTATGTCAGTGACCTTTTAACTGGAATGATACATTCCCTAGTGGTCCAAGAACCAATTACTTAGACACCTTCAATGTCTAGGAGAAGTTAATTAAAGAACATAACTGTCTTTCAATTTGGTGAAACAATAGGACAATTACAAATTTTCCTCATGGTATCACCAATATCATAAAATCTAAAGCAGTGGTTTGGAAACTTGCAGTTGAGTCTTTCTTCCATCAAGTCCTCTTCATGTCTTTGTCTCTGCCTTCTTGTGTCTCCTCCCATCTCTAATGCTTGCTTTTCATGGCCCTTTCCTACTATCTATCTGCCCCCACCTCCCTTCTCCCTGTCACCACCAGAGCTGACACAAACCCAACCCAAAAAAAAACATAAAAAGAAAGAAAAGAAAAAGGTCAGGCAAAGTTTGCTGGCTTAGCAGCTTAGGTGCTGCACACCACCACTTCTCTAATGTATTGCATCTCCATGGCAGAGAACAGCTACTCCAGCATGTTCAGCAGTGGTATTATTACCTGTCACATCAAGAAAATAGAGAGCTGTCCAAGAGGTCTGAAGAAATGTTACATTGTCAGCTCACATATCAATGGATTAAAACACCCGGAACCTAACTGATCTGAATAACATCATCTATCAGCTTCTAAATGTGGCTTTACTTAGAGCTATTAACCATCTTATGTCTTCAGAGACATTCCAGAACAGAGTAAACAAGTCAAATTGCAAGGGCTCATTGTCCTCAAATCATTAAAATTCATGCATACTGTTACAAAATCAACTCCTCCACTGCCTTCACTACATAGGATTTCTACTTGTGTCTGTTTTTCAATGGTTCAGACAATAGAAGACAGTAACGCAGACCAAACTTACCTAAAATTAAATTAGAAAGCACTTGGTTCTGAAAAACAAAAGAATGAGGGTGTTTCTGCTTTGATTTCTATTCATCTGTAACTTGCACAGATTTGTTCTGCTCGTGCTTTGCACCAGTCAAAAGCTCTAAAATCACATTATTATAGCACCGAGCCTGCACGACACTCTTTGCCAGATCCTGGTGTCACATTAACGACGGTGCTCAGGCCAACAGGAGCGCAGGCTGCCAAGATCCCTGTCCCGGCCAATGCCCCTCCTTTGTGCCCCCACGGGAGCTCATGAGGCCAGGCAGCAGGCCAGCACAGGCCGAGGAGACACCCAGAAATGAAGCCTTTCCCTTCCTCCTCCCGCTTTCCTTTCCTGCATCTGCTTCCCCAGCTGGCGTGCCACACAGGCGGCGTGCTGGCACGCAGGAACAGGAGCCAGCAGCCCCAGCTCGTACCTGCTCAAGAACTGCCCTGTGCCCACGGCGCGCAGGGCCCCGGCCCACAGGACCCTGGGGGCTCAGGGGAAAGGGTGGCCAGGATTAAATCTGCCTCCCTTACTAAAAAAATGCATTTCTCAACTGAACACCAGCAACCCTACACTTCTACACGTGAACTGCAAGCCCCAGATTTCCACACAGCACACTGAATATAACAAATGTCCATTAAATTACCAGGGATCAGCACTTTCAACACAAACATTTTAGTCTAAATAACTGTCTGAAAAACATCAGACAGTTATTTAGACTAGGTACAAAGCACATAATTCATTCCCATGTTCCTTTTAAATTTCATACTGCAAACTTTCCTTTATCTTGTTACTCATTAATTGGTGATAGGTAAATTATCTCAAGTAATAGAATAGTTCATGTTTACTTTAATATTGCCTAAAATCTTGAAATCTGTTACTCATTTAGCCAATAATCAAACTGATTTTTCTGGATGTGAACACACTGTTTTTCCAAAGGGATAACCTGTCTTAATTTATTAAGTATCTGTATTTGAAAAGAGGCTTGATATCATCAGCAAAAAGAAAGAGAAACAGAACACAAAAATGAGAATTGCTAGGTCTTCCACAAGGGTATAGAGTTCTTGGTTGTCCTCTATTATCCACATCACACTCAACATGCAAAACTGCTAACAGCCATTTACTCTGTTCTGTGTACCATATTACAAAATAAATTGCTAAGGCACTGAGTGATACCAAATGATAACACCTGATCAGTCAATCTCTGGAAACCTGAAACAAGCAATCTACTTTCACCACAGATTTTCTGCATAACAACAGACATATCCACCTGTCTCCCATGTCTCAAAACTCCTTGCACAGCTAACTTGGAGCATTCCATGGACGCATCCACTAAGGAAAATCTCTAATTATTGTGGTCAAGACCATAAATGCAAGGGCTATCATGTTACTTTGCAGGAAATCAAGAATAAAGACAGAGATAAAAAGTACCTCATGCATATAAACCACAAAAAACCTCTTATATTTTTGAGGAAGAAAAATCCCATTATTTTTATTGAAGAAGCTTGTGCAATCCTGATCATTAGTAGTGCTAATACATGAAGTGCTGTAAAAATCTGTCCTTGTGAGCTTGAATTCCAAGTAATTCCAAAAGAACTACGAAACATATTTTTCTAACCTTTACATAGTAACCAAGTATAATGTTAGGAAGTGAGCTACACTAAAGTTCTTTTTCCACCTGCTGCATATGCTACCATAAACTGGAAGGTTTGCCGTTAAAATATTTTCCTTCTCTCAGTTCTTCTTGCAAATACACCTTTAGCAGAGCAGGTTCACACTGCTGAATTTCCCTCTGCTCTCTCGGTTCTAGCACAAGCAGCAGCTTCTGTTTCTGGTGGGATGCTCTTTTTCTGTATCATTGCACCATGCACTGACCACACTGTTCTAGTGGTACTGTATTATAAGAAGCAGCAAAATCCAGTACTTCTGATGAGATATCAGCTTAAACAAATAAACTGTAACAACAACAAAAAAAAAAACTTAAAAAAAATCCCTTCCCCTCCACCACCACTAGCTCTTCTAAAAGCCTCACAAGCCTTCCTGATACTGCACAGCAAGCAAGTTCAGCAATCCAATTAATACCTACTCTGTAGTCAGTATCAGCACATTATCAGTGACCTGACATGAGCATGTTCCTGCATTTTAGTGTCAGGTGTCATTTCAGACAATTCAGTAGTAAACATTTCACAAACTGCTCCAGGCACCTCTACTCAACCACCTGCAAGGCAGATGCCAAGCATGCCCAGCCTGCATCACCTGTCTCCAGCAGCATCCAGGGTAGAGGTGACACAAGATTTCAGGGGCTCTTGTTGGAAACAGCCTATCAAGCATTGTTTTGATCTAATCCACCCCTGAAGGTCTTTTATCTTTATGTCCAGAGCCACCACGACCTTTTTACCTCTCATCCAATTTCTGGCGCAGTTCCTGCTGACAGGGCCCTGTGGACAATGTAACCCTGTAGATGGAGCTGAAGAGCAGTTTAATCTGACACAAGAAACTCAACCTTTGCTACTGAATATAGACTGAAGGGTTGGGACAGCTTCGGGAAGAGAATGATCTCAGTCACTGCACATGTTACACTGATACTATTCCCTTACAGGAGAAACCTCTACAGTGCAGCTATTTTTTTTCCTACAAACCTTCCAGCTGCATCTGAAATGACCACATGCAATGTGGTGCATGCAATGTGCCTTACAGACAAGCAGAAACATGAACCACCAAAAAAACAGAAGCCAACAGCAACTCAGAGAACTCCCACTACTGCCAACTGCAGCGACTGCTCAGCAGCACATTCCTGGCTGTAAGGGCTGAAGGACAAGGAATTCCCACCCAAGTCCCAGTAATGATGTGGGCACATCTTTCCCCTCACCCAAGGAAAGGTATTTCTTTCAGCTGGGTGGCCTGTCTGAGAAAAAAGAGGGAATGCTCTCGTGGTTGAAGTGGTGAGCTGGAATTCAACTTCTGGGGTCAATTTGTAGTGTGATTTCCTGTCTAATCTATGACAAACCCCCCCGGGTAATTTCCTCTGTTCTGACATAAAAGTACCTCTTTCTTTTTTTCTTTTCCCTTCTTTAAGATGAGTTTTCAGGAGAAAGAGAACAATAGGAAAAACCATGCATTTTTATCTTTGGGCATACAGCATCTCCTAGAAGCCCCAAACAAGCAGTAATACCTTTGAATTGTTCCTTCAGGACCCCAAGCTACCGGGCTGATCTTTTTTTATTCTTTTAACACAGACTTGGCATTGTAGGAGGAAAGCATTTTTTTTTGGTTGGTTGGCTTCTAAAAACAAACATAGAAATAAACAGACGCCACCCTCCACCCCTCCCAAAAAATCACAAACTTATGGGCTTACCAAAAGTTATTTTCCAAATACACTAAGGAAGAAAGAAATTCATTATTAAAACTCATCCTGAGAACTTCAACTACTCTAAACATTACCTACTGTGTAACATTAAAGCCACTGAAGCAGAATTGCTTCAAAGCACAAGTCCTATAATATTACAGCTATTCAAGAGATGAGTTCTGCTGCAAGAGGAAACAAAAAAGATCTGTTTTTTATTATAATAATAACAACACAATTTATTACTGTAATAATAAAGGAATATCTTTACTATAAGCTACCATTTAAAGCATTAAAATACATTTCCTTTTAATCTCCATGTATAGTTGGAAATTCTCTGTCCCCCTTCATCCCTCACCCCCCTCCTTTTAGAAAGGTCAATTAGGTTTTAGCCAGACATGTCAAAAAGCCTCTGTCACAGCACTCCTGCTGCCAGCTCCAGGCACAGCAAGTTTTTCCCTCGATGCCTACCAAGTGATCCAACATATGGCCACACAAATCCACAACGGATGCAGACTGACTAGAGAAATGAGCTGACTCAAACAACAAGAAATACATTTTTCTCACAAGTCAGTTTTAACCACAGTCAAATGTTTTCAGCTCAGCATCACTCAAGCAGCCTTGTGGGACCTTCTCTCAAAAACTCAGGTGCATATATCCTGTGGTTTGGGAAGAGCACTTGAGAAAAGCCCTCAGAACTGACCAGTTTCCTAAACACAGAAGTCACTGGTATTCTCTCATGTGAAATAACCTCTTAGCATCAGCAATAAAGTAAGTTGTTTGATGGTATGCAATTCCATTGCACACACCTCTTTCTCTGCATTTTATGTTGACCTGAAAGTCTTACACAACTGAAATACACAAGTGATAGAAATGAAATAAGCAAGTTATGAAAACAAGCTCATTTGACAAGCATAAATATTTATAAAATCAATGCATTTGGCTAATTACAAATGAAGTGTAACAAGCTATATGAATTTCATAATTAGTACAATCAATTCCTGAATTTACTTACATAATTGAAAAATAATTTAAACAGCTTTCTTCAAAACAGAAAAAAACCCAGTATACTCCCTTCCAGGGTTTTTATTATATCAAAATACTTGCACTAAGTAGTTAACAAAAATGCAGCATGTGAAAAAGACGCATCTTCTGTGACCGACAAAATGTCAAGATAGGGCCTAGAAAAACGTATCAATAATTTTTAGTGAGCAGTTTAACCATGACCACATATGGCTATGCATGTCTTAATGTAAGTAAAGATTATATGGTAATAAAGCACCATAAAGGAAAAAGTAGCAGGGCTGTACAGGCGCACGTTAAACACTTCCTATTCTGAATAGTCAACATGGCAACCTTAAGAATCTGACTATTCATTAGAGCATGCTTTATAGCTCTTATTTTTCATTCACTTAAACACCATCATGTAGAACAAGCTCCAAGACGGTTATCAGGGCTGGAGTCTCTGCTTCCAGCACACAAGAGCTGTAACCTGAGCCAAGAGAAGTCACAGGCCAAGGCAGGAATGACCCAGCAGGAAAATTAAATCTAGCCTGCAGACCTTTCCAAATGGCTGTTTCATGAGGCCCTTCCTCTGTCCCATGGCTGCACAGGCACTGCATATTTCCCACACTTGCTGCATTTTCAGCAGCGCTGATTTCCAGTGCATGTGTAAAGTAAGTATAATATATGTAAGCACAGACAAACCCACTGCCCCTAAGTCCTCAAGTTCACTGCATACACGCAAATACTGCCTCAAAATGCACACTAAATGTTCCTCAGAAGGGCTGTAATGACTGCACATACAAACATATCTCCTCCAGAAGATGAGGTGCTTTGCCAAGGACTTCCCCATCTTTGCCAGTTTGTACCCAGCCGAAGATTTACATTGATAGAGACAGTCAATATGGAAAATACAGCTACACAATCACATCAAACACTGAACCAAAGTTTGAAATGCCTCTCTCTATTAATCCTTCACTGATGACTACTCAAAAGAAATTTCTGCTTTACTCTTTCACTTCTAGTTGCACTGGTGTTTTACTGCTGGATTTTTTGTACTGGAAATAGTTTGCTAGTTAATCAATAGTGTAAAACAAATGGAAAACAGAAGCATGTGGAACAGGTTTTGCTTTTGCTCAGCCTCAATACAAAAAATGCTGAAAAACATCACAAAGATGCACATGTACACATAAGGAGATTTGTAGTTTTATGTTCACTTTGTCTGAATTTTCAAATGCACAGACTTGTCAACGTGAAAGATAGAAAAAAGATCATATTGCTCATAGTTAATCTTGTAGCACACACTGTTTTGTTGGAGGTGGTGCGTGTTAATAATTTTCCACTGCCTGTGTGATCACTGGAATAACCACCCATTTTAAAATGCTGTGATTTGTTCAACCTGCTTCTACTGTACTCAAATTTAATGAAATCTGGTTGTTATGCTACTTAGAAACTAATAACAACAACTCAAATCTCAGCAACACCACCATTAGTACTAGAACCTGCAAGGAATTTAGCACCTCAGTACAAATTATTCTGAGATCAGATGTCTAATGCATAAACACTTCTTAAATTAACATATTTTAAATGTTTTTTAGTCTATTTTCTGCCCACTGATAAATCAACATTTACCTTCAATGTAACCAACCACACATTAACTAGTTCACTTTGCTGGACTGACCAATTAGGAAACTCAAAAACAGCACACTCCTGAAATTTCAGATCAGGAACAGCAAAATCATTAGCAGAAAAGTAGACTACTAGTGACTAACTTAATATCCATCCAGCTTCTGTTCAGAGGTATGTGGGTGCTAACAGGCACTCAGTTATGTTCTAAAATAACAAACTTCTGCTCAAAACACAACCACAGCGAACTCCTGTTACAAGTAGCTCTGCAGCCACAGCTGTTTCTCTACTCAAAGGCAAAAGGGCACAAATGAAAGCAGTGAACAGTCAGCTCCCCAAACAACCTTCACGAAAATCCTACTTCACTTCATGTAGTCCAGGTAACTCACTGCAAGCATGTAAATATGAAAAACGTGGTTTTCTTCACTGGAGCACATAATAAGAGTTGAAGGATAATTCTGTTATATCCAGTTTTTCCAGGCAGCAGAGCACTGCTGCATGGCATGTGCCATGGAGTGCCACCAGCATACCACAGGTATGAGCAGCAACTGTCCCTGTTCCCAGGCAAAGACTGCAAATTTTCTCACTTGGACTGGCTCCTGAGCACCAACTGCCTGTGTATTCATCATCCTTCCCTTCTAGGTAAAAGTGGCTTTCAGCACTTGTAGATTCTTCTTGCAAGTGTGTATAACCTCTGGTATATCTACATCAATCAACCTGTCCTCTAAGTTTTTTAAAACTAGAGACAAAAACCACCAGATAAAGATCCATTTATGGAGTCTGAAAACTCTAGATGCTTACCATGTAATTTCTTACTTTTCTTTAAAACCCTTAAACCCTTTTTATTTGGTGGTGGAGAGGCAGGAAATGGAATTTTTGTTGGATTTTTGTTTGTTTTATATGACAAAATATTAAATTATTAGCTGAGGTAATCATTAGGAATGGCAATGTTTTTCCCCACAGTAGCAAGGTGCCTTTAGCCACTCACTCAACACAAATAACCTCTTAAGAGGGTTAAAATCTCCCCCAGTTTCCTCTTACACGCAGTGATTTCCCAGAGAAACACTTTCACAGTGACTAACAAGAGCTGGAGGTGAAACTTGTTATTAATTACAATCATACCTTTTCCTAAACCAAACTAACATATTCACAAAGTGAACACAGCACTGACCAACTCACTGTTAAGGAACATTAGCTTGAGCTCCATTACAGAAAAAGAAATGTTTCTACTCACCCTTCCTAGAAGTCAGAGAGTAGTTTTTTGTTGTTTTGTGGGGTTTTTTTTCCCCTTCTCTATAGTGTGGATATCTTACAGTACCTATCACTGTATTCCAAAGCTCTTTCCTTTCCAGGCTTTCAAGGCAAGAAACAAATTTGTCAAGGTAGTGTATGACAATATGATGAGGAATATGAAAAAATACATCCTTTGCCTTTGTATTCTCTGTCTCTGGCCCCTAAAAACAGAGATTTGCAGGATGTGGGGGAATGCAATCATCCTTGAATATTCACCCCATACAGAACTGGAGAAGTAGGTCTAACACAGGAAAGTTTTAGGAAATGCCTACCCACCTTTCCTTTCACAGAGCAAGGACATTGCAGTTACATGTATCAATATTCAGAGAAAAGGGATTTTTTGCAGATCTAGATTTCAGGTTAAATTTATTCTCTGAAATGGACTTTAGGAATGTTCCTCTTCTTGACCCAACCAGGATTTCAGGGCCTGCGAGGACAGAGGTTTTGCCCAGTTAATAATTCCTGGCAACACCAGCCACGACAAAATTACATCTGTTCATTTTTAACAGATGTGAAAAACAAATACCCTTTAAAGCTCTTGCAAAAGTGGCGGCTAAAACCCTACATTTTGCAAATTTCATAATAGTGGCTTTTGCTGTTTATGTGAATATGAAGGAAAACAAAGTGGAAATCCCACCACCTGGTGAAAGTAGAACTTTAAGTCACAGAAAGAAGCAAAACTTCATATTGTGGCATGCTAAACACTGCTGGGTTTTATCATGTCTGACTTGTTAAGAAACATTTATACTTTACTCAGGACTGAAGCATATTATTGTGGGAATTATTTATATATGTGGTAGGAGTTTTAAGTATGATTAGCACCACCATCACCAAGAGAACTAAAAAGGCCTTAGCTTTACAGTACAAAGCAAAAACATCAGATTTTAGGTAGTTTAAAGAATTAAAGCATCTGAGGAAACTTTACAGACAGCTGAAACACTGCTAGGTTGTTTCCATCTACAGCAAGGCTGAACAGATGCTCATCCACCTCACTAAGCCCTCCCCAAACTGAACCCAGATTGTGTGTAATATTAGACATTCCAAACTAAGTAAAATTCAGAGTTGAGAGAGGAAGAGAAGCCTTATCTGAAGAGTTTCTCCATCATTTAGACTATTAGCCAAGCTGAGGAAATACCTTCTTTTCCAGGAAAAAAACTGCTGCAAGGGAATGCATGAGGGATAGGAGGGCTCTCAGGAGCTGAAAGGATCGTCCCCATAGGCACCAATTAGCCTACAATGCCTGTATTTTAGCTGAATAGTTGAAATAATTACAACTCAAGTGCCAGGATTAGAAACTGTTTCATTATTTCTGTAAAAATGCTTCAGCTTTTATCAAGTAACCCTTGCACCCCATAGAAAGAGATGTGAAACCTGCACATCAGTAATTTGGAGTTGCTTGCTTAAGACACGTTTTTACTGTGGAATACTTCACCTCAACCGTCTTGCTGTCATTTTTACTTTTTTCTCCATCCCATACATTGAAACAGGACACTAATTAAAGACTACCTAATTAAAGGTCAAGACATGTCTTCAGTCAGACAGAAGGACCTGGCTGGAGAAGAGGAACTTGAGATGTTCCCTTCTGGACATCTCCAGGCTGCTGCATTGGAAGCAAGACATCACAAGAATGTTTTCTGTTGCACTTCCAGAGGAGCTTGCTTTATACTATATTTTTTGCCTCTCCTCTAGAGCATGTCCTTGCCTCCCTTCCATTCATTCTGTTTGAATCCCAAATCCTGTGCATAATGCAATTTGTACATTTTGTCTCTATTCTGTTCCTTCATTTTGTGGTTTTGGTTTTTTTTCTTTAAGAGGAAGACAGAAAGGATTGACCTCTTGCTCTCCTGCTAAATTCAGCAACTTCCTCCTACTCCCCCCATCCCCAGCCCCAGAAATGAGCAGCAAAGCAACTGTTTCACTGTTTTTACAAGGCTATGCTGAGATACATCAAATGTCTACTGCTGACAATCTTCATTCCTGAGGACAGCACCGTCTCATTTCTTCATTTCAATCACATTTCAGGGTCTGTTTGTGAGACACTGGCATTCACCTCTCCTGCAGCACCCCACAAGTCCAGCTGCCTGAGCATCTCGTTTGCAGCTGCCACAGAGTCACCATTTCAATGGCTTCCAATGCTCCCAGTCCCCACTTGGAATCCCACCCAAGCACGCTTTATGAGGTGTAGTGGAAAGAAAACCTTTTGTGAAGTCTCCAGCAGATGCATTAGCTTGCTCACCACAGAGCAGTCTTATTTGCTCAATCATTACAAGGAGCTTTAGCACTGAGAGTCTGTAGCTGAAAATACACCCCATGTATACCAACACTTAAAACCAAGAACTTGGAAAACAACAGCTTCCACACTAAAGTCAGTATCAGCAGTAGGAGGAAACAAGCAAAGAGCACAAGTAAACAGAATTAACAAGTGTAAGAAAACCACAGACAACCACGTATCTACCCTGGAAAAAAAAAGAGTTTAATAAAGTAAAATAATTTTCCTTCATCCTTTGAAATCAGTATTAAAATTCTAACTCTATTAAAATCAAAACCACAACTAAAATGAAGTACAGAACTTCCAGGATTTGAAAACTATTCTAAAATCTTGTCTATACTAGCTTTCCAATACTGGGATCAGCAACAGCACTAGAAGCTCTAAAAACCTCAATACTGATTACTAAATCAGCTGATGTGAATTATGCAAAACTCAACAGTCATTTGGGCAAGTGACTAAAAAGAAGGTTAAAAACATCTGGCAGATATACAGCAGGAGCATATATGACTATTTTTTTTTCAATTGAAAGCAAACCTGTTGTTAGGTGTAAAATGCAGTAAAAACCAAAGCAACTTCTCCTTCAAAATGCTTTTAAGTCACTGGAGATACACCAAAAAAGAATGGCCCTTACTCTCAGTAAATGTTCAAATGTGAGAATAAAGAGCATTTTCAAAATAAAAGCTGATTACAAACCAGTTCTGACATAGAATTCATGATACAACTCAATGAGAAAATTCATTTAAGAAGTAAAATTACTTTATATGCAGAATAGCAAGCCCACAGAAATACCAAGAACTTTGCCTTATTAAAAATTCCCAAATGTACTCTACAATTTCAGTTCTTATTTCGCTTTCATCCCCAAAGTAATTCAGAGCAATATACCAGTATGCCTACTGACTGAAGACATTCCACCTTTATTAAATATGGGAACATCACATAAAGTAACTGATAAAAAAAGTATAGTTGTTGTATAATATTTAAAGGCAAGCAAAACTAGGTGGTTATCAGAGTTTGGTATCAACCCAATGGCAATACTGCAAACAAATTAATTTACTGTATAAAGGACAGAAATATTAAACAGGTCATTCAGCACAGTTTTATAGAGAACAAGTTGTGGCAGATAAACAAAGATTCATCTTTCAGCCAAAGACTATTTGTAATAAAGATAACCATAAAGGTGTAGGGTGTGCATAAGGCACCCATATGAGTTCTTGATTTAGTAATACATGCCAAACATTATTTGAAAATGGTTATAAAATAAAGTATACATCAGGATTTCCAAAGTGGCTTACTGACCTCAAAAATACTCATCAGTGGGAAATTCCACTTTGCCAACATGTACTAAGCAGGATGTTGTTTAAAATATTCCCTGCACAATTAATTAATTCTCTGCACCAAATCAAGTGCTACTGGACAACACAGCAGTACAAATCAGACCTGAACGAGGCACAGGTGTGCAAATGTATTTCTGCCAAATTAGCCAAAGTACACAGCAGCAAGCTCATTAAAGACAACTGACCACAATGGATGAAAATAAATAAATAAACAAAATAAGTAAACTTCCAAATTAAGCTATCAGAAGCATTTGTGCAAATTTGAAGCAGGAAGGGATCTTTAGACTAGACCAGTGCATCGTATTAATACAACACTTTGGATTTCCAGCATCACTGAGCCTGAGAGGTTAGTTTAGTTAGTCAATGTAAACTAAAGTTGCCCATTAAAGCCTGTATCTTGATGAGGAGAAAGCAGAGGATTCAGAATACTCATTAACCCAGCCAAAAGGCACACCAGGAACCACAGCTCAGCCTTGATGAAACTGATGAGAACAGGACACCAAAGCTTTTCCAAGCACAGTGATTCTTCATCTTCAAGAGTCTTCAAATCAAAACTGGATACCCTCCCCAGAGACAAATCCCAAGGTTAGTTACAAGGTTCAGTTTGGGAACAACTGACAAAACCATGTGACAGAAATTAAAGCAGATGATTAAGTAAACCTCTGAAGCCTCAAACTCCCTGAAAGTACAAGCATTCCTGTTGATTAATATTTGAATTAAGTTCAGAAATTGTGGGGGGTTTTTTGTATTTTAAACAGCATTCAGGAAGGCCTAAAACACACTCTAGTGACATTCTGGTAATAGCACAGGGGCAATGCTTTTCCCCGGGAGCTGGATATGCCAGTGGCTTGTGTGTAACTACCAAAGACAAGCAGATGCTACTACACCTTCCTATACTGGCTCACCAGCCAAGCAGCAAAAGCAGCACTGCTCTGACCGTGCTACCCTAAGGGCCAAGGCAGCTAACACCAAAGGGTGTTAAACTAAACTTCCTTTTTCCTTTACAGACATTTGCAGAAGTTCAACAGAAACTTCTTGACAATCTGAGGCGAATGCAAAACTGAAATATAAGACAGTAATTTCCTACATGCCCGCTCTTGGAAAAAACGTGCCTGAAAAATTTCGGATGGACTTCCACAGTGCACGAATTTGCTAATCTTAGCAACAAAGCTGCCTTTACTCTAAAAAGCAGGTAAGCAAAGCATTTCTAAAATAAGTTATTTTTGAGCTACTTTCAGCTTAGTCCAGCTACAAACTGGAGTGATAAATGACACAGCAGGATACAAAAGCCCCAAGCAGGTTTCTTACACCTACAAAAGACATCACAGAACTAAGAGTATTTTTCACACAAGCAAAACCTACTTTGAAATCAAGAGTAAATAACAGATTCACAGACATTTTGTAAAATATTAATATTTTTGCTTTCTTGGTTTGCTTTTTACCTCTCTCTGCTACTAAATGATTTCTTTTACTCATCCCCATGCCCTTATCAGCACCTTTTAAAGGTTCCTATTTCAGTTCAGACAGACTATCCTGCCCTTTTTCTTCTACTATTAATAGACACATTCTGTACTGGAACAGGTGTTCTGCCTTGAAATTCTGGTGCAAACTCCAGAAAAAAAAAAAGGCGTTTTTGTAGGAGATTTTTGACAATACAGCACACCCATTCACTTCCCTAAACTATCTGTCTAGGCTGGCATTTTCCATGAAGACCCACAACAGCAGATCTCAGGCACACACACAAATCTCTCTGCACACTTCATTGAGAACAAAATGCATATCTGTAATTACATCCAAATCTGGTTGTTACTGGGTAAACTGTAACAGGTCACACTAGCACACAGGGTTTTTCTGATCTGCAAGCCCTAGAAAGGCTGTTTGCTTTCAGGAGATGGCTGTTATTGAAAGCAACAACTTTCTTCAGGATTTAAGTAGGGGGGTGAGGAAATAGGAGCTGAGTAAAGCTTTTTTTTTTCTATTGTTCCTCCCAACAGGTGGGAGGCTGTTCACACAGCTCTGCAGAATGGCAGAGGAGGCAGAAAAGCCAGGAAATGAACTGCCCTCTGCCAGCACTCGGGCAATGAGAAGAGTGCAGCTGGGAGCCAAGGTGCAGAGCGCAGGTTTAGCTACAGAAACAAGGGTAGCAGAGGTCTCACAGTAAAATACTGCCAGCCACAACCCACAGCAGCCCCACATCCCAGTGTTCCCTAGCAGCAAGTGCTGCAAGCAGGCACTACCAGACAGTGATAACTCATGGCAAGCTCACAAAAGCCAGCACATGCCATCAGCACTTCGGATCACACTGGC
The DNA here is from genome assembly GCA_013400175.1 of Phainopepla nitens. Lineage (NCBI taxonomy): Eukaryota > Metazoa > Chordata > Aves > Passeriformes > Bombycillidae > Phainopepla > Phainopepla nitens. The sequence continues at coordinate 704,782 of VXBQ01006524.1, read as the reverse complement.
TCATCTGAACTGATGATCCTGTTGGGGACCCACACAGCACCACAAATCGGGATTTCTAGGATAATTCTCATCTCCTTACAAAGCAAAATCAGGGAAAATGAAAGAGAGATGTTCTTGTAAAACGTTAGAATGCATTAAAACTACTACATCAGGCATTGCGGAGTGGGAACATTTTTAAATTAATGCTTCTCAAATACTCTACCTTCACCTCAGTTAAAAAACTAAATAGCAGAATAAGGCTTATTATATTTCTATTTTCTAACTCCACAGAAGATGTCTGACTATAGTAGGTCAATTTACATGAGGTAAATTACCAAATCTAACCTCCTAAAGAAAGTATGTTGCAGCCAGGGACTAAAACTTCTTGTTCTTGCAAGAATTCCGTTCATATGAGGCCCGCCAGTTCAAAACAATAACAAAGAAAACCAAAATGCTTCCAGTATCAGCTAAAGGTTACATGGCTTTCACTGAAATAGGACGGCTTGGTTACATTAAATACTGAAGAGTAGAAGAAAAGGAGGTAAAAATCCAAATTCTATCAACTTCAAAAGAAACTTCCTGACTAAGACATACCCACGCCCAACTGAAGTATTTCAGCTTTTGTTAAATTGTTAATGCAGCAATTCATACTTTTGGAAAGCAGTCACCTCACCACCCAGGTTTGAAGGTACTCTTACAGAGTACCTGTGTGCTGTCCCAGGTTTAGCCCATTAAATATGACATCTCTTTGGCAGACCTTTCTCACCAAAAAACTAAGGAAATTCACACAGGAAATCCACTTCTGGTAGTGCAGCACTATGACCAAAACTCACTGCTTCTCATCTCAAACACACAGCATCTCAGATCTTCAGGCGCCTGTTTTTTCCCAACCTAGGCACCAGCCGTTCCATTTCCTAAAAAAGACCTTGCAGAAATACACCATGAGATCATACAATTGAGATTGCTAAATACATATAAATGAACCCTCTGCAAATGGCTCGAGTGATCTTAGTCATTTCTTCTTAATATCTGATCTGAAACTGCATCTTCTGATGTAATGCTCTTGCACTGCCAGAGAACACTTGAAATATCCTCAGCTTTCTCCCTCTCACCATTCGTTACCAATAACAGCAGGTGAGATAAAGTTATCACATATATTTACTTACTTTCACAGTCTTGCACGTGAACAGCAGCATAACTTCATTTGTATTCCAGGCTACTGGAAGGAGTACAGCTCGCACATATTTTTGGGCGTACGCTCAGTCCAAGCTGGCTTTACCAATTTCAGCTCGAAAGCAGCATTTGTTTTCGCATGTTTTAGATGAGAGCACATACGAAGTTAGTGAGCATACAAGCCTGCCAAGCCAACACCTTTTCTCAGTCAGTTTTCCAAGTGTAACTATTTAATGTAGGTCTCCTACGCTTAATTAACACTTTATTTTCAACCCTGTGACATAAGGGTTAACTACAAATAGAACTAATAAGATCCTATGTGGCAAGCAATTCAGGTAATTCCTAAACTGACTATATCCACACCGACATCAACAATACTGCAGACACAAAGAGATGTCATATTAACACTTACACCAGCACTGACACAAGAGGAAGGAGGAAGATCATCACCTTTTAACTGGCAAATCTTAAAAGGAAAATATTCAAAATCATTACAGACAATGGTGGGAGCTGCAGAAAGCAGAGAGTCTCTGTGGCCTCGCACAAAAAAGCTCAAACAGGATCAGTGAAAGGTTTGCAGATGAAGAGCTGTGTGGTTCAAGGAGTCACCTTCACCTACAGCACACAGGTTTAGTCATTCACCTGCTATTTTGGCTACCTGTCAGTTCCATTTGTGCTTCACAGCTTGTCCTCAACACTTGATAAAAATCAAAGCTGATTTGTGTCATTACAATGCCCACAACAGGAAACATACACAGTGCCCGTCTGTCAGCACAGCAACACTGCGAGGAACTGGGGGATGCAGGAGCAAACTGACAAAGGTTTAGACTCACAGTGGAGACAATCAGAAAATTTTCTATTCCTATGATGCTTACATGCAAATGACACATATTTCAACATTCCAATAAAGTTCATCTCCAGTCACCTACACAGCAAAGTATTCTGACTGCAAATGTGTTTACCTCATGGACTATGTAAACCACAGCACAAGGTCTCAGTGGCCTGAAAAAAAAAGTTATGTTTTGCATTCATTATTTCGCCGCTTGCTGAATTAGAAGTGGTTTGCTCAGTTGTGCACACAGTTTAGCATACCAAAGCCACAGCATCAGCTAAAGATGTCGGTTTTCCAGACAGCCTACAGGTTGCCATTAAAGCCTAACACCTCTCCTCTCTATATCCAAGATGTCAAGAACAGAGTTTCAGATTTAAGGAAAATACCTCCTTTTCATAAATTAAAATCTGATTAAAATGTAAGATGATCAGTCCCTAGAGACAGTGCCAGAACTTTAATGCACACAGCATTTTTTCCAAGTTGTTTACAAACTATACACCTACCAGGGGTTCAGAGAGATGCTGTGCCTTTCTAACAGGCAGAGAGAAAATGTCTGACTGACAAGGCGCCTTAGCCCCTTTCAACATTAGAAGGCACTCCGCCGCTACCTAATTAAGGCACATTCTCTTCTCGTAAAGTATTAACAAAGCACACATTTCCCCGACTAGCACTATATTTGTCATCCTTGAATAAATTACTTCTGTATTGTATTTCATGCACTCTTCCGGCCCACATCCTGCTAGACATTGAATGCTTACTACTAGGAGCAGATGAGAGGTATGCCTAAGCAAGCTCCATTTCTTGGCTAGATGTATTGACAATGGAAAAGCTGAGTATCAATAAAACAGACTTTAAGCTCATAGCGATGCTTGAAAAATCAGGTGAGACAGATGAGAGTGCGCACATGCAGGTGGGACTGGTCTCTCCTGAAATATCTCCACCTGCACTGGCAAGGATGTTCGGGACAATATCAGTTACCTTTAACCGGTCTTTAGCAAGTTACCTACTCTGCATGCAGGCCATGACCATTACAGCACCTAAACAACCCCTTTCGCCACTGAATTAGCAAAAATCCCTCAAATTTAAACTCCTAACTCCCAAGCTCATAGAGAAGAACAGAACAATATTTTCGCGGTGTTTTGGTATGCACTTTACTGAGGATTCCTGCCTAACAGAATCACATAAAATGGTGTTAAACTCCAAGTTATCCTCACAGTGCTCATAAACCAGGAGCTGAGCTCTTGCCGGGACGGAGTGCTGCGCTACTCATATTATTTTTAAGAGTCTTATTTAAATGGGTTTTCAAATAACTTGAAATACAGCTAACAAAATATTACAAACAAATCAGACACTTCCTCATGACCAAGACGCTGTTCCTGCAGCTCGCCGCTTCTGCACAGTGGCCGAAGAGGTGACGGCCGAAGAGATAATCCGTAATCTCCGCAGATTACTTAAACTCCAAGGAAATCTCTACTTTGAGAAACTTCAGGGGAACCCAGAGCATCGCCCTTCCCCTGCCCGGCCCCTCCCCGAGCCGCCGCCGCTCGGACACCGGGCAGGGCGGGCCGGCGGGGCCGCCTCCCCGCGGGGAGCCGGGCGGCCACG
>VXBQ01006524.1:655970-701179 GCA_013400175.1 Phainopepla nitens | reverse complement strand
GCCGGGAGCGGGGACCCGGGACACATCGGGACCGGGACCGGGATGGGCCGGGAGCGGGGACCCGGGACACATCGGGACCGGGACCGGGATGGGCCGGGAGCGGGGACCCGGGACACATCGGGACCGGGACCGGGATGGGCCGGGAGCGGGGACCCGGGACACATCGGGACCGGGACCGGGATGGGCCGGGAGCGGGGACCCGGGACACATCGGGACCGGGACCGGGATGGGCCGGGAGCGGGGACCCGGGACACATCGGGACCGGGACCGGGATGGGCCGGGAGCGGGGACCCGGGACACATCGGGACCGGGACCGGGATGGGCCGGGAGCGGGGACCCGGGACACATCGGGACCGGGACCGGGATGGGCCGGGAGCGGGGACCCGGGACACATCGGGACCGGGACCGGGATGGGCCGGGAGCGGGGACCCGGGACACATCGGGACCGGGACCGGGATGGGCCGGGAGCGGGGACCCGGGACACATCGGGACCGGGACCGGGATGGGCCGGGAGCGGGGACCCGGGACACATCGGGACCGGGACCGGGATGGGCCGGGAGCGGGGACCCGGGACACATCGGGACCGGGACCGGGATGGGCCGGGAGCGGGGACCCGGGACACATCGGGACCGGGACCGGGATGGGCCGGGAGCGGGGACCCGGACGCACCGGAACCGGCATGTGCCAGGAGGCAGGATCCCGGGCAGAGGGATATGCCCCGGGAGGCTCCCCGCACACCGAATCCTGGACCCGGGATGTGCCCAGAGGGTCTGTGTTCCGCCCGAGCCCGGTGTCGGGATGTGCCCGGTCGGGACATGCCCGGGATGTGTTGCGCACCGGGACACCCGCGGGAATCATCTCATTGTATCCACGCCCCTGCGGGGAAGCCCTGGGCTCGCCCCACGGCGCTGTGGGGGAGCCCAGGGGTTCTCTACACACCACCCAAACAGCCCCAAATCTTGTTTTGTTTAAGAATTTTTGTACTAAAAGGGCGTTCGGGCGCCCACAGCGCTTCCAGGGCTGTACCCCCGGCCCAGGCCCCTTCCCCGGGGCGGCTCGCAGCCCCTCAGGGCTGGACACCGCACGCAGAAGGAGCAGGGACCCCCAGCCCCGGCCGCCAGCCCTGCTCCCCTTACAGCACACACACCAACTGGCATGTTAATTCAGCCCTCCGTACAGCAGAAAAACTGCTTTAAATTAAGATATATGGACACTCATGTGTCATTACTGTTAATGTATTTCCTGATTAGGAGGTGCATTAGTTTCCTTTTTTCTGTTATTGTTGGGGTTTTTTACTATTTCTTTGTAGAGCTGCAGCGAGCTATAGCAGAGAATATGTGCCATGCATTCCATGACAAAACATGGTCTGTATTGCTCCTGGATAGATTAGATAAAACAAGACTCTATAATTGATTTCTCAATTATTTATGAAGGGGTCTTTTAACAACAGTAATTCTTCCATTAGTGGCAAGTAAGGATTTCATTATCTAACTGCACTACCTTTCTGTTCCATGCCATAGTAAATTTCAAATTTTACTCTTTTTAATGGCTATAATATATGAAGGAATTCCATCTCTGTAAAGTAATTATTCTTTTCGCCTGCCTGGGAATACAAGTGCAGGTCATTTTATTTTTGGTCTCTTAATCACAAGAAAAGCAATAAAAGGGCTGTTCCTAGTTCTGAGCTTTGGGAACTGTTTCCTTTGATCTCTGTCTGTGTGTCTGTCCTTGGCACCTGATGCTGCCCCAAACAGGGCTCAGAATGGAGGGGGAAGGCAAGTGGGAGTTCCCATCCAGCACCAGCAGAGACCCACAGATCTTCCTCAGCCCCATGAGGAGGCATCAGTTCAGGGCTTTTCAGGCTAGGAAAGGTCCTGCATCCCCTACCCAGCCCTGTGGAAACTGAGGTGCATTCCTGCATCCCATTACCTCCATTCTGATCCTGGTGATGACATTATAACATAATAAAGCCACCAGGCAACCCTCAGCACCACCCTGGCAGCTGCTGCCCCTCAGCTGGATTTCCTATCTCTGGGCTTAGTTATTGTGGGATTTCTACCAAAACATAAGAGCATTGTCCTCAAGAGATGCTGCCATCGATGCACAGAGCAGTTGATGATGTCCATGAGGCCTCATGAGACCTTTTCAGTGCTGTCCTAAAATGCCCCTGCAGTAACCCCTGGGTCTGCAGGGGCAGACAAGCCTGACCTCCTGGGGTGGCTGCCAGCTCCTCTGCCCTGCAGCCGTGCCCAGGCTGAGCCTTTCTGTCAGCATTGGCTGTGGGGTAAAAACCTGGAGGGATTAAAATAGAATTCAAAAAATAGTGAGCACTGTTTTGGATAGGTAGCTGCATTTCACCAGAGTTCCTTTCAGATAGGCCTGCTGGTATTTGGGAAACTGGCTGGACACCCCTGGGTCATGAGGAAATGTTATTTCATGCACGCCTTCCACAGCACAGGCAGTAGGTGGAGAGCCGGTTTGTGCTCATGCACATGTGCTCCTCAAATCAAACTAATTTCTGAACTAGCAGGTTTATATCTTAATGTTCTTTCTCCATCCGTCTGCCCAGCTTTGATCAGCCAGTTATCTCCATTGCTTTCAGCAGGACCGCTCACATTTGAGTGTCTTGCTGAATCAAGGCCTAAATATTTTGAAAGCCTGAATCAGCAAAACACGCATCTGCTCCAGGCTAATCTTACCCAGCAAGCCTCACGGCGTGCTTAACCTTAAGCCACTCTTCAGAGCTATCAATGTTAATCTTAAGTGCTTTGCTGATTTGGAGCACTATAATTTTCCAGAGGACATTTCCTCTGCTCCTTCAGACACCAAAATTAGCCTGAAAACAGACAGGGAGGCGCAGGCAACATCCTCAACCCAGCAACTGGGCCGGATTGGCTCAGCCAGGGCCTGCATCCCTGGGATCACACCAGGCAGCTGCTGGTGCTGCCTCCAGCAGAGCATTTCTGGAGTGGTGCAGACGGCAGCTCTAGAGATGAGGGATCTTGAGGCAAGAGGAGAGCTTTCCTCCAGCCGTTCACTGTCCATCTCTCTCTGCTGGGCTGGCATCAGAGGGCTCACTCCCAGCCAGCACGCCAACTTTCATAACAGTAAATTATAACTTGGCACTTCTGTAGCTCTCTCTAGTTCAAAGCCACGATGAAACATTATCTAATTAATTCACACAATAGCCCTGGAAGGCAAGAAAGGGAGGTAGGAAGCTGAGTTACTTGCCCAATGACAAACACTGAGTCAGTGGAGGAGTGGGAGGAAAACTCAAGGGCTCTGGCTGTTTAGATCTGAGATGGCATCCTTCTTGTCGCAACAGCATTTCAGTCATTTAAAAAGTAGCACCTGTATATTTAATTACAATTACAGCCAACTACTCCTAATTAATAGATTAAACAGGGAGAGAAAAATTAAAAATCACATGCTTTATACATCTGTAAGATGTTATCCAAACCAAATAAAAAGTGTAAATATGTGGTATGAGCAAAATTACCAAAGCCCCTTTTTGAAGGCATGTACTGCAGAGGCTGCCCCACGGACAGGGCTGCTCAGGTGCCACTGGTCCTTGTCCCCACTGCAGGCAGCGAGGGGCTTGGCATCACATGAAAAGCCACCACAACCACCCTGCCACCACCACAGCACCTGCAGGACAAGCTCCCCACCCTCCTTGCCTCAATGTCTTTTTATTGCATAAAAAATAAATGCAGAACTGTAAGGGGGAAAGGAAAGGTGTTTTTTGAAATAAAGAGTATGAAAATGTCACCAGTGCCCTGACAGTAGGAGAGCAGACCAATCAAGAAGATATAATAAAACAGGGATTTATTCACAGAAACTATCTTTACAAGAAGAAATGGGCAATTAGAAACAGTATTCCATAAACTCACATCAACAGTAGAAATATTGTATAAAATACATTTCTAGGTATGAGTGGTTAGAAGAGGTATGTTCAGAGATTTAATGTAATTCTTAATGTAATTCCAGAGGTCCATTAATCAGCTGGAAGACCTTCTATAAGAATACAACTTCATTAAAATACTCAGCAGTTATAGACTGAAGAGGGAAAGGCCAACTAAAGCTAATTAATCCAAGGAAAAAAACGTCTGCATAGTACTGAAGTACCTGACTGAATCGGGGGAAGAGGGGAAGAGGGAATGGAAAGACATAGTTGCAGGAAAATGCAATTAATGAAAAATACAGCTAGGACAATAAACTGAAGCAGCATTAAAAAGAACATGACCAGTACCTAAGTGAATATTAAAAGGGGAAAATGGAGTGCATATGTGGAGAGGTTGTAGAAGGGGAGAAAGCTTGGCTTGAAAGATATTTGTATGAGCAGAAGAAACCCCAGTCGCTACTATTGTGGATTAAGGCATCTATTGATGCAAGTTAAAACATGTTTTCTAACAAGCAATTCAGATGAAAATAATGTCATGCTGCTTTGCTTTAATGACCAGCAATTATTTAATCAGAAAGCTGTATTAGGAAAAAAGTCTTAGTAGGATAGATCTGACTATGAAAATGTGCTGTGTGGTAGCCAACCAGCAGCTAATGCATCTTCAGCTCTGGGGCTTTGCTTTTGTATCCCTGTTCTCCCCAGGGAATTTTTTGCAGAGTTCATACTGTGTTGGTTCTGTTGGTCTGGCCATGTCATAATGATATCCAGCCCCTGGAAGACTTCCAAGGAAGTTGGTGAACAGGGGATTGCTGTACTTTGCTGTTTTATAGCCCAAATAGCTTTCAATAATTGAACATTAGCGTGGTGGGAAAAGTACCAACAAAACTTTTATGATAAATCTTCACCGTCCTCCAGGACTTAGGGTCAAATAAATAAAGACATGCACATTTTGCATGCTGTTTTTAGCACCAGCAGTTGTGAAAAATGTGGCACATACATAGATTTTCCTTGAGCAGCTAATTTTTCTGTCCTTCACTAACCTTTCCCTCTCCCAGTAATGGACTACTTTTTACATCAACCATTTTGTAGCAGGCTGAGTCTAAAGGGTCCACATCTCCGTCAGAAAACTGCTGTACTTTCGACCAAGCAAGAATATTTTCTTGCGCACTCTGAGACCATGTTTTCCCCCCCTTGCTCACTCAGGGGTTAGAGGCAAGGTGAGCCAAGAGCTCCTCCTCCTCCAGCCCCAGTTTGATAGGATCTGCCCTGAAAACAGAGGTCCTATTTGCATTCTCCCCCTCCTCCTGTCCCTTGGCCATCCCCACATATGACCCCAAGGCCAAGGATGCAGTGGATCAGCAGCAGCATCATGCACGTGGCTAGGACAACAACCAAGTCCCTTGCCAATACCCTGCCCAGCATCCCTGCACCAGCCTCAGCCAGGCAAGCCCCAGCCCTCTGGATTGCAGCCCTCCCTCAGGAGAGGGCTGGCAGGGGCAGGAGGGCTGCCCCAAAGTCACTGTGCTGCCCCTGCAGAGCCCTCCAGCCATGCAGGGCTGGCACAGCTCCTCCAGGCCGAGCTGCTCGTGCTGAGTTTGTATAAAAATGTGATAAAGTTGTCACTGATGGACCTGATGGAGTTTCATCAAATGTTATTGCCTTGGTCCTGCTCAAAGAAGCCCCAGTTATAAACTGCTTCTCTAAAGGGCATGGAGAGGTTTTTGGGAGCATGTGCCTCACATCCCAGGCTGTAGTGGCCTCCCCAGTAGAGCACCTCGATTTCCTGCACACTGTGTGCTACAGACAAAGCCCCTGTTAAACAATCCCCCAGGAAATTAGCATTAATTAGCAGGGTGCTGCAATTCTGCAAGTGACTGCCACTTATCCCACTAATGTGTGCTCCACACTATGGAAGCTCTTAGAATTTCTGACATTAAAATTATTATTGGCCACAAATAAGATGCAATTGATATTATTTCAGAAATTGAAAAAGTATAGTAGGATACTCTGCAGCATTATTAATTAGTGCTAAATCAAATATCAAAGGATGAAAATAATGCTGTATTTAGCAATCAAGTTTATTTTAATAGATGCAATTAGAGTCCCATGACTTACAATTTTGCCTCTAAGGAGAATGCTCTCACTGAGGAAAACATGAAAAAAAAAAAAAAAGACAAAAGTTCACATTTAGATAGGGTTCTCACTCACTCCAGAGCTGTCTGCACTGTTTGCTAGTTCTGGCAAGATTTCTATTTTCCTTCTCAAATAACCATCTACACTTCAACCTTGTTTTTCCCAAATATCCTGAGCTACTATTGGAACCACTCAGTGCAAAACAAACCAACACCCAGAAAATCCTGTTTGTGCAGCATTTAATATGAAATTTTAAACTCTGTGAATTTAGCTGGAGAGTTCCTGTTCTCTGTTGTCTCTTTGTATTTAAGGGGGAACCAAACTGTGACCCAGGTGCCCGTGTAGCAGCAGCTGGGGACTGGGACCTGCCAGTGGTGGGGGCTGCCCTGCTGGGCAGTTCAGTGCTGGCTCAGGAGTCACAGCCTGCTCGGGCACCCCCGTGACAGCGCCGGGCTGCAAGAGCACCCCCGGAGCCCCGAGCTGAGCCGGCAGCTACTCACGTGTGCTGTCACAGCCGAGACGCGCTCCCCGAGCCCGGAGCTGCCACATAAATCACCAGCAGCGGCAGGAGAGCTGTCGAGACTCACCTACACACCTCTGCTACCTGCACAGGCAGCCTCGCTTCTCTGCCCACAGAAAGAGCGCTTCTGCCTGCCAGAGCTGCCATTCCAGGGACAGTCACAGCTTTTTTTCCAAACCAGCACCAGGCACTAACAGGGAACCAGGCAGAGGAAGAGATGAGTCAAACAAAACACTGCCTTTTGGGTGCTGTCAGAGATTGAAGTGAGGCTCTTCTACAGTACAGCTCCTGCCTTCCTGCTGGTTGTTACCACAATGTTTGTTTCCAACTGTACAATCATGATATAATATTATATATATACATCTGACAGCATTTACTGAAAACACTCTTTCTCATTCAGCTGATATGCATACTCGAGGGGAGGGAGGGAGGCGTCTGCAGGATGATCGCTGCTGTCGGACTGTGCGCTGCAGTAACACGCGCTTGTTCTCCAGTGGTGTAAGAGGCATTTGTCGTCCAAACTTTGGCATAAGGACCTGAACCACCAGCATTGTACCAGCAGTATCCTGACCTAGGTAAAACATAGATTGCAACACAGACTGTCTGCTCAAACAATGGAAACTTCGTTTACTGTCACTGCTTCAAAAGCCAGTGGCCCGAATAACTCAGAGACACTGACAAACCAACCTGTTATATTCTCCAAGTGCTGTTCATCGCAGTAAGGAGAGCTTTGCTGACTGACCCCAGGTGAGGACCAGGTCCTGTGGGGATCACCAGGTAACAACAAGCAGACTGAGGTGGATCTTCAGCAGAGGTGCTTCCTGAGGTGCCAAAGGTGGGCACCTCATCTTCATGTTGCCTTAAAAGCCAGGTGAAACTGATCCTTGAGTAATAAACTGTATTTACTGCACCTGAGCAGAAGCCTGCAGGTCAGAGCAGTGTGTGTACTGAAGCTGTCTACAAGGCCCTGTTTTGGCCATATTCTTTACACAGTGCTCTATCACCCATAATATACAGGAAGTGCATGCAATCTACAGGGGGTGCACATTTTAATGTCCTCATGGACTGTGGGTCTGTTACTGATCTGACTGATCAATAATGGAGAGAAAATAGCTTTTGCTAGTGCTTTCCCTGGTTCTTGACAGGGCAAAAGAATTTACAGGAGGGCCAGAGCTCCCATGTGCTGGAGAAAGGGCTGCACATATCCCATTGCATGGGCCCTTACCCCACATGTCCGACCCAGGGAGTGGGTTTTCCTTAGCTTTACTGCTGGCTGCCCTGTTTGCCTCCTGCTGCCCTGACCTGGGGAGAGCCTGCCAAGCAATGGCCTGTCACACTGGGAAGATGAAGAGGAGGATCAGACAAAAGAAACAGAGAGCAAAAGCAGCTGAAAGCCAGGGGCAGATAACTGCTGGCCTTGCAAAGCCTCGCATCTGTAGGGTACAAGAACACTGCCAAATACACGTTATCCAAGAGTTTTAACACAATTTATTTTATGCTTAAATAATCAACTAGATCATCCAGTGTTTGTTGTTTTCATACATATGTAATTAGAGCTATTATCAATGAATGCTGTTTCCATATGAATATAATCAACAAATTAAAGTATTTCACCAAAAACCAAATAAAAATGCCCTTTAAAACACAGCAGCCTTAACAACCTAATATTACACTGCTAGGATGATTACAGATGATTGGCTTACTGAAAGATTCTACATCTTATAGCCAGTACACAATACAGTAATAATTTTACAGCGTGCTGCCAGTCTATTAGCTAATAGTTTCTCTTCAGTTCATTTAAAAATATCCCAAACTTGTGCTCCTTAGAGCACCAACCCACTTCTAAAGCTGCAAGCATTACCCCCATTATAAAGCAAGAACAGATAGCACCCCCCTCCCCATAATGCAACTACTGTATATGTTATGGGTCTTAGGTCATTTCATTGAAAAATTGGCAACAGCAACAAATATTAGATGAAGGGCTTTGTGTTTACAGATAAAATCTTATTTTTCATGTTGCGGTATAGTGTTTGCAAAACTGGAAAAGATTTAATCAAAATAAGGTGAAACACATGCATCAAAATATTAGTACTCTGAAGAAAAATTTTCACAGAACTACAGAATTCCTCATTTTGGGAATCATTTAAATTTGCAGCAGATTTTAAAGATTTTTTTAAAATCAAGCTAGCGATTTTGCATATACAAACATTATAATTGCTAATATACAAGAATCTGTGAAGATACACCCAGAATATCCCTGTAGGTGCAGCCATTTGAGACACCTAGCCTGCTCAATGCATTTGCAATATTCTGTTTGTGATCGAAAAGGCAGTGCCTTATCAACATTTATTCTATTTTGTTAGAATTTATACAGTGTTATTTATTTACAGCAAAACTATTGATGTTTAAAAAAGAAACAAATAGTGTTTTATACCCTGACAGTTTGGGTCCAAGAAAAATAAGGCGAGCTGTTGTGGATTTTAGTATTTTTAGTGTCTTTCCGTGGTTTAGCCATTTTGTCTTCGCACATCCTCTCTGGCCACAGGAATTTATTTCTTTTGAGATGACATCAAACTGCTTGAGAGAAGCTGTTAACAGCATGGCATCTTGTATATACACTGCATTGGTAACTGCGCACCCTCCAATCCTGTGAATGAACGTGAATTTCCATGCTCTTTAAATTGGCTCATGCTAAATTAATTTTTTTGTTCGGGATTTTTTTTGTTTGTTTTTTCTTTTTGCATAAAAACCATGCGGTTAATGTGGGGAAGCAGCAAACACACACACACTTTTATAGGTGAATGTTTAATTCCTGTTGATTTTTCTTCTGTGAGTGTCCCTCTAGAATACTGGCAGTAAAAGCACACTGTGGAGAGAAAACAGAGAACAAATCATTTCAGAAATATCTTGTTAGAATCAGTTTCATGCCTTTCCCTGACTAAACAGAAATGTAACTGGCACGATGGAATTCTGCAGTAGGCTAAATCACACAATTTCTAGGTAGGCAATGACATTAGCTGAGCTACATGACGTTAGCATGAGGGGAAAAAATGCAGCTGCAGATGTCCACACTGCTCGTGAACTGATTTGCAAATATGTTTGCAGCACACTGCGTTTCATCACCCCGGACATGGCACCAGCTCATCTGATCCAATGACGACAAGGAATAGGTTCTTTTGTTGTGGAAGGAACGGCATCATCTCCAGACGGAGAGAGCGGCTGCTTCCACAGCACATTTTTCTTCATTGTGTGCAAGCATCCCCACAGTGATGGAAAACCTGCTCTCCTTGCACATCCACCTCTGCCAGTTGCTCAGGGAACATGACTGGCAGAGCCAGGAATGCAGCGCCCAGCCTTTAGGAGGTTTGGTGAAGGACAAAAGCGAGGACAAGGAGCAGCCCCATCCATCTCCCTCGGGCCTGGCTTGCATGAGCGGCACCGAGGAGAGACGGATCATCTCCTTGCTCTCTCACCCCTCAAACCAGAGCCACGCACACGAGGACAGCGAGCTTGTGACACTTGTTGTACAGCAGCAGGGAGGGCAGGAGGCAGGAATGCAACCAGAGCGGCGAGCAGGAGCTGGAAGCCCCACGGCTCTGCGGCACCGGGGCGCAGGGCAGCCTGCTCGGGAGCGGGGCTGGCGCGGTGCCCGCAGGACTCAGGCTGGCACGGACATGCCTGTTCACTAATCGGGTCACAGGTCCACGCGCATTCCCCAGGAGTGCTCGCAGCCTCCTTCTACGCTAAAGCAATCTGTCCTTGCCCACTTCTACAGTTGTCATAAATCTGTCCTGCCGCTAAGAGCTGCCTGTTCCCATTGCAGCAGTCACGCCAGCTCACGCCGTGCTGTCCTGCGGAACTGCACGCAAGAGCTCTGGGCTGCTCTTTTCAACCTATGCTTCACAGAGGCCTTATCTGCAATGGTGACAGGGACATTTTCACAGTAAAACCTAGCTAATATCGTGATCTTTTTCAAGCACTCCAAAGAAAAGAACCACCTCTGCCTGCCCAACAGGATGTTTTTGGCTTTTGTGATTACAAAACAAACTATTGGGCTACAAAATCCCCTGCCTGTGCAAATACATCCACTTCTGCATCCAAATGAAATGTTTTTAATGGACTCTTGACCAGACTCACAATTATTTAGTGCACATTTGGTCACACTTGTCATATCAAAGTTTGGAGCAGAGAGATTCATCTTACAGGACAAAGTTCCCCCTGGAGCAAAGGTTCATTATCCAAGGCAGACTCTGAGTTCCTCAGGGGCTCTAGCATGGAAGACTTGCCTACTGGAAATCACAGGAGAAATGCAGCAGCAGTTATGGGAGCAAGCCTCGTTCTGAGGAACTCAGACTCTGGCTTCCTGAAGGTCTGACTCTGTTTCACATATTAGGCAAAGACTGCTTGATTTATGTAATTTTATTTTAAAATGAGATGCTTTTCCTTTATCCCTGGAGTCTTTTGCATCAAAATTGCATGCTGGCAGGCTCTTTAGCTTCATTGCTTATGGGGTTCAATGCCCCATCTTGCCTTCAATGCCTGAATTCACACATTTCTGCTGCTTTACCCCTGCAGATTGACAGTGGAGCAGCACGGGGCCCAAAGTGGGCCACAATTTCATACAAGCAGTGCCATCACTTTGGTTTGCTTTACTTCCATATCCTTGAGCTCCATAAAGGGGAGAGCTGTGTCAAAAGAATCACCTCGTTTTTCCAAACAATAAATACTTCATGAGTATGTTGAGCACCAAGCCACTTGAAGCTGCATTATTCTATTAGCACACACAAGAGGAAAAGTAAAAGCAGGAATTCCGGTGGATGCAGTAGGTGCTTACCAGATACTGAAATCGCACCAGTCACCTCCCAGAGCTTGCTCCTTGGGGCTTGATCCCACACACTGAGTGCTGTTTGTCTAAAGGCTTTATTCACATGCACAGAGCACCTGTGGGGCCAGGGGGCTGCAAGGGCTACCTTACATCGCATCACTTAGAAGGGACTGGTGACTCAAGAGAGACTCTGCTTCTGTCCGTCCTTTTCCTCACTATCTGGTCTATTTGCCACGTCCTGTTTATTCTGTTCTTAAATCTTACAGTCAATCCTATACCATAGGTACAGTAAAAGGATAATACACAGTCCTGCACTTCAGAAACTCTTCCTCTGTCCAATTCCTGAAACCCAACAAAGCAAAGAGAAGTTCTGAACAGAAAAAAGACATGTCCATGGTAAATCTTTGCACTTGGAGCCATGGTTGACGGACCAGCATTGATAGACATGGACGGGCTCCTCTCATATTTACAGGCACATCTCTGTGTGACTGCAGGTGTGTCAACAACACAAAGCAGCCTCTGGCTTCAGGGTGCTCCATCACATCTTTACAGAGTCCCTTGCAAGGGTATTTTAGTCTGTGCATTTGGGTTTAGCTTGGGAAGCCGTTATACCATCAGCTGCTGGCTTGCTACAATCGTTAAGGCTGGATCAATAAAATTCACAAGAAACAGTTGGTAGGGATTATTTGTTGGCAAATATTGAGACACTTCACTTGCAAGGACTTTGACTTGCATAACTGCCCTCAAATCACACATCCGACAGTGGAAGAAGCATTTCACTCCTAGGTTTATTTGTGTGCAGCTCCCTTACTATTGGTGTTTAAGTTTTTAGGGGTAGAAAGTTCTATGGATTACAAACTAGACACTGTAAAATTCCCGGCAATCTTGCACAAGCCTGAGTATTGTTTTCCTTTATTTTCCAATAAGTAAAGCTTAATTTCTATACATGGACACAAGGTCATTTTCTGCTTAAAAGACGAAGGGCCAGCTATTCAGATCTGCAGCTGGAAAGCAAAGTCAGGGTAGCAGAGGCAAGCCTTTGAGCAGCCCAGGTGCTGTTCTCCATGCTGGCAAAAGCCTTCAATAAGAGAGAAAACTGATCACACTGACCGTTCAGTGGTCGGCTTTCAGCTCTCATGAGTAACTTTTCTTCTCCACGTGTCTGACTTCTTTCTTTGTCTTAACCTTATAAGCTTCTCCCTGCTTTAAAGGAAAAGTATAAACATTAACACAGTCTGCAGAGAGCACTTGTAATCGTAAACCAGCTTCCAAAACAGGATACACATTTTGCTGTAAAAGGATAAGTAAAAAGCAGTTAAATCACATTAACACTTCATTTCAACGATACACACAATCTATTTATCCACTCTGCTGAGCTGCAAAAGCACAGGTCTGAAATATCATCTTCAAGTAGAAAACACAGCTCTACAGTTTCAGCCTGACCCCTGGGTTGGAGTGCCCGGCTGGCAGTCAGTCCATGGCAGAGCCCCTGCTGCCAACTGCAGCGGGAGCTGGTGCCAGTAACAGGGAAAGATCCCCTTTCCCAGCCATCCTCCTGGGTCAGCCCAATCAGTGGGCATTCCCAACAGCAGAGCCTGTGGCTGCTCTCATGATGTTTCACAACGTCTGTGCTTTAAAGTGAGCAGGTTAGTAACGGAATAAAGGGAAGAGGAAGAAAGCCAGCAAAAACCAGCACTGAAGCAGCACAGAAGTAAAACCAATGACAGTGACAAGCAGTGCAGGTTTCAGTGTCTTTAAAACAGCAAACCCCAAAATAAAGTTCATCTTTGCTCATTAAAAGTAGCTCAATAATAGTCTAAAAATAAATTCTCCAGTAATCACAAGCCTCACTCACATCAGAGAAAGGCATCTGTTTATGTGCGGCTATGGGTAGAATTTACCCCTCAGGTGATCTTCATTGATGTATTTGTAACTATTTGTAGTTTCCGACTAATCTAATCTGGCACAGCAAATTGCAAATGTTTACCCCTGGCTGGGCAGGATTTTTTTTTCTTCATAAACAACTAGGAAAGAGGGAATGGAAATAAGTTTGTTTCCATTCTCTTATTTCTGTGGCATGTGTGTCCCCAGCTTTTCTTTTTTTTTTTTATTGCTAGAAAAGAAAGGGCATTTGTTATCTTCCTTTCTGAATCTGTTTTCACTCAGACAAGAATTTCATTAGCCCCAGTGACAGTTTTACTTGAGCAGAGACATCTGAGGGCCATGTGCTGGGGAAGAAGGCTCGAGCTCCTCTGAAGCTGTTTGTTTCCAGAGGCAATGCCCATTCCCCCAGGGCCTCCTTGGGACAGATGACAGCTGAGGCACAGCCTGCCTACTCCTGCCCCTGTCACTGAAACCCTTTCCAAGAGGGGCTGGGGTGTGCTGGCACACAATTGTCCTACTTTTCCCACTGTCAGGGTGATAAAGCTGGGCATAGTCCAGGCCTACAGGAAGCTTCCAATTTTGATCACCAGGGACATGATCCTGACTTGTAAAGGTGCTTGCTTGTAAAGGATACCATTGCTTGGGTATGTTCCTGTTGACCTGAATCCTGCAAACCCTCAGTCACCAGCACCAGGGGTAGCACACCAAGGTGAGTGAGACGCCACTGGGATCAGACTGCAGCTCATTCCTTTAGGCCGGTGGAAAGGCCACACAACCCACCTACAGCTGTAAGGCACAGATTCTGCAAGAGCTTAACCAAACAAACACACAGACACGGCTCAACTTGATGGCACAAACCAGGCCCCAAAGCCATGGCTTAGCCCTGCTGCCTGTTTTACAGAAACAGTCCTCAATGCCCTGTGCCAACAGAATTCGGCCAGGTCCCCTTGACGCCGCCCCTGCCCCTTGGCCCCAACGCACAACTTGCCAGTAACTGCAAGCACCACACTTTTTGCCAAGGCTTCTTGTTAAATGCAAACCTCCAGCCCTTTAGCAGCACTTTCTAGCAGTCAACACAACCCTCTGCGCCTACTGTTATTTCCTGGTAGTCCCCGTTGCATTACCATTTCACCAACTTTCCTCTCATGGGGGATAACAACACGTCTTACTACCTTCCGGGTGATCTGTGGGAAGCAATACATGAAAAGTATCGATTTTTTTTTCCTAGATTCCAAAGGGAGAAAGTATGTTAAAAGAAGTTACGTGAATGCAAAGACTCAGAGAAGTGATGTAATTCATGATTACTTTTCTCGTGATGACGTTGCCTTCTTCGTCGGTAAACTGTTCCTCTGTTACAGATTCACCAGGAATGTTTTTTGCTTCCTCACCCTAAAGAACGTGTTATAAGATTAGCAATAGAGCCTATATTCTGTCAAACCCACACATATTTCCACACCAATCCAAGCAACAAGCACATGCTAGCTTCAACTTTATGTAACAGTTTGCTTTATGTCACACAAACTGTATGAAAGCCTCGTTCACTTAGCAATGCTGATACCTGTGCATTTATTCTACAAAATGTTTCCTAAAAGCCTGCAGGGAGCTTCCAGCACACTGCTCTTATTAACTAATGCAAGTCAGGAAGCTCTGTGGGCAACAAAATCAAGTGGTCAGTCTAAGTCCTATGAGACATCCCTTAGCTTTTCACAGCTTCTCAGTGCCCGGCACACACAGAAACATGGTCTAACATGGGGGAAATATGGGGACTTAAAAAGAGAGCCCTGCCTATAGCTTGCTAAACATGAGGTCTTAAACACAAACACAGAAGACAGACAGGACTTCTCAGCACTTACAAAAGAAAGGAAGTTATCTTACGTGACACTTTGCCCGGCATGGTGCCACCGTGCCGAGGAGCCTTGGCAGCCTGGTCCATGACTTACTGAGATCAGCAGCACTCCAGCCATCACTTCTTGTAGTACCAGCAATTTATAGGACCAGTGTAAATAAATGTAAAAGCAGTTTCCTAGCTGCTATGCCAGTGACTTAATTCCACTTAAAGGAATTATTGCTCAAATCATAAATAAATGACATTACTTTAGAGTCTGAGCCTAGCTGGCAGTGGTGAACTTATGTTCCAAAAGAACTTTGCTAACTTTACCTCACAAAGTCATATTTCCAAACCTGAGTGCTGAACCAAGTACTGCTTTTGATGTTTCAAAAATACCCACTGTCCATGCTCATATCTTTCATATAAGTAAGGTAAACATGATAATGTAGCTGGCCTACATATGAAAAATTTCCCCTGGTAAATGAATAACCCAAACAAACAAACAAATCCTTAAAACTTTTCTTCTCCCCTCACCTTCAACCCACTATGGAAAAATTACAAGTAAAGAGAGGCAGCAGAAAGAAAACACTGTATAAAATGCATTATAACAATATTAACTACAAAATAATATTTGAAAGGAGACTATTACAGCTTTTGTAATGCTTCAATATACTGAACAGCACAGGGCAAATATAGTTTCTATTTACTGTGGTCTACATAGTTGTCTACATAAGCTCCTGGCACTGCTTTATAATAAACAAATACAGTGATGCCATGTGTATTTTTTTTAAACAGTTTTCCCTAGTAATGGAGCTTTTTCAAGATGTACATTGCAACATTGGGACTGTATGCTATTTCTAAGCTCTAAGCAAAACAAACCTTTCCTTTTGTTAACAAGCCATTTGTGGTCTTTTCTAGCCAAGCTTTTCCATTTTCCTCACCTGGGGAGAATGGCAGCAGGCAGGAGCCAGGAGAGAGTACTGCAGAGCAGAGCCCCCAGTCATGTTTGTCATTTTTCACAAGTACAGAATTTCTGCTGCTTTTGCACTGAAATCTGTACTGAAGTCACCACTTGATAATTAAGCAATGGAACAGTTTCAGACATGTTTCACATCTTTTTCCCCGGGCGTTCACGGACCGTACAATTTGCTGAACTCTGGTGCTTCAGGAAGCACTGCCAAGAGAAGGACAGGCTCCAAGCCAGGTGGATTCCACTGAATAGGACATAAGGATGAGGTCCTGTGCCTGAGACACACCTAGCTGAGGGGACCGGGCCAGGGAACATTGGCACCCTACAAGGGCACGGCAGAACAAACAGCTACTGGAGCCTTCAGATGGAGCCTGAAAGATTCATTCCGCAGGAGGAGAAATGACACACCTGCCTAAGCACTGCAGCAGGCTCTGAGCAGGAGGAGGGAAGCGCGGGGCTGGTCCCTGCGGCGAGCGGGGCCCCAGCGGGAGCCGGCTGCTTCCTTTCTCACGAGAAACGAGAGAGGGACGGGACTGCTGCGAGGCAGGGGACAGTGACTGGGTGAAGGGTTGGGGAACTGAAACCTGCGGGCTTTCCTACTCACAAAGAGATGGTAGAGGGAAAGACTGATTCTGGAGAATTAACCAAATGCAGAGCAGACGGGGACCTAGCTGTGCAGTTTCTTTCCTGGCCTTCCACGCGGGGGTTCAGAGACTCCCCAGTGGGCTCCTGGGCTCCACCACAGCACCCCAAGGAGCTGGAGGGAGCCCTATGACATCCCATGGAGCACAGAGGTATTGAAAGGTTCCCTCTCATGAGTAGGATCTCCAAAGCCACTTCAATAAAACCCACAAAAACCAGAAATAAAACAACATGGCCAGTAGCAAGGTCACCAGACTACCTGGCACGCCAACACCACTTACGTGTACTGGTTCTTTGACTCCTTACTGCAGCTAAGAGCAGTTTAAGGTTATCCCTTAAAACAACCTAGTGAGAATTATTGTGTTCAGCTTCAAATGAAATGCAAAGTGTACTGCTGCACTGAAAGATGTCTCCTGAAAGAAAATGCAGTTTTAAAGGTGTGGTGAATCTTGGGTTTTAATTAGCTACATGCTCCTTTTAGCACAATTTAAGGATAAGTGCTGTAAATACTCAGCAGTCAGCACGCATGAAATCCAGCAATTCTCTTGCTGGTGGGTAGTTAAACAAATTGCAGGAGGGCTCACAATTGGCAGGAGGTAGATCTGATTTACTGACTTTTCTAATCCTATGCAGTTATAAAGATGGATGTTTGCTAGGGAAAAAAAAAAAACCTACCCACTGGCAGTTTTAGTTGTAAGAGCTCAAACCAGCATTGGGTTAGAATGGCACATTAGATGACCTTGACAAGAAAAGCTGTTTTTAAACACAAAACTGGTGCATCTGCATCACAGCTAAAGAATAAAATTCTTTCCGCTGCATCATACTTATGTGGGCTTCATTTTGCCCTTGACCAGTCAAAATCACTGTCACAATACCAAAAGCTTTAGAAAGGCAGGGAGAAAACTTAATACCGTGATTACTGGAAGCCCAGTTATATCCCTGGGACTAAAGCATACAAAGGCTGCAGTCTGCAAGCCTCAGCCCCAGAACATGCCAGGAAGCTTTGCAAAGCAGAGTGCTTTAATGTCACCCTGCTCACTGGAGTGTAGTCCTGCCAAAACCAGCTGGTATCGTCTCTCTGTTGCTCTCCAGGGCAGGAGAAGCAAAAAGCAGTTTCCTCAAAGTCTTCTGCCAGCTCCACTGATTTTCTTAACAGTTATTTGCAGATTGTGGGTGTTCCCAGGGACCTCCAGATAAATGGAGTTATACAGTCAGTGCTGCAGTGTTGTGCCAAAGTTCACTGTAGATTTGTCAGAGCTCTGGTTCTCTTTCATGTTTGTTTTGTTACTAGAGGGATAATAGTCCCTTTTATTCCTCCCATACATCTAGTGTTGTAACAGCGGAGAAAAAAGGTGCAGCTGGATGCATCTTACCCACATGGATAAAAAGGACTTTAAAAGCAGGCGGAAATAAGCAAGATGGAAAGATCCTAAATATTTAATTTTGCCAAAGACCAGAGGCAATGCTGCAATGGGAACAGGAGCTGCACAGAGCGCTCAGACCTCTTCCTTCACTGGCCTAAGCCAGCATCAGGACATAATCCCTTCAGTCTCGAGATCACATTCCTGTAATGCATGAACAGCAGCTGCGCCTCAGCCTCCTTGGGGTCTCGAGCCTCTATGGCAGCGGCAGGAGAAACAAACATCTTTCATTAAGGTCATTTTCATTAGTGAGTTCTGCCTACTCAGGGAGACCTTGTTAATCAGAGGCCACAACTCTCTGCCTGCGCCCGTGCTGAGTCCGTAGCTGCTTGTTTGCAGACGTATTGCTAAAGCCGCAGGAAGGGGAGAAAAATCCCAACAAAGCAACAGGCAAAGCAGGGAGACCTGAGAGCAAAAGGTGCTGCAAATGGGACAGCGTATAGTCCACTACTGGGAGCTGGGGCATAGGACTGGTGCATGTGGCATGGAGGAGAACAGGATGAACACACCTCAGAAGAGCACTTGGGGTCTGGGGTTTGATTTACTCCACATTATCTTACTGAGGCCAGCAGCTCCAACTCTCATGGGGCAGGACAGGGGGAGGGCACTTACCTGCAGCTCTCCCAGCCAGACAGAGACTGCAGTGGAGACGCTGTGCCCCGCTGAATACACAAAAGGAAATGCTTCCCATTTTCCTCACATAGGGCACAGGCACTTAATTCTTATCACCTACAGGATGGCTACATTTCATTTTCTACAAATAAGCTTCCCCTGAATAGCAAGACCATGGGAGCTGCCGGCTCTAGCTTTGACTAACTGCTGCTCAGGCCACTTCTCCTGTGCAGGCTGAACCAAACACTCCATGATCAGTAATGGGGCATTTCATGGGCAAAATGCACAGAAAGGGACAAATCTTCAATAAAAATTGGCAAGAAATAGCAAAAGTGCAAGATACTAAATTACATCAGATTTGAATAACCACTGCTTAGAAATATATTTTATTTTCCATTACATTCTACCATAAACCTTTTGGCAAGAATCTTACTAAAAGAGCTTTAGCTGAAAATTTGCATTCATGAAAGATTTAATAACCTCTGACAAAGAATGAAAAATTGAACACTGATTCCTGCCATGGCGGAATAACAGGAGCTTTGCATCAGGCTTTTAATGTCCACATTGTGACAAGCACTCTTATTTTCCCCTTGTGTGCTAATTGCTGACATTCCTGCACTACTATAAACTCATTTCTTTTGCAATGCCCCATCCCATCAATCCACCATGTGAACACAAGAGGGGAAAGAAAGAAAAACAAAAACATCTGCACTACCTTGAGGTTAGAATGCGATCCTATTACATGTGGAAATGGGCATCAGTCCTTGCTTGTCTGGTTTTATGGGCTCAGCCCTCTGAAGTGCTAAATCCCATGGGAATGTGCTCTAGAGTACTGAGCACTTGACAGGACTCAGCCCTTGGATTGCTGGGAAAATACCTCCGTGGGAGAGAAAAGTCTTTCCCCATATTTGGGCCAAGACAGAGAACTAAGGTAGCAGTTAAACGGAAGTAATAGTGTTAGCAATACTGCAGAATGGCACAGAAAGGAAAAACAAGTTGGGAAAGAAGAGCAAAGGTAATGAAGCAATTCAGCCCTGACTGTACCTGTGTAGGCACATGGCAAAGCCTTTTTTCCACAGGACTCAATTTATCCTCAAGGTTTTGGTGCCAGCAAACTTTATGCCTGCAGGCTGTGTGAGTTCCTCTGTTGCTTCAAATGCAACATGCAGGCAGTAATGAATACTAGGAAGAGCAATTAGTATTAAGAAAAAATTCTTTACTGTGAGGATGGTGAGACACTGGCACAGGTTGCCCAGAAAAGTTGTGGATGACCCATCTGTCGAATGTTCAAGGCCAGGCTGGATGGGGCTCTGAGCATCCTGGTCTACAGGTCACCCTGCCCAAGGCACGGGGTTAGAATGGGACAATCCTTAATGTCCCTTCCAACCCAAGCCATTCTATGATCCTATTGATAAAGGCTGCAGTAAAACAACACAGTTCCCACATGCAGTTCTGCTCAGTGGAGGCTCCAAGCACACCCTCATTCCCTCCCCACTGCTGCTGGATGTAAGCTGGCTGTGAGGTTGGGCACAGCACTCACTTTGGCAGGCACTGAGGCACAGGCAGGTGAGCACCTGCTGCTCCCGGCCACTGCTCGGGGCCCTGCAGCAGCAAAGGGAGTTATTTTCCCTCTGCAGGCTGTGAGCATTGCTCCAGACCTCCGAGCAATACATTCTGAGACCTCTTCCCTGATCGAGGAGCTGTACCTCAGCTTGTGCCTGCTCTTACAGTGATTTCAGTTCACCCAAAGTGAATTTCTGCTCCCTGGAACGTGCAGAAAAAAGTCCAGGTCCCTACGTATGTTAAATCTTGATTTTTCCATTTCATATCACCATTTCATGAACTTTACATTATCAAAACGGTTATTTCCACTACCTAATTCTTTCTCTAAAAGGCCTGATGATTGTTGCTCTCTAAATTTCTCTTGTTCTCTTTTGAGCTTGTCTTAAGTTGCAGAGTGGGGGATAAAAAAAGAAGCAATAAACGATCAGAAAATAACCAAATAATCACACGTATTTTCTAATCAAGAGGCAGGTACAGCTCTAATCCAGCTGAGATCAGACACGTTCCCAACAGCTCGGGTTCAGCCACCTCCACTCACCGTGCACACCCTTCCCACTGGATCTGCACTAGCTGCAGATTCCACTAAATATGCTGCTTTATGCTTGGCTCTGTTAAAAGTTCTACCCCAAATTATACCACCACATTTAAAACCAATTTTCTGTGCCTTTCTCTAAACACAGGGGCTGTAAGAGAGACAGCAAGAGAAAGCTGCCTTTGACACGCTTTCCTCTTTTCTACCCCAGCATTTCCTGACTGCAAACCAGCGGACACCAAAATAGTTCAGACATAAATTGGGTGGGGGCCCTTAGCCACAGGCCAACTATGCAGTCTTTGAATCTGCAGCACACTTACACTTTGTGTGCTACCAGAGACTCCTGCAGCCTTGGCGGGGCCGTGATCGCCCACAGGCCCCGGCCCCGTTTGAAAACAGAAACCACATTCCTAAGCCTGAGCAGTCAGGGCTTATCTGCAGAGGGAATTACTGAGGAAGAGTTATACCCTGACAGGCCCAGGGCCTTCCAGGGCAGGCAGTAAGTTCTGCCTGGGGAAATGGGGGATCCGACAAAACACTCATTTCTGCTGAGCTCAGTTTTGCCATTCCTGTCTTGTCCCAAACGGAAGCACGACGGGTACACTGAAGGAATTCATGGTGAAGGCAGCCAGAAAAGTCACCCTTCCTCTTCCAAAGGCATCTGCACCCTGGACTGTTTGGCAGCCGTGCAGAGCAGCCTATTTGCCACCCACATTACACAAAAGGTGCAATGCCTTTTGTGGTGTGCAAACTCCTCTCCACAAAGCATGCAAGCAACGGTGATATAGATATGTGCAATTGAAATGTCACAATTTATTCCAATTACAGCTTAGGCAAACTGCGATAGTGCTGTAATAGCACTAAGGTGCCCTGATTTTTTTTCAGGGCTTGACTACATGATTTTCGAATAAGAATCTAATGAATCCTGTAAGTTACTGAGGAATTACATAATGGTTTATGATAGAGACTTATTTTCTCATGATGTATGCTGCAGGAAAATAATGTTATACTGTATAACCACACGAAAATATTATAAGGGCAAATACAATTACTTATATGATTATACTATTGTTATCAGTATATATAGTATATTGTGCTCTAAGTAAAGGCCATCTGTAAATAAACATACCAAACAGAGTCTACTGAATGCAATGCAAGGACTTTTATTAACTTCGGTAGATTTAAAATCTGCTGTAGTGAGAAAGTTTTCCAGAACACATTAAGCACTTAGGACCACAAGTTTCAACTAGGCTATGTGTCTCATACTTTCCTATATCCCTGCAAATGTTTAACTTGCAACTCAGAATTTTTTAAAGACAATAGGAAAAAAAAACAAAAAAAAAGGAAAGACTGTTACCCATCTTTCTCGGTGGTTCATATTTGCTCTACAGAAGACCAACATGCTGCACCTAGCTGCAGTCTTTAAGATGCCATGCACAACAGTGGCAGTGAAGGACACAGCACTCCATGCAGCACAGTTGTTTTCCAACAGAAGACACCCATAGAACCTGTGTTAAAGCAAGGAAAGGCAACCTAGCACTGGGTTATAAATCCATACTGGCAATGGAAAGCACACGGGGCTCCAGTATGCCAAACCTGACGTTCTGACACGGCAGACCAAACCCACGCTCATGCCAACGTCGCCTCAAGAAAGCAAATCACAAAGTACCTTCAGAATCAACCGCCGTCGGTAAACTCTTGTAGTAATTCTCTGCTCTTCCTCTGAGCTCGAATCACTCTCAATCTCACTGTCACTGTCACTACATTCCTAATAAATGCAGTTTTAGTACATTTGAACAGCACGTTTGCAAGACAGAACATGCTGATCAGGACTAGGAGAAGAAAACAGAGGTTATCACGAACAGTGTTTTCCCTGTCTCTGTTATGTACATAATGACTCGCAGTTTCACTGCTAAAGTACATGACAGGAGGAGGCTTTTTTGCTCCTTGGCATGCTGTAACCTGATAATTGCACCAGCTATGGAATATCTCAGCAGCTCTCCGGTCTCAGAAAATGGTATTTGGAATGCATCTGACCTGTGAAATTTCAAAACCTTATGTAACTCTTTTAAATTTTATGCAAAAAATCCCTAAATCTTGTCATAACTCAGTGAAATTTTTTCTCCTAAAAATTATTCTTTCAAACAAGTTTTATGGATTCACAAGGTATGGGAAGTGAATTCCCTAATAAAAAAAAGAAGACAGTCCCACAGAAAGATTCAGTGGAGCACCTCCACACAGAACGTTACAGAAGGCCTTCTGAAGAACTTCTCCATGTAAATTGCTTTCCTGCTCACTATTTTATAAGTGGCAAAACTGCAGTGTGGAGCACAGTCATTCTGCATTTTTTCAAGAAGGGAGCCTTTAGAGCACAGTTCAGGGGGCACAGTCCAGTGCTGGTCTCAGCCTGGTGCTGACAGGTATCGCTGCTCCACACAGGTGTCTACTCTGGCCTGGCATCCTCTGCCAGCCCTGCTGTTTTCTCCTCCAAAACCCAAGGAGCTCAGCTTTGGGGCTGAGCAGCTCTGTGTGCATGTGCCTGACAAAGGGCTTCCCACCTCTGTGTGTGACAGACATAGGGCAGAGACCGTTCTCCCATGACATTCGGCTGAAAAACCCTTTCCTGAGCAGAGAAATTTGAAAATTCCCTCCATGTTTTACTCAATGACAGCCCCAAACTGATTTTAAAATCATGGACAGTGGATATTGTGAACTGCATATTTGTTTCTCTTTCTGAATCTGGCCCAGAACACCCTAAAGAAGAAGCATTTCTCAGAAATTATGTGCAAAGTAAGAGTGGGCATAGGTGGGTGGAGAAGAAAAAGAACCAAATAACAAAAAGCATTTAGGGCAGGATGACAGAATTCATCTGCAGTCCTCTGGCACTAGTCAAATATAGATACAAAAAAATTATAAACTAATCCTTTCCTGAAGAAGTAACAAGAAAGGAGAAGATTTCCAGAGGGCATGAACGCTTTGGAAGAAGAGTTATTTTTAATAAACAGCTTTAAGTGGTTTATTTGTGATAGAATTCTGACACTGAGAGTCACCTTGACAATGTGCTGGACATAATCTCTTTGGAATAACAGAGCAACTGTGCTGTGTTCTTCGCATTTAAAGAGATCACTGGAATCTGATGCTTGAGCATTTGTAGAGAATTATATGACCTACACCATTACTGCAATGCTTTTGCAAATGTTTACGTGGACTTGGGATGAGGCCAAGGATTTGTTTCACCCACGTCACCAGGCGTCAGACCCGAATCAATTGTCTGAGTTTATCTCTTGGTGCAAACTCTGTGCCAAAGCACTGCTGCAGCCCCTCTCCTGCAGGTGGGTGACTATTGCTTCCTGGCTCTTTCCAAATGGGTCACAGATAAAAACATCTTACTTTGGCAAGTAGTTTTAGTTTGTTCCCACTTTCTCTCCACAGAAGTAAATCTGTTTCTTCCATACTTTTCTCTTTATGGAGCATTTCTGAAGAATGCCTTGCAGAAAGACTGCAGTTGAAATTTTCTTTCTGTTTTCATGACAGCACGTGAAGCATCTCACCATGAATTGGACTGCATTAGTAATTAAACTTTTTGAATTCAAATTAGATTAGAAGGCATTACTGAAGAAATATCAACAAGGTAATAGAACCAGTTCTTGTCATTCTAACAGATGCTAGTTTCTTATCCATTCAGGCTTTGTGAGAGACCCATATTTTGAAATGACATTATTTTCTGATACCAGTTTATTCAAAGATCATGCCTATAAAAAGACTTGTTATTTAGTAGATAAGTTTACCAGCCTTTATCAATAAAGCAAAGTAGTGCAGAGAGCACACCTAAGAAAAGCACTTGCCTATTCTTCTCAATCTAGATGGGATATCCAACAGTAAACAGCACACAAAAGTGGGTGACAACTTATTTTCCCACTGATGGGAATGGAGAGGGGGAAGTGCAACATGTCAGCACACCCTCAGCACATCACAGCCTGCATCTACACTCACTCCTGCATTTAATCAGAGCATGGCACCACCAGACTGAGTTCTGCCCCAAAGCCTAAAAACACTGAGGAGCGCTGCCATCTGCCTTTAACTGCCTTTCCAGAAGGCGAAGGCTCTTACATTTTTTAAGTATTCCAGTAATTAGCAAACATTAGGAAAGATCTTACTGTGTCACGAACTAATAACAAGATAATAACAATCATATGCTGCATAACTGCTGAAACTGATTATGTTACCATCTCATAAAAGAATTCTTGGTTGTATAATCGAAAGAATAATTTAAAACGAACTAATTTAAACCTGAATGATTTACTGCAGCCCACCACAGCCAACATTTTTATTGTGCTACAATTAAAAAAAAAAATCTATATAGTGTAGAAACAATTCTACTGAAATACCATGCTTCCAGAAGTTATAATCTCCTCCTGTATTATACCCAAGAAAAGACAATCTCAGCAGAGAGAGGAATGCAGAAGAAGCTCTGCAATTCCCCTTTTCAGCCTGGTTCCCTGCTGGCCCTGAGGTCAATTCTGTGGCGATCCTCCCACTGCTGGGGTGTGAGGTGCACGCAGATACTGGGCTACAAGCCATTCTTTGAGTCAGTTTTCCATCTAAGCTTCTGGTAATTAAATAGAAGCAACTGAGAAAGCTATCCAAATCTTCATTTTCAGAAAGCAACTTGTAACTGGGGTTCTGCAGTTAAGGCAAGGTAGAAAGGAAGGGGAGCCCCTCAGCAGCATTTTAAGGAGAAAGAACCACCACCTGGAAAAATGCGTTACACATTTAGAAATCTTTTGATTTGTCTTTGCTGGATAGATCCTGAAGTTGGGATGAACAAGGCCATGAAAATAAAAAACCATAAGGAGGAGATTAAATACCACCCAAAATTTATTTTTTCTGCAAATTAACAGAGTAAAAAAAATGCAGGAAATTTTGGGGACAAAGAGCAGGACAGAGCCTGAAGGGTCCCTATATTTCTTTGGTCCTATCATTTACTTCAATGTCACAGGAAGAGTGGGAAACCAATGGCAACACCTTAGTGGAAACAGATGGAGGACAGCTGAGCTGTTTGGCACTGTTTGCATAGGCGGTATGTCATGGTAGGGAAGGGGCTGTTCCCCAGCCATGTGGGACAGTGCTCCCAGAAGCTGCTCTAAACTCTTCCAGGGCTCAGGGCCAGGCAGGGAGGGGATTATGCAGCCTCTCTTGGCTCCCCTGCCTATCCTGACTCCACACAATTCTATTCACAACACAAATAAAAATTTCCAGTAGCTTCCATTTTTCTCAACTCAGTAATAAACTGAAAAGGTGTAAAGAAGGATACAAAAAAACCGCTAACCCTGTCACAAACAACACTGCAAGTCGTACAAAAGAATTTGTCAACCAATATGTCAAGCAACAGGGACTCCTCACACTGTTAATTATTACAGGACATACTGTACCTTCTGTTCAGACATTACTGCTCCCTCCTCCTCTTGGATGCTTGTTCTTGGCTTGCCGTCCTCAGAAGTACTCCAGCCCATCTTCTTCACACTGACAGGCACAGATGTTTTGCTGCCTTCTGTTGTTGGCTTGCTGGTCTCTTCCAAAGATTTCTGATATGCTGTTGATGATAGTGTTTGCTCATCAGTACCAGCTGAGATCTGGGACTTTGTTTTCAGGGCTTCTTTGTCACTGTGTTTTCCCACATCATTTAAAGCTTCCTGGATGTAGGATTTAGTTTTTGTCTCTGATGTGGACTCGGATAAGCTTCCATTTGTTTCTGGCTTCCCTGCTTCTCCTTTGACATATGAGGTAACAGAATCCCGACATTGGTCCGAACTACAAGAAAAAGAGAAAGGAACAGAGAGCTGTTCAGGGCTTAAATCACAGGCAGAAGGGCAAAGCACCAAGCCTCTTACTGAGCCTTCAGTCAGAGCCCATACGTTTCACACAGAGAAAAGTAAAATTTTAGACTCCACTTGCAGACATCAATCTATTTAATAACCTTGTCTTATGCATCATGGCATCGTTTCAGAAGCAATGAAAGTATCGTGGACACTGGAAACAAGGCCAAACGTTTTATGCTAATCTCCTTTCACTTGGTGGAGAAGAGGAAAAAGAGAAAAAAATACACAAAACCTACCAGTTCTCTTGTATAACCATGAGCTAAAGCTTTGAGGCACTGATTTTTAAACCACTCTCTAATCAAAGAGGTGATGAAAGTATCTGTTACCATGCAATTACCAGTTATTTTTCCCCCAAAGTACAATATCTGTACTCCAGATAGCTCTTGCTTTTAAAATATACGGTTATCTGCAAATAACTCCTTAGATACTGCAGAGTCTCAACAACATGCAGAGCCAAAGGCAAGGAAGGTTACTAAAAGATAGAAGGCTGACCAGAATTTTGCCTCAGATTACCTATGGAAAGGTTTCACCTGAACTTCTGATAAACAGTTTTCTTTTCCTTTTTATTTTTGCTTACTTTCTGTTAAACACTATGACTGTGTAATGCTGACATAGGAAAAAATGCCAGCTGTTTGCTGGCAAAACTCTTATAAAAGATAGCAAAGTGAATTCATCTAGCTAGAAATTGGTATCTTCTCAAGGAAACCCTTTTACTTCCAGAAGTGATCTATTTTACCAATTTAGGACAATATAAAATGCAGAATAACAACACTTGCTTAACAACAGCAATCACATCAGTAGTAGTTCAAGTGCTTTACAATACTGAAAAACAATGAATTTGCTGAAATCAATGACCAAATTCCCACTGGATTTGATAGAAGAGTATCTAATGCTACCTTGAACCTTAAAACATGCTGAGTCAAAGATTCAAAGGATGTAAACTGCTGACAGACAAATGATCACTGTGCAGATAATAATTCTGTGCTGATTTATAGCTCCTGCAGACCTGGTTCCTTCAATTAGTGATGGTAGGAGCCCCTTGCCCAGTGGGCACCAGTAGGGCTGAACAGGACAACACATATTGTCAACGTTGAAAGCTTAAGGAGGTCCAAGGGCAGGCTGGAAAAGCTCATACGAGAGAAATGCACTGAGGATAAACACATAGAAACATCCCTCTTAGTGGGTTATGGATTATGTCAAAGACAAGTGGAGCTTGGGAGAGTGCAGGGGGAAGACAGCACATACATCCATTTTCCTTCCTCCGCAGTCACTGCTGGGAGACAGCAGACAGGGCTAGGCGGGTTTGGTATCACCATTCTTACCTTCTTATGCCTCGTAACTCATCTTTTAAAAAGTCTAGTAAATTAGCGTGACATAATACACCTGAAGTAAGTGTTATAAAAAGTGACGATTCAGAAACTGGCTTATGGGAAAAGTAACAGTTATCTGAGGGAAGGCAAAGAGATGCAAATGGAAAGGATGACTGCTATAAAGGTGCTCAAAAATAAGAGTAATGCAGTATCCTGGTTTCAGATAATGTTCTTGATTCCAGCTATGTCTACGCACCACTGAGATGAATTATAAAATATAAATACACAAGATAAAGAATGTGAAAAGAACTATTACCTGCTAAAGTTAATATTAAATACTTCTCAAAGGCCTTTATCGATAATGAAACCTGATAAAGACGCATTTTTAAAGAAAAATATATCTGAGGCCAAATCAAGTTTTTCTTTTAAATGTAGATGTAAGTATCCAGACTGGCTCTCACAGAGTGGAGGACAGCAGCCTCTGCAGGGCTGCTGGAGGCCGAGGCAGCGTGCGTGGGAAGCTGCTGACACACACACACACAGGCCGCACACGGGGTGGGTGCTCACCTCTCGTCCAAGCGATCCAGCAGGCTGCCGCCTATCCTGCGGCCCGACGCCGGCGCCTCGGAGACGCTGGAGGAGTCAGGCTGCCAACCTGCAATTGAAGACATTTCGCGTTCTGCTTGTTGAACACTTTTAAGAATTGACCATACTCTTCCTTCCGTCATCTCCTCAGACTCAGCTCCTTCTTCCAGATGAATGTCCTCAAACAGAGACTTAAACTTTTCTGCCGTCATCTCCTCATCAGTACCAGACTTTTCTCTCTCAGGCTGTTCAGTCCTCACTCCTCTTTTACTAGTCTCTTCACTCTGCCTTTGTTTAGCATCTTTGGATATCCCGCCATAACTACCGAGATACCGTGGAAAATCTTTAAGGTCCACTTCCTCCAACTGGCTCTCGCCTATGGAAATATCTTTAGGTGTTCCTTCTCTAGGCACTGAGAAATCAACTTTGCTGTCATCCAGTGAGGTGTCCTCTTCAGTCACCACTGGCGGTGCTGCTGCTGTACCATCTACGTGTCCCTGGGAGGTCACTAACACGTCACTCAGTCTACTGGGAGTTCTAAGGGGTGACTCTAGGCTAGAGGTGTCGCTAAGGAAATCGTCCTGCTGGAAAGGGGTGGGCGGCACGAAGCGCAACCCAGTGGGAGTTTCCAGTTCCACTTGAATGGAGGGATAACCTAAGGAAGACAGCACATTTGGACTGACTGGGATGAAGCATGGAGCAACAAATAAGCAAATGCCAAATGATTCATGGGTTACATAAAGTAAAGGAGGTGCAGGTGTATAAGAACCAATGCAGTTCTGATAGATTTTGTTACTTTGTCCTAAAGAGGTGGAACAAAGAATGAGTACTGCCAGTGAATATTACAGTGAAGTCAGTACTTCTGACTATTTTTTTAATAGTCTGTAAAGTTTTCAGCAATTGCTTGTGCAGCCATTTAAAACATTTTCAAGCTATAGCAGATTGTCTTACAGGCATGCAATAAACCAAATGTGGACAAGGGTGGTTGTCCCTTTACATACAAGACAATCTCTTGCAGCCATATTATGAAAATCTTTATTTCTGAGTTTTTATTTATTTTTTTTTTTAATTTGGAAGTTTAATTAACAGATTTTAAAGACAGCAGTAGATCATAACATAGGACAGCCACTTTTTTGCCAGTAGGTATTCTTCCTAAAACAAGTCCACATTTTTAATATGCTTTTATATAAAAATACACAATACCAGAAATACACTGTTACTAACATATACCTCCAATTTAACCACAGAGTACAAGAATGGACTAGTTGAAGAATGAAGAACAGAAATGGATCCTAATGAGAATACTAAAAGATAGTAGATCTAAATACACAGTAGGATACAAAAAAACTGAAGTAAGGAAGTTAACAAAGGGATAAAGGAAGAAAAACACAACAAGGGAGAGCTATATGAATATTTCAGGTACAGTGAAGTTATACGGGTGAGAGGACTGTGGTGAGTAAGGAGATCTTGGTGATCTTGAAGACTGAGGTGATCTTGGTGACATTGGTACAATCAGATACACTGATCAAATAAAGAGAAAAGAAAAATTGATGAAAACATAAAAAAAAACATACAAAAGGATTAAACTGAACATACATATAAAAATGACAACAAAACCTTAAGTTCGCATTCTGGCAAATGAGGTTGGGCAACCTAGGAAAGGAAAAAACACATGCTGTGGGATTAACTGGATATTGTGCTGCCTGCAAGGGGAGGTGCATCAACAGGGCTTGGGGGTTTGTTCCTGAACCAGCCGAGAGAAAGGCAAAGGTGGTCTGGTCTTGGTGAGGAAAGGAAGCTTGAGGAAGGTTCAGAGAAGAGGAGAGACACAAAGCAACTGCAGAGAAGCGCTTTTTTCACAAAAACATTGAAGCTACTATTAAAAGGCTCAAGCAACATTTCAAGAGCAACTTTCTTAAAATGTCAACAGAAAACTATTTCTGTAGTGCAATGATTCAATGACCAGCAAGGCTGTTCAATAATGGAGGTACACTAAGCTCATATGCTCTGAAGAAAAAAAAAAACTTACTAAAATACAGAGAAAGCCAAAACATAATTGAACAAATTATAAAAACCAAAGGAAATATTACTTACAAAAAAAAAATCTTATTTAAGGAGTTATTTATAACACAAGTGAATAAAATCAAAGTAATAATCCAGTGCCTGTTATCTAACATTTGAACAAGATAAAGTCAATATTTAGCATCTTCAATATACTGATAAATAATAAGCACTTCCATGGAAATTTTATTTTACAAGGAGAATTTCATTTTTGCTTTTAATCTGACTCAAATTTAGCCTGCTCAGTTCTGCTTTCAGTTGATACAGCTTCCATGTGAAAATTATTACACAACTTCACCCGTTAGCGGACTGAAAAAGATATTCAGTCATGCACTAATAAAACCTTTTTGTATTTTTCTACTGCCATTGGAGAAATCGTCCAACTGAAAATCATAAAGCAATCGATGTTCACAGCTCAAAGAGGCTTGGTAGTAAATGGCAAATTAATTTATCCCACACAAATACTATGCACTTTTTTCCCCCCTTGTTCTTCCTGTTTGTTTTTTTTTTTTCCTTGAAGAATTTTCGCTCCTACATATCTAGATAGGAAGCCAAAGAATACATGTATTTCCAGGTAAATTGTCAAGCATTAAATACCAATTACATAAAAAAAAGACAAGGACAAGTCTCAAGGGACAACTGTTGCAGGAGAAAAGCTTGGCCTTGTCAACTGACACTGAGGCTGGTGGGAACCAGTGTTTCCTCAGGCACATATTTGTGGGACTCTGTGCTTATTGTTTGTGATATTAATGTGCAACCTACATATCCCCATAAATGACTTGGATGCAGGACTTGAAGTTGTACTAAGGAAGTTTGCTGATGATATGGAATTGGGGGCAGCTGTGGACACCTCCAAGGCAGGGAGGGCTGGGGATTCACCAGCCTTATCAGTTTAACAAAGGCAAGTGCTGGGTTCTGCACCTGGCATGGGGCAACCCTGGCTGTGTGCATAGGCTGGGGAATGAGAGGCCGCAGAGCAGCCCTGTGGAAAGGGATCTGGGGGCCCTGTTCGGTAGGAAGCTGTGTCACGGGAGGTTTAGGCTGGATATTAGGAGAAAGTTTTTCACCCAGAGGCTGGTCAGGCACTGGAAAAGAGAAGTGGTCACAGCACCAAGCCTGCCGGAGTTCAAGACGTGT
Organism: Phainopepla nitens; assembly: GCA_013400175.1. Classification (NCBI taxonomy): domain Eukaryota; kingdom Metazoa; phylum Chordata; class Aves; order Passeriformes; family Bombycillidae; genus Phainopepla; species Phainopepla nitens. The sequence continues at coordinate 669,376 of VXBQ01006524.1, read as the reverse complement.
TTGGACAGCGCTCTCAGGCACATGGTGTGGTTCCTGCGGCAGTCCTGGGCAGGGCCAGGAGTTGGACTCGATGATCTTCGTAGGTCCCTTCCAGCTGAGGATATTCTATGATTCTATTGTATCATGCTTTAGGACAGGAAAACCCCTTTACACATTCAAAATTATTGTTCCTGTAGAGCTTACAATCTTTCTTTAAAGTCTAGTTTATACAACAATATTGTATTATTGGACATGTCACTGAATTAAATATGACTACAGAATTCAATTACCATCAATGGGATCATGAAATACGTTATTTTCATCTGCAAAACTTCTGGTGCCTGAAATATTTCCATAATCAAATATTGGTCCTTCCAACAGGGTCACGATATCTATTCGATTAATTTTTGTCAATACAGAAGTTAAGGCATCAGCTGAAAAAAAAATAAAACACATCAGAAAAAGGTTCATCATTGCAGAACTGTGTGATCATTTTTCTCAGTTACATTCACATTGTATTACTTACAAATTGCTGGCATGTCCCAATGCCTTTGGTTCTAGGAAACCCCAGCATTTGTCTGAGCAGTCATTCAGCTGCCTACTTATTCAAGATACACATCTATTAGGAGTCTACACTTTCTCCAAGTGTAATTACATTACAGCACAAAAGGCACAAAGAATAAGGTCAGGTAGTTCTTATAGAACATATTTACTTACTACTGATACAAAATATCCTTTTACTGGAGCGTAAAGGGAGTGTAAAAATCCTTTTATCATTGTTTTGAGGCAGAATAGGCAGTCTTTACGTAATAATGCATATAAGGCTATTCATGCAGTACGTCATGAAACCTCATTTATCAATAATCCTGTTGTGAGAACACAGTAATCATACTGGGAGTTACTTTTACAGTGAAAGAAATCAAAGAAGACTCAAATGGTGTGTAGGAGTTTGTAGAACAGAGAAGGGGAATGAATACCATTGACGCCACACAAAAATCAACTCCTCTCTTTCAGTTTGAGCAGTTCAAGTGAAATGTACAGATAAACCCAGAATCACCAGCACAGAATCAGTGTCTCCATCACTCCTCCTAGGAAGAAGGTTAGTCTTTTCCTATGACCTGCAACAGTGTGAGACTACCTGAATTTTCCAGGCAGTCATTTCCATGTTTCACATCCCTTGCTATTGGGAAAGTTTTGCCTTTTATTTTCTTTACTGGAGTTTAAGTTCATTATTTGTCCCATCAATTATGGATGTGGAGAACAGATCACTTCCTTCTGCATGTATAGTGAATAAATATGACATATTTCTGACTCCTGGTAAAAATATAACTCAAACTGCTTTTTTCATCAATCGTTTGTGAAGGACATTCATAATGTTTTCTTCAACTTGGCAACAGATGAAATGGGCTGTAACTTATAAACAACAAAAGTAACTACTTGAACTTACTTGTGGCATTTTTCCCATCTCTGGTAACCCATTTTTTTAATAACATGAAGCTTTGAGCAATAAGAGAATTTGGGTTTTCTACTCGGATTTGATTTATTTCATCCACAGAAAAATTCAGTTCTCTTGCCAGTTCTATAAAGACAAAAAAAGCAAGCGAGAAAAGAAAACAAACCCAAAACCACCAAAGAAAGCACAAATCCCTCAACTGTCTTGTCAAGCTCACTGACTTTCATGGTCACAGAGACATCAACAAAACTCCCTGACACAAAGTTTACAGATAACAATGAACATTGCATCCCCATACTTTAATTTCCTAAGACATCATTTTGAATTTCAATCATCTCCGGGAGCGACTACCACACTTACACTCAGTAAGCCATTTAAACACGATGAAAGAGCCCTCCCTGGAGATTGCCTCTCACTGTTAATTTACAAACTCTCTTTATTTCCGCTGGCTGTTATTCCCCTGGGAGCACCCTGTGCAGCTCAGCACGGGTGCTGTCGTCACCTGAGCCCTGGCAGAGCTGGCTGCTGCAGCTGTGAGCCCAGGAAGGACAGCTCTGCTCACCAGCATGGGGGCTACAGGTGGGCAGAGCCTCCAGCCCCAACCTGCCTGGTTGCTGGGCTCCTTGCAATCAGGGCTTGGGGGAACTGCTATCCAGGGACAGTAAACACCTCAGGGGTAGCCCTGAGCCCAGGCAGGCAGAGCCTCTCAGCTCCTTGGGAGCACATCTTGAGAGGAAAGCCATTTAGCTATTTTCTCTGAGTTTCTCTTTGATTTATTGGAAGATCAAGGAATAATTTCCTACTAGGCATCTTTGCCCAGCAATACATTGCACATTTTGGGAAGTTGGCCTGGCTGTGAATTTTGGGAGAGACTGACACAGTCTTGCTGTGTCTTTTGGTAAAAGAATACCTAAAAATGCAATCACAAAGACTGATTTCAATATTAAAGCAAAAAAGCTTACCTGTCCAGCTAAGTCCTAGGTGATCAGCTACAATTGCCATCCTTATATCTGTCCGTTCACATGGACTCTGTGGACCTGTGATTTACAATTTCTCAATTAAAAAGGTTTTGCACAGAAAACCACAATACTGGATAATAGTTTATTATAAATAATAGCTTTAATTGACTAAGTTGACAGTGCTTATATCGTTTACTAGAATGGCTGTGTGACCTAATAACCTACAAAAGAAAATTTTTTCACAGCTTTTAGATTTTCACCTGTGTAAAGCCAAAATGTAAAACTACATGATGTCGTGTAATGAAACCAAACATGCTGACAATCTAGCTTAGACTGTAGACAAGTTGTTCAATTACTGGTGAAAACCACCAAGGCCAAATTATTGTCTCTTTTCTCTACTTTGACAGAACAAATATACTGTCACAAAAGACATCTTTCAATTTCTGAGTTACATCAATTTCTGAGTTACATGAATGTCTTTGGCATGCTTCACTAGCTTTCTACAGTACAGAATTTGTTTGAAGGAAGAAAAAAGAGAATAAGACAGCACATACAGATGACAATGACAGAATGAAAACTACAGTTAGGTCACTCCACAGGCAATCACAACAGTTCATGCACTAGGATCAACAAGTTGAAAGTTTTACAAACTAGGCTTGATCTCCACGAGGTGAGCCATGAGAGCTCCAGAAACCTGACTGCCTTCATTCTCACCAGTCCTCTTACTCCTCCTCCTCTCACTGTCGGCCTTTTCAATCTTTGATTTTATAGATGCTGCCTCTGTTCTCATGTCTCTAGCAGACTTCGGTGTAATGGAAGGCTGGTAAACTTGAGTAGCTTCTGATAAGGATGTGTTCCTTGATGTACTGTCTTCTTCATCATCAGAGACCTCTGACTGCATCTTTTTCTCTTCATCAGAAAGACGATCCACAAGCTTTAATGTCTCACCACTAATTCCCTTAAAATATTCAATAGAATGTTTACATACCTCCCTAAGCTGATTTTTCTTTACTTTAACTGTTGTCATGGTGACGGAGGTAGATCTTACCTTTACTGGTAATTTAGAAGGAAGTTGTTTTGGTTTTTCTTTCTCTACCTGCTCTTGTTTTGGCAGGGCTGGAGTTCTTCTAGCTAGATTACTCCTATGTGTGTTTTTTACAGGAATCCTAGACCTTGCTTCTAGACAGAGAGAAGAATTATTTTGTTTTGCTTTGTCAGGCTTACTAGCCTCTTTCACTTTACTCCCTGTATTGCTTTGGAGATTATTTTGTGAAAAGACTTGTTTTACTGAGCTGGCCTTTACAGGAAGCTTTGATTTTCCTCTAGCTCCTACCAACTCTGTTGACTTTTGCTGCTCTCCGTGTGGTTTTTGCTTATCTCTTACTCTGTGTCCTTGTGTTGTCCCTGTACCTTTTCCTGAAGTGCTTTTTGCTTGATTAGCTTTCTGGAGGGAACATTTCGGTTCCAACTGTTCTTTTAGCACTACATTACAGGTAATATCATCTGTAGGGACAGCAGATGAATCCAAATTGTTGTTGTTATTAAAATTATCTTTTGGAAAATCTGTGTTTTCTGTTTGCCTACAGCTCGTCTGGCTAGAAGCTGAACTCGCAATCACTGCTACAGTTTCATTTTCTAATCCCTCACCACTTGGCATCACAGCTTCTATCTTATCTGTCACTTCGCCAGGGCCATCTTTCTTCAGAGTCATGGTGGAAGCAGAAATTCCCATTTTAATTGGTGTGCGCAATTTGGGATCAACTTTGGAAGCGTTTACTGCTGCCGATGATTTCTCCAGTGAGTTACTACCAAGTGTTTGTTCCATGCAATCTCCACTGGCCTGGATGCCGGGTTTATTTTCAACTGCTGTTGTTTCTACTGGTCTCTCTAGGTTTGTTTCTACCGTGCTGTCCCCTGCCTGTGGCTGTGTGATGGCAGTGACTGTACTTTTATCCCCTTCCCCCTTGTCCCCTGACTTCCCTTCAGAAGTATGCTCACCAATCTGAAAAAATTGGAGTCTTTCTTCAACAAAATCCCTCTTGCTCATGTCAATTGCACCACTGCGAGTCATCTCAAACATCTTCCCCTCATGAAATGGGAAGGGGTTGGGCTCGCTAGTTGGCGTACTCTCATCTGTTGGAGTTCTGGCTGGTGTTGTGTCAGGTGTTGTCGCTTGAGATCTGTCTTCCACTGCCAGACCAAATGGCTTAGCCTCATCATCCCTTGATTTAGTCTCAAACACTTCATCGTCACCTCGGTTATTGGACCACGGGTCAAAATCTAGACTTTTGGTGGCCACAGTTTTGAAAGGTGTTGCAAATTCTTCATCTACTTTGTAACTGAAATACGAGTCAGGAAATACAGTCCTGTCAGGGTGTCTGCCTTCCAAAGAGAAAAACTGTGCCCCTGACTTCTTATCGCTCTTATCTCCAGCTTTGTCAGAAGATGGACCTTTTGAAGGTGTCTTGTCTTCTTCAGGGCCTACCTTGCCTTCCTCCTCAATGACTTCAAGCTTACTCTGGCTAAAGCAGCGATCAGTCTGCTTTAGAATGCCTTCTGTAGTCCATACGTCCTTTTTGGTTTCAACTGCCGGACCTGCAAGTTTAGAATCACTCTCAGTTAAACCATCATCTTCATCTTGCAAATCATAACCGTCAAGAGAGTCAATCTCTGTCGCATCGGTATCATGGGAGAATTCTGCAGTGGTTGCTATGGAACACTCTGTGACAGACTGGTCATTGTTACTCCCGTTTTGCACTACATCATTCTGGGGTGAATCAAGCCCAGTGTCAAACTCATTGGGTTTCCCAGAAGTGGGATGTCCTAACTCTTTCTGTTTCTCAATCTTTTCAGGGGCTCTGGGTTTTGAGGTTTCTTTTTGGTCATCTTCCAGCTCTTTCAGTTTGAACGTGTACTTTTTAAGCGGAACAGGTTGATAGAGGGATTCATCATCACTGGAGTCACTGACATCTGCTCCCGGCGGCACAGGAGAAGGTGGCTGGACTCTGATGACAGGTTCAGCCAGTTGGCACTTGTCGTGCTCATCTTGCAAGTTGACTTCAGTCATCTCCATTTCACTCTCAGTGGAATAATGAGGCTTCTTTTCTGACTCGCCTTGATCCGCATCCAGTGGTGGAGGAGGAGGGAATTCAATATAGGCAACTCTGTTACCTTTGGGTCTTTTGTTAGAGTCCTTATTTATAAGATTAGGTAATGTTTTGTCAATCTGTGGTTCCTCAACCTCTGCCTGTTTCACAGATGTTGACTTAGCCTCTGCTTCCTCCTCTGACTCCTCAGATACCTCAGGTATAGGGCTGGGCTTGCCTGGGATATAAGCTATTAGTGAGTCAGGTGTTTTAGATGTAAACTCGTAACTCACTTCCTCTGAACTCGGTGTTTCTGGTGTTAAAGGGCTTTTACCAGAGCTGTCTATAAAGGACACTTGTTCTAGCGTGTCATCTTCAGGACTACCTTGTGGAGAAGGAGGTTGTTTTTGCTGCCTAGCTGTGTAAAATGTCCCCCTTGTCTCTTGTACCGTCTTACTTTCCTGACTGACAATTTTTTTAATACTTCCTTGTTGCACCTCTTTCTCATATTGCTTTCCTACTTGAACAAAACTGACATAAACAGGTAAGGTCTTAATTTCTTTTACTCCCTCAGTGCTTACTAGTGGTGCAACTTTATCCAAGTAACCATTGGCACCGGGATCAACTACCTCACTTGAAGGAAATTCCTTTCCTGGGCTACATTCTAAAGAATCTGGTGATTTGCTAGGGGATAGCTCTGTTTCCTCAGCAGGAGGACTTAGACCTATTGAGCTCTGCTGCTTGGTAACTTTTCTGATTTCTGAATGCTTTATTTTTTCATCTTCCACATAATCAAGCTCTCTTTCAACTTTCTCCTGAATCACAGCTGACTGGGATACTTTAGCTGAAAGTTCATAGACACCATCAAGCATGGCTCTCTTCTCCTCAACAATTCTGACTGGAATATGGGACACAGCAATTTCTTCTTTCCTTTTGGACATTTTATCAGCCACTTCACCATTACGTTCCCCCTCCCTGACAACAAATTCTCTGTATAAAACCCTTTTTGAGGGGGATTTTACAGTCAGTTCCTTCACATCTTCTGAATGAATTCCATTTGAGGCCACTTTGTGCTCTGTCACAGTGATAAATTCACTTTTTTTGTCAGTTTTAGATTCAGCATGATCAACATGATTTTCTTTTACTGTATCTGGAACCAGCACATGTGAAAGCTTTTCCTTCTGTGTTTTATGGTTAGAAGTTCCAGGACTTTCCCACGTCCTATAGATTTTTTTGTCCCAGTGTCCCTTCGTTGTTGAGTCTGAGCCATACACCAGGTCTTTTGCCCGTGGTTCTGAAAAGCTTTCTGGTACGCCTTTCCTCATCTCAGTTCTTGGTTTTTGTGTGTCTGAAGCACGAAAGTCTTCCACAGCTTTCCCTTTACCTGGAACAAGGTCTTCCTGTATTTTCACCTCTTTCTGTAAAGCTGTGCTCCCATCAATGACCTCTATTTGCTTTGCGTGTTTCTCTCTTGAATAGGACTGATACACTGGTAACTTACTTTCTTGCAATTTTTTTACTGGAATTTTGGACTGACCATCGAGCTTTTTTTCTTCTTGAGTTACGTCCTTACTTCTAGGACTTATACCTTGTTCAAATTTAAGCCTAATGGAACTGAGCTTTGATTGCTTCAGCTGAAATCCAGTCTCAGGTACTCCAGTCTGCTGAGCACTTCCTTTGTGTTCCATAGTTTGTTTAGAGTCCTCTGCAGGTTGCACATATATCCTTTTTTCAGGACTGCTGGGCAAACTGGATGCTTTTCTTTCATCCACCTTGGGAAAGCACTTCCCATCATGTGCATACTGCTTCACCTTACTCCATTCATCCCCGGACGATGGCAATTCAGAGAGCAGAACCTTCTCAGGGCTGCTGCTGGCAGAGCTCTGGCTAGAATGTATTTCCTTGCCATTTTTTTTATGCTGCTTTTTCTCTGGAGACTGTAGCTCATCATTCAACTTCTCTGTTTTATCCCGAAAAAACTGGGATACTTCAGTCAGTTTTTCTTCTGCCTCTTTAACAGTCCTGTCCACCCTGTCTTCATATATCAACTTTTCTCTACCTCTGTCTAATCTGTCCTCAGTAAAGCGCATCCACATTGCATGTTTGTGACTACTAACATCTCCAGTGTAGTGTAACACTGTCACTTTATCATAATGATCCTCCTTAGACATTTTACCTACACCATTTTCAGATACATCTTTATAGATTTTGGAGAGAATCTCTTTTTTGGGGGCAGTAGCTACTTTTTCTCTGCATCGTTTATCAGTCCCCTGTAACTCTGCACTAAGGGGTAGAGCATGGTCAGTAACTGACTCCTCAGTATCAGAATGAGACACATCTAGCTTTTCTGAAAGTAGCATTTTCTCAGCAAACCTGTAAGACTCCCCTCTTAGTTCTGACAACTCATCATCATGGTATTCTATTGAGTGCTGACTCAAAAGCTTCAGTGTTTTGTAAGAGTCATCAGACATGAGTTGAGCAGAACTAGGGCGACTGTCTTCTTCCTGGGACACAGGAGTGTTAACTCTAGAGGATTCCAGATAAGAAGGAAGTGACTCTTCAGCCGTGAGCTCCTCTTCTTCTTGCTGACCTTGTTCGTCTGAACAAGGAAAAGCATCATGTTTTTCCAACTCTTTTAAGTTAATATCTCCCCGAGGTAAGTCTTTCTGATATACATACATTTCTTTTTCTGGATGCTTTTTTGTTTCTCTAATAATGACTTCAGTAGGTTCAGCCTGATTACCTTGTTCAATATGGACCTCTATTATTCGCTCCAGTTTGGGTTTCATTTTGCTGTCCTTCTCTGCATGTTGTGGTGAAGTTTCAGCAGACTTGCTAACATCGGACGTTACTGATGATTTATGTTCAAACAGACCTGCCAGTTCTTTGGAAGGGTCACGTCCAGACTGAAAGGCTTTCATTATGTCATGAACAGACATTGTTTCCTCTATTCTTTCAGAGGTACTTTCAGTGCATGGAGGTTTATGATAAACCATCCTGGTTGTTGTAGTGATATGAGTTTCTTCTTTTACTCGGACACCTTTACTAAGGACGCACTTATGGTCATCTTCTTCACTGCCACTGGCTTTCATTTGAAAAGCTTTAACCTTCTCTTTAATGGACCCAGAAGGTTTTTGCTCCAGCTCCATAAATGCAGGGGTAGGCTTTGAGGCCGGCAGCTCCTCTGCCTTCTGCTCTGGAATATCTTCTGACGATGGCTCGTAGCTGCGGATGACATGAACTACTTCAGTTCTTGTTTCTGTAATGACGGGAGGGATGGGCACATCATGGAAAAGTGGTTTTGGCCCTGTGCTTTCAGCACTTTGTGGGGCAGAAGGTGTCTTTTCGCTCCTCGTTTCAAAGCCACTGTCAGACAAGGGACTTTTATCTTGATCATGTTGAGAAAAGTCATCTGGAGACTCTAAAATAGTGTCTGTTCCAAAAAAGGAGTCTGCAATTTTACATAACTCCTTTTCTGATGTTGAAGGCCTCATGGAGGCTGGAGGCATTTTAAGTTTATGTTCCTGCAAAGCAATGGCTGGTTTCAGAATGCGCTTTTGTCTCTCTTCACCTTCTTTTTTCCCCTCTTCAAACTTGTACTTTATGTTTGTTAATGAACTGCTACCGATATCATTTGCTAAGTAATCAATAACTTTTGACAAGCTATAATCCTTTTCCGACATGGTTTTAGTTTTAATTTGGACCTTCTCTGGAACAGATATAGGAGGGCTTGTCAAAGCTTGCTGTCTCGCTTCATCAATCTCCTCTGTACTGAACTCTACCCAGTCATCCTCAGACAGGTGTCCTTGATCACTTTTGGATACTTTAGTCGACCCTTTACTTTCTAAACACACATCCTTTTTCAGAATCTCACTAACTTTTACTAAGTCCTCTTTTACTTTCTCAACAATTTTAAAGGGCTCTTCATCATCAATTCTACCCTCTTTTGGTATGTCAGGTTGGAACGGCTTGTCCTCTGCGACATCTGTCTGCAATATTGCAGTCATTCTTATCAGATCCTCTTTCATTTCAGCAACATCTTTCAGTATCTCCTGACTGGAGGATAAGGAAGATGGTGTGGACAATTTGAGAGCAGAGGGTGCTAAAAACAGGGATGATTTTATTGGAGATGAAGTTCGAGTAAAGGTAGGCTGTGTGCGAGCCTCTGTAGTCAATGTTTTAATAGGTGACAGTAACGCAGCGGCCGATTTGGTAAGTGAAGACGACTCTGGGAGCTTCTTTAATGCTGGTTCAGACAAAACATTGACTACAGAATACACCGGCACTGTTATTGTTGATGAAGTTACTGATGAGGTAGTTGCAGATATTGACCCAAGGGCTGTGTACAAAGCACCTGCAGGAGGAGTTCTCATTGACTGGAAAGCTGATGGTGCTGAAGACACAAATGACCTGAGCGGAGAAAATGACATTGTTGTAGCTGCTGAAAACACTCTCTCAGCCGTGTCAGCAACTGCGTTAGCAGCACAAGTTGCAGAATGTGCAGCTGCAGAGATCTTGTCTTGAAAAACACCTGCAGCTTTGGATCCATTTATTAAGCTGGCAGAAGATGGGTATTTCAGAGGTGACACAGACCCATTAAGCAATGGTACATCTGTGTGCCCAGCTACATGTTTTGCTGGCGACGAGAGAGACGAGGCCATCATGACTTTAGCGGATGAAACAGCATCAACTGCTGACTTAGCAGGTGACACCACTGACTTTAGAGGGGACGATAAAAGTGAAGATGCTGATGTGATGACCGATTTAAGTGGCAAGCTTGAAGAGTACATGTTAATGTTGGATTTGGGGGATGCTGGAGGCGTCATGGTTATGGATGATCTCTCCAAGAGAGATCCTGCTGTAGTCACTGGAGATGTCCGAGAGGGGTATGTGGTAGTGGAGGCCAGCCCTTTGAGACTGGCAGCTTCTGTGACTGCGGGAGCTCTGATGAAAGAGCCTGAAGTAACCTGCATGTTGTAGGGAGGCTGCGAGACCACAGTTTTTATTGGCGAAGAGATTGTCCGAAACGATCTAATCGGAGATGCTACATCACTAACAGATTTAACTGAAGATGTGGTAGAAGCTCCTAATGTGGATTTGATTGGAGAAGTAGAAGAAACAGACCATATTGATTTTAATGGGGAAGCTGTAGGAGTGTTAGAGGAAGAGCTTGATAAGGAAGTGAAGCCTGATTTGGTTTGCCCAGGCACTGTAATTGGAGCTGTTGTCCATGACTGATATGGCCGTGTTGAAAAGAATGGCTTGTATGAGTAAGTAGCAGGTAGGGATCTTGTTGCTCCTGCACTCCGTTCAACTGTTTCTTAAATTATTAAATTAAAATCAAACATAAAAATCAACAAAAATGGTTGAAAAACAGAGAGACCAGAGAAGAAAATTGGTCAGTAAACGTTGTAATATTACAAAAAGCAAGTACAATTGTTTGCATGAGTTGGGATGAAGGAGGCAAAAGAAGATTTAAAAAAGGAAAGAAAAAATTAGGAACGGCCATATACTGATAACTGGTCCAAACCAAAAAGCAACATGAAATGAAAGACAGAAAGCACATAGCAACCAAATCTGCAAACAATGAAGAACAGAAAACACACAAAAGGAATCCATAAGGTAAAAATAAAGCCACATCAAAATTTCTTCTCTTACTTCCTATTGACTTTCTGATGTGCTACTTCTCAAATACTCAGATCAGCTTTATTTTGCCTGTTTAGGTATGTCTCTGCTTTGTGCAATGATTAGAATTACCCGTTTAAGAATTTCTATTGTTGTTCTGTTCAGATTTGAACCTATACAAAAATATGAACTTGCATAAAATGACATTACGTAGCTAAAATCTTTTTTTAAACCACTTCAGAACTATTTCATGCAGAAACCAAAATTCTTTTAAGTGACAGGCAATTGATGTGCAAACTGTGAAGCAGCTGGAATAAATTCAAATCTATATCTTCCATGCACAATTCGGATATGCTTCACACTCACAAAGCCAATAAGAGCAAGAGCTTTTCTGAGTCAATATTATAAAATAAAAAAAAGAAAAGAAAAGAAAGGAACATATGCATTTGTTTTTCATGCAATATTCCTTTTGTCTGGTAAAAAATAAAGCAAAACTTTTCATGGAATGGTTTTAAGAAGCATATGTCATAAAATGAAATATGGCAAGTATGATGTATGATAGTCGTGAGCAGGCAAAGCAACTGAATCAGTTTTTATTCATGCACAAATGTCATGTCAGAACGAGCACACAGATTAATACATTTTGTATGGTGTATTAAGCACAAATACGTAAACCTTACAAAATCATTTCACAAGAGGTCATTAAAAGAAGAGTACACTTTTTCTACAAGATGTAGTGTCTTGGTACCTTTTGAGGAGATTTCCTGTATCAGCTCAAAGACAGACCTGTTCAACTTTACAGTTCTCAAAAGGTAACATTAGAAAAGCAGTCAAAGAAAAATAGTTTATGAAATAAATTCCTGGCAAGGACAAACCTGTTAAATGTTATCATCCCCCAGAACTCTCAGCTTATTCATAGGCATTTTGAACAGAATCATCATCAACCACATTTTGCATCACAAGAGGCACTCATGTCAGAAAGTATTTCTGGGAATCCCATTACACAAACATATCCTCTGATACAGCAATAACATTCAGAGAGTTGACATTGAAAGCAACTTTGAGGAATTTTTTTTTCTTTAAAGTTGGAATTGAAAATGGAGCCAAAATATCCAAAGAATTTATTCAACATACCTTTCTCTGAAGTTACACTAATAATTTGTCAAACCTGCTTGATCTGTCTGATAGACAGACAGTAACTCACAGTGCAAGAAGCTCAACAAGGCTAACTCTAAACTGTTAAAGCACACACATTCCTTTAAAATAGTGAAAATTCAGTGCACCACAGGTCCAGATCCTGCAAGGACAAATGTGCTGGTCCTATAGAAGCCAATTAAAGCCCAGAAGTCAGTGTGGATGGCTGGTGATACTTCATAAGAACATTCATGTTGAAGAGAGCTTGAGTACTAGGCCTGACTGGCACAGACTAAATCAAGAAACGCCCACTTTTCCTTACTATGATATTTTTAGGTGGAAATACACTTCTTTCTCCCCACCCGAAAAAATCCCCCAAAACTTACTTCATTAAATGAACTATTATGAAGATATTATAAATAATATTATTTATTATGAAGATTTAATTAGCAGTAGCTGTTAACATTCACCAAAAGTTCATACAGTCTTGACGTCAAAAAAAAAACCCCAAAATGATTCTGAAAAAATTAATAACTTGTTCAGCAGTTAGTGTTAGGACTTTTCAGGAACTCCACTGCACCATGACAAGCCAGTCTGTCACAACTACTAGTGAGACAAGCAAACCCACGGGCTGCCCTCCTAACTTCTTTCTCGCCTGTCAAATCACAGATTCAGAGACATTTAAGATGCTGCTTCTGTGCTCCTTTTTGCAGTTGAAGAGCTACAAAAATCTCTCTGACAATTTTTTGCAAATAAGACTTAATGGACCTTTGGTGAATAAAGATGACTTTTTTCCTTCCCCCCAGTGAGGGCCGAAAAATTTACTGTGAGCGATATACACAACACACAGCAGCCTTCTTTCCAGTAATTTGATTTTCCCTCTCTCTCATTTCCCATCAAGCCTGTGACAATACCTTGACAATCCATCAAGATGTCTCAGCAGATCTGATAGCTTCTTCAGATGTTATATGCTTGGAGTCTTCTTCCCCGCCTGAGAAGTGTAACTTATTCTGGAGCACATCTGATCCAAAGAAGCCACAGATCTTATAGGATAATTTAGCAGCAGCCATCCAGTGGGAACTCCCAAGACCTGATGAAGTTTGTCTATGGATTTTATGGAATTATATCAAAGGGTCTGTTGCAGGGTAGCAACTGAGAAGCCAAAAGGGG
>VXBQ01006524.1:345574-655965 GCA_013400175.1 Phainopepla nitens | reverse complement strand
GGGGGGGGGGAAGCAAGAGAAAGCCTGGATATGGGGAACAATAGCAGTCAACCTCAGAGAGGAGAAGTGAGGCAGAAAAGCTAAGCTAAATACACTATTGTATTTAACTGGGAGGGAAAGGAATGCCACAGGTCTGGTCAAGGGGAACACATGCTTAAGAGGAAGCAATGTGTGGTGCCAGGGAATAAAAAGCATCTGCAGGGAACAGAGGAGAAAGGGAAGGGAAGGAAAAAGAAGAGGGAAAATATAAAATATGAGAGAGGCTATTTTGGCTAAGCATCTAAACATCTAAGCACTTATCTGAGTGGCTTTCTGAATTTTTGTGCAACATTCCGTTCTACAGCATCTTTCTGTAATGTTTCAAAGGGGAGAGGAAGAGACTCTTTTTGAAAGCAATCAGCAATCCTCCTACTCTGGAACTATATTGCATTTTTAAAAACTATTACATTTTTTACTTAACTAACAGACATAATTTGCCAGTCAGGATTCTTCAAGCTCTCACAACACAAGAGTTCACAGACCATCCAAGAGTTTTGTTTTAGACAGCTTTTTTTTTTTCTCATTTTCTCTTGCTATATTTTTTTTTTTCCTAGAGTGACACCAAATACAACGTTTATAGAAAAAATGTCTCTTCTTATGAACAATCACATCTACATGGTTTAGTACTTTGGTAAGAGCAACTCACTCATTCCAGGCTCAGTCAGATAGCTGTAGCGCTTACGTAAAGCAAGGGAGACAAAGTTCTGGCGCCGGTCAGCTTTCTCCATCTGCAACAAAACATAGCAGGGCTTAGGGCCTTGGGAATCACAGACCAGTCCTCAAACCTCAGCAGGATGGGCCTCCTTTCGTGGCACACAACCCCACCAGGGAGAATGGATGCTTCCATTCAGCTTCAGGATGGCATGCTGAAGCCGAATTTGGGCGAGAAGGCAGGGAGGGGGCAGAGGCAGTCTCTGTTCCTGGGTGCCGTGTGATGAGTGCCAGGCACTGCCGAGCAGGGAGCGTGGCTGCACAGAAACCTGCTGTGGGTGACCACCCCTCCGAGCAAGCAGGGGAGGGACTGCAACCCTAAGAGTGAGCCCTCAGGTTCATTCCTCTGCTCATGAGGTAGAAGAGCTCAGACAGCAGAAGCAGCTCATTATCCTGCCTTCAAGTATCTCGATACCTTGTTGCCTTATCACTTAATAAACCGCTTAGTGCTGCTAGAAATACTGTGATACTGCTCATTCTCTGCAAAATAAACCACCTTTGGCTAGAAACAGGAGGTCAGCACAAAAGACTACAGGTACAGAAAAAACATTCATAAGAGTGCAACTTAAAACGACTGAGTGTTCCCCCCTAGATCAGTTTGTCCCAAAAGCACACACACCACAATGTACAACTGGCTTTAAAGTGAATACATTAAGGACAAAAAAAGGCATGGGAGAGGATTTTTTAATACGCACAAAATGCAAAGATGTGGATTAGAAAGCAGACTACTCTTGTTAGCTAATAAATTGCCTCATAAGTTGCTGCGTTCAGTGGCATAGCTGCTAGTGTGGTATTTTAAATATTAACAGTCCTTCAGAGACCAACTCACTTGAATATGTGGCTAAAATTACAGTTTGTTTAGAAAGAAAACTATTATTATTGCTATATAATAGCTCATTGGGAACAAATGCTGCAGAGATAAAGTGATATTTTTGTTTGGACTTTTTTTTTTTAGCTATTCTAACCAGCAGGTGACTACTGCTATTTATTTGCCATCAGGAAGAGGGAAAAAAAATTGCTGCTAAGTAAATTGAAAACATCTATGTAGTTTCTTTTATAAGATGATCTCATCTCTAACTACCTCTAATGAGTAAAACCCACTCAATTTTCTGACAACCTAATGTTGTGGTTTCCATGAAACAGTGGATTTTTAAGCTGCAAATATCTGAGGTTTATTTGAAAATAGGTTTGAACACAATATTTAGAAATTGCTCTTGGCTGTTTTACTTTTTTTGAAAGAATCCAGTTTATTTACAGAGGTAAGATATTAAAGGCCACTATTGTGGCCTCAGCAGTACCTTTTTCCTTCTCAGAAATACAAGTTACCATAGCATTGTCAGTGTTACTCCAAGAGGTAAAATATTATTCACTAAACTCTTCTTGATTTTGTCAAAATTTGACTTGGTCTGATAGTCATAAATATATGCTTTTTCAGAAGAAAATTACCTAAATTTTAGACTGCTTTTATTCAATGCCTGGTTTAATTTCATAATTTATGATCATGGGGTTTTCCATATTTGTGCAGTTCTACTGTTTTACAACAGCCTATTAGAAGTCAAGGACATGGTTATTTTTCTGTAGGTATCATTTCAATGCCACCATTAAAAATAGTTGTTTTTTTTTTTTTTTTCTATAACATACTACTTTTCTTCACTAAATCTGAAGGAAATAAAAACAGAAGACAGTGTTTATATTACCTCATCATCTTGATCTGACTCTGTTTCCTTTTGGTCCCAAGATGCATTGCAGAGACAAGGAATATTATAATGGACAGCAGGGAAAAGAATATCAGGATATGAAAAGGACCAAATTGGGAGCACAAAATGCAAGCTGATTCATAAGGCAAAGCAAATCCAAAATGTCAACACAAAAGAAAAAAAAATCTTACATCCAATGCAAATAAACACGTGACATTACTGAAAGCATAAACCTATGACTTGCAGGCTGAAGCATGAGCTGTAAACAGAATCGTAAAAATTATAGGAACTTGACACCACAGTAACAAGAGACTTTAAAAGCGTTCTACATACAAGAAACCAATAAAACATACATTTTAAAAGCCTTTATCATATTCCAAAGCATTCTCATTACTGACAGTTCACAAAGTTTCTTTATGACTAGCAGGAAATAAAAAAAAAAAAAGAGAGACAAAAACTAAAGGAACAAAAATAAATAAATCCAACCCAACCCTAAGAAGAATGTTTACTTTCCCAAACAAATACCTTTTTGTGTGCTGGCAGAGTGATATTCAAGTTGCAAACAGCTGTTTGTGGCAGTCCTTTTGTAGTCTTTGGTTCTTTCAAAAATGATAATCGACCACAGGGTTCCTGGCTGGTGTCTCTTACCTAAAGAAGAAATTTTGCTTCAGCATAGTAATATGTAGTAATTATGAGTCCTAGAGGAGGTTTCTGGAATGGTTCTCAGAATTTCTTTCTACAGGAGCTTTCTAGTGTGTAAAGGCCAGTAATACCAAGCTGGAGCTCATCCTGAGATGCTGAAGGAGAAAATGTGTTACTGTGAAAGAGTTAGGTCAGCCTGAAGCTCCCTGATGGCAAGACAAGGTGCCAAGTGAGTCCAACCTGAGAGTTTCATGCCAGGATATTACTGACAGGCACTGTCTGCTCACTTCATTTTATTCTGCCACGTTTTGCTCTTGTGTTTACCAAAACGCTTAACAACATCTTCAGCAGGGCAGCTGGGACAAGGCTAAGGAAGTGAGCACCCATTCCTGGCCATCTAGAGAGGAACAACCTGCACACACCTTCTGAAGGCTGCTGTGCAGTACAGTGTGCTATTGAATGCATCTCCTTTGCTTAATCCCTCAGAAATTGTGATCTACTGGTAAATATGTTGGGGCTCCAATTTGACATATGGTTTTAGTAAAAGCTTGTGAACCCATATCATGGGTATTCTGTTCCCACATCTGCCAGCAGTTCTGCGTGGCTTCAAGCAAAACACCTCCTCCACGTTATTCACATATTTAAACACTACACTTATTATATCCCAGGGGCAAGTTAGTCCTACAGGGCTGAAAAAAGGAAGAGGGAGTCTGGAAAGCGAGGAAAGCAGCAGGATAATTCATTTCACTTTTTTTTCTTTTACCTTGATAGAGAATGGCAGTCTATTTTCTTTGAAAGCATAAAAATTAAAAACAAGCTGCTGTCCTCCTTTAGTCAAAGGGGCTAGATTTCCATAGCAATCAACATAAATAGGTTTTCCTTCAAGAACCTATCAAAGCAAGAAATAAAAGTCAATAAAATCTCTTTTAATAGTAGATTCATGCATTTAAGTTTCATGATTTTCCCCAACATAGTTCCTGAGTTTAACACAAGTCCCCACTTGGTTACATTCAACAACAAATTAGAATATCACTGCGTTATGGCAAGGTATGAGTACAGGCAGTTTGAAAACCCAGGAGCTACCTGACTGGCTTTTCTAAAGTAAGATTGTGTAATTTTCTCCAAAAAACAATAAGTTAGCGGCTATGATTTCACTGCAAGCGAGTCCTACACATGACTGTGTGCCTGCAGGGCCAATGAGAAAGAATTCCCTCTGTCTGCAAAGCCCAAGCAGCGCTACTTGACTGCAGTGAGTGCAAGCCCCACTGCAGACTGCCCTGGGACATCCACAAGCCCTCATGCTTCTTCAGCCTCGCCCTGCTTTGTTCTCCTTTTGAGAAGTTTCATGACACGGCCTTGCTGCAAACCTTTATCTAACAGAGCTTGTCGTGGCTTTTGCAGGAGCTGTTGCTACTTGGAAAACACACTGCCCACCTAACAAGGAGGAAGCCAGCTGCAAGGAATGTACCTCAATGTCTTTGCTTCTGGCAACTTCCTCAAAGTTCTCTTGTTGCTCCAAAGTTTTGTCCACTTTGTCGTCAGTCATGCAGAAGCAGCGCAAATTGGATTCCACAGGGTCATTCATTTTGGCAAATATCACAAACTTTGCCATATAAGGAACGCATATTAGTTCTCTATAAAGCTGTGTTGCCAGCCCAACAGTCTCTAGTACTTGGTGGCAGTCTGCGAGCCAAAATCTGAGCGGGAAAAAGTAAACCATTAAATCAACTTTTCATTGTGCTCCAGCATTGCTGAAGCTTTAAAGAGAAACTATGTCCTGTATCCTTGGTCATTTTGCATGTGTCCTGTCCTTGCAGAATTGCCAGAGCTGTAATTTTCCTTCTACTCTCAGCACGGGTTTAGTCATCCAGAAATGGGAATACCTGGCAATGAAATGCTGGTATTCTTATCTAACCCTTTTCACACTGGTGTCTCATAAAACTATCAATCTGAAGGCTCATTTGAAGCCAAGTGGGGAAACTTAATTTCTTGTGACCATACACGACGTATACTGTAATGTGCTGATGCTTCACTATACATTTGATTTGCTAAAACCCCTATAACACACACAGCAAAATCACATCTCCCATTTAGGCTGAACCAAATGTGCCTGTGGTGAAGCTTCCCAGAGACAGGTGTTATATTGTTATTTTTCTCATCTTATGATTAAGAGTTTGAAGACAAGGGTGACACCAATTATAAATAATTTATATTTTCTATCAGTCATTCCCACAATATTTCAGCCATGATCTATTTGGTTTTCCAGCAATTCTCTCTTTTCATAAAGGTTTTTATAGTTGCAGAGTAATTTACTGAATGATAAACTCTCTACCTGCTATACCATGAATATTCTTCACTAGCATATGTGATTTGTACAGATCCTGCTAAATGCCTCCAATCAGCACATAAGTCCATGAAGCCCACCAAGATTAATTTTAACTCATCATGTTTTTGCAAATGATATTTCTGTGAGAGCAATTTAACATAACTTTCAATTAAAAAGCCCACAGCCAGAAATTAAACGTCTTTAAATTTTTAAACAAACACGTTTTTATGAATCCCTCCTTTTTCTTTTTTTTCAATGGGACGAACATTTTAAGCTTTCCCCTTCTGCTGCCATTTACAGAAAAGTTGAAGCCCTGTGGGGCATGGTAGCCTTCAGGCTGTGTGCCTGCCAGGAGAGCCCACCACAGCCAGGCCAGAGCTTTGTGTGCAGCCCTGGATGTGCGGGATGCTGATAGGCAGTGACAGAGCAGCATCTGGGCCATCATCGCCTCATCAGCCTCGTGAAAGGCTTCCAGGAAGCCAAAACACAACCTCACAACCATGCTCGGTGTCGGTCAAGGGAAGCCACTCCTGAGGTGCAGCTGGCAGGGTCTGTTCCCATACCTGGCAGAAACATTGGTGGTGAAGGAGACACAGTCGTTTGAAAACGTCAGCGGCGTGGTGCCCGTGATGTCCTCCCACTGGGCAGGGGAAGTGCCTCCTGTGCAAACACACACCAGGGACACTTCCTTTCAAACACTGAGCACACACAGACTGCATAAAGAATGTACCTCCACACGCAGAAAGAGAACCAAGACATTAACGTTCTCCAACAGCTGAGCTCCGTGTTGTACATGGCACCACGTGTCACACAACAAAAAACAATGATGTAGGCAAAGAACATACCTACAAGTCAACAGCAATCCCCCCTCAATATCAGCTAGGATAGAATCACTCCTGCAAGCTACTTTTACTGACAAGCCTGTTTAATAACCAAGACTGAAATTCTTCATACTGGCTAAATGTAGAATAGCATTTAACACATCTTGGGAGAGTTTTACAATGGTATGAGACCAGATACAAAAGCTCAAGGAACCAGTGAGAGCCTTGGCAAAAACCTCAGCTGGCTTTGCTCAGGAGACCTGATCTGAACCGCAGTGGTCCAGCACACCAAGGCTCCCTTACTGGAAAGCAGGAGCTGTGAGAGTGGGCACAGAGCTGCTGCCACAGAAACCTTTGCAAAGAGCAGGATTTTCCCTCACCTGTAATGCTACATAGGAGTCGAAGGCTGGGAGTCGTGTCTCCCTTGTACCCGTTAGTTACTCCTTCTCCTGACGGAGGTGGCACAGGAATTGTCATGGTTATTGGCTTATGGAATTTTCTTCTTCTTGGCTCCACAGTGACAATGGGACTAAATGTTGCTTTGTTTCCAAGGATTTTTTTGACAATCTCTTCTGGAACTGGTTGAGCCTGTCAACATAGGGAACATACTTAATAGAGCTACAAATTGCTTATAGACATGCAGAATTGTTTTCTAAATTATAATTCTACTTTATATTTCTGTAGATTTTTTTCCCCCAGAAAGCCTTCTCAAGGGTGATTATTAGTGAAATTTATGTTTAGTTTTTATTCAACAACTTACTTCTGATTGCCTAGTCACTAAATGGTAGAGCTAAACTGTAAATCTCAGAAGGTTCCCGGCAGTATTTGCTGAGAATTTTTCAGAGCATGTTTAGTTTTGTTCTTAATTTATAGTGATTAGTGACCTTACATACAATTTCAAAATGCAAAAACCAGCCCTATTTTGCACTTGAGAAGTGAGGACTAGACAATGTCTCCTGGAGGTGACAGACAATTCTTACATCTCTGCCAAACACAAATTTGTGCTCTTGAGGAACACTGCACTCCAACTGACCTCTGTACTTAGTGCTTCCTGTGATTATTAGAAAGAGTTACTAGTTTGGGTCAAAATTACAAAGAATGCATGAAGTTATAGAAGACTTATAGGTAAATGTCACATTTTCTACAGTCAAAAGTGACAGACATGGTAATGGGAGTTTGCATCCATTTGCCTTTTTAATTTTTTAATTTTTTTAAACTTTCAAGTCTGTTTCAATCAGGCTGACCTGTGACTTGCTATTATTCAAATTGCAGAGTGCACTGATATTCAGAGAACATGCAGTTACACTGCAATCTCAGCAGTCACAACACTGCATACAGAGATGTCATACTTTCTTCACGTTAGAGAGCTCTGGGAAGGCAACTGTATAACCAGAACAGCAGAACTTCCATATTCTCAAGATTAATCATCTTGAGATGTGAAATGTCTTTAACAGAAATGTTTCAGTGTGAATTTCAAGCACTGCAATCCAAACCAGCATCTCTTTTTCATGAACCCATCAGACTTGTCATACCATTAGGGGAATTTTAAGTGATAACTAACTGAACTCAAAGATGCCTCCTATTCCTACGGAATATTTCTCCACTTTCTGTGCAGTTTGTTTAACCAGAGTTTATGCTATTTGCTCTTCCCTAGAAACACCAGTGGTGAATGTCCTAAGACACAGCAGATGCATATGGGAGGTTTCTGACCCAGTAACAGCTGGCAAACAGCTGCATGTAATCCCTACCAAACACATTCCCATGGCAGAGGGCAGCCCAGTGACCCCGTTCACCAGCTGCTGCTCTGCCACAGGAGATGGGGACTGCACAGTGGCTGTAGAGTTGCTGGGGTTGTGGTGGCTCCAGGTCTTTGCTTTCCTCTCTCCATTCCTGGGATGCTAAGCAATAACCAGAGATGGTCAAAGGGAGCTGGGCTTTTGCCACAGGGAGGAGGACTGTGCACCACCCGTGCCTGAGGGACAATCAGCGTGCCCAGGCAGACTCGTGCCAGCTCAGAGCTGAGGTGCGGGGAAGTCCCTTGTCACAACCCACTGCTCAGGAGCCGCAGGCCCTGCAGCTTCCAGCCCCGTGCATCGAGACAGGCGCACTTTGAGACGCTGCAGGGAAGCATCTTTACCTGGAGCCCCACGCGGATCCTCTTGGTCAGAGCCCCCTCGGGGAAGGAGGCCTGCACACGGGGCACCGTGGTGCTGCTCAGCACCCCGCCCTCGGGCCCGATCTGGTTACTCTCCTGCTTGATGCGGGAAACCACGGCGAAGTACTGCGGGAAATCCTTGGTGACGATCCTGCAGATCCGCTTCTTCTCCAGCTCCTCCACACTGTCCAGCTCTGCGGGCACAACACAGGCAAAACGTTCAGGCACCCCCTGCCCAAGTTCATCCTACATACATCTGTGAGTGTGGGGCTTTGAAAAAGCCTTAAAATGCCTAAGAAAGTTGGGAGGTTTATTATTATTTACTTACTACAGGAGTAAAAAAAAAAAAAAAAGCCATTTACTGCTATCATTTATCAAGCTTTGTTTTTTTCTGTGAACTTTTGTATAAATCTTGACAATGAGGGCCAACAGCAACAGACAAAAAGACTTGCTAGGACACCTAAGTAGTTGGGTGTGACAGTCTCTGCAGTAGCAGCTGCCACAGAATGGCAGGTTTGTCACACAGCATAGAAGTCCAAGGAGAGCTGAAGGAGATAGTCAAGCTTCTTCCCTCTCTCATTTCTATCTGATCTTTCTGTGCATAGCTCCAAATTATTCCCAGCCTCTTCCCCCATATAGTTCTGACACAAAGAAAATCACAGGAGATCACAGTCAGTCCATGACCTATCTCCCTTCATGTCAGGTGTGCAATCCAGAGCTTGGCCACCTAAGGCACTTGAGACAGTTATTGCCCAAACTGGCATCCAAAAAGTCCTGACCAGACACCGAGCTCTCCATGAAACTGTGGAAGTGACAGAGTTGTCTCCCAGCACCACCAGTGAACCAAGAGCAAGCTTCTCTTCCACATCAGGATTCCAGTCATTTGGTTCTCTGCCCCAAAATAACTGCAGTGTGCCCCTCAGTTCCTAGAGAACTTTAATGCATCCTCAGGTACAACTGAAACAGAGTCAGGTCATCAACCATTAGTGCTCTCAGCCACATTCCCAGTTTGTAGAGTCACCAAGGCTCAGAAAGGTGCATAGAGTACCTACCCCTACTAATTAGTTAAGCACATGACATAGTTTTGCCCATATATGCACTGGGGAAAATCCTGTGACACAAAAAACCCCACGACTTTTGCAACAATATGTGTATATATACATACATACACACACGCGCACACACACACACATACATATATATATACATATACTTGCACTGGTGCCCCAAATGCGTTGGTGAAATCCCTGTGATATGAACATCATAAGCAAATGGAGATAATTATGTAACTGTCATACATTTCTCCTTGTAACTTCTTGCACTTGGCTGTTTTATCTCTTGTAATTTGATTTCATTGCAGCACTCCACAAATTTCAGCTCTTATTTTCCTCCTTGAAAAGGGAATTTCTAAATAAAGTTTGTTCCTCAAAAGATGACACTTTTATCAGATCCAGCGAGAGAAAGCGGGAAGACCAGAAACAATACTAAGACAAAAGACACTTGTAAAATACTTTGTGACTGAGACATTTTGCTCCTCTAAACATGTAAGTTCAATTACAGTTCCAAAAGAATTAGAATGCAAATTTGGTAAAATGTCAGTTTTCCATTTTAAAACATTCAGCAGGTAGTTTGGATTAATCACACAGTGTTGCTGCAGATCATATGTACCTACCAGGAGTGGATAATTTCTTATCATAATGTCAGCTTCCATTTACTTTGACTCAGAGATTGATATCTGAAGCCCTCTAATGAATTAGGCACTCTGTCTGCAGCCTCTGGAAGCAATGGCTTGTGCAGGAGACAAACTGGGTTCCTAAACTCCTAGGCAGGTATAATCTTGACTGGTAAATC
This sequence comes from Phainopepla nitens, assembly GCA_013400175.1. NCBI lineage: Eukaryota > Metazoa > Chordata > Aves > Passeriformes > Bombycillidae > Phainopepla > Phainopepla nitens. Next base: position 645,723 of record VXBQ01006524.1, on the reverse strand, counting down.
CTAATCATCTCCTGTTTGTTACTAGAGAAAAAACTCACTGTAAAATGCTCACAGAGGTGAAGGATTATTAAAATTCTCCTGAAGTAGAAAACCAGTGATTTGTACAAGAACATTTCAAAGTCCTTTGAACCTGGTAGGCACTGTTCTTCAGAGGAGGAAGACGGGAAGGTAAGAATGGCAGAGCAACAGCCAGGCATGGAGAGGAGTGGGACTATATGTAGGGAGGCAATGTTTGGATAATACATATGTAAGCTTCTGTATGAAGTTGCCCTCTACCAGAAAACAAAACAAAAAAAAAAGGATGATGAGCAATCAAACCATCTCTCTCACTGCCCTGAGAAATGCAGCGTTAGCTTGACAGAATTAATGAAACAGGGAAAACTAGTCCTGGGAGAGGTCACGTTTCCCAAACACACCTCATGCCTTTTACAGAGGGAGATATCATCATTACTATTTTCCTCAGTTGCTGACACTTCATTCCTGGGCAAAGCGCTTCAATGATATACCTTGAAGCATTTCTTGGTTAGATGGTTGGGTTTTGGAGGCAGGAGGGTTTTAGCCATAGAGAAGTATGCTGTGCACCCCATCATACAGACAGGGATAGCGAAGCATGGAGAGGCAAAGCAGAAACGTTAGTGGCAGAACTGGGAAGAATCTCCCAATGTCACTGTCTCCCAGGGTTGTGCTAACAGCTCAAGAACTCTTACAGCCACTCAGCTTTAGTGAGTCAAGAGAAAGGTATGGTGAATATAATGTGTGCAGAAGTCTTCTCCTGCCACCCATGTGTACGGTACACTGACCCTGCGATGGTTTGGTGCCTGATCTTCCACAGGAGTGATGGAGGAGAGAGCAGATGGAGAGAGGGGCAGGAAGGGGAAAAAGAACACTACAGCTCCCCACCCTTTGGTGCACACTGCCACATGAATGTTAAAGTTCCAGGCAAAGAGAAACCCAGCCATGTCCTCCAAGGTCAGAGAGGGACCTCACACAGGCTGTCTCAGGTCAAGGAAAGCAATCACACCAGTTCCCTCTGCTAAGAGGCAGTTGTGGATCAAGCCCATCCACATCTAATATCTTTCTTGTTTTTACTTTCAGATAAGGTAATGCAGAAAAAGAATCTTCTGACTCGAAATAAGAGTAAAACAAGTCACAGAACACCTGGCTGTTTCACGAGCTTCAAGGTGCCTTTGTGTGTATCTGGTTTCCCTTGCCAGGGCCTCAAAAGAATTTTGCTAGCACTGAAAAAGCAAATCTCACCTGTACCTCCCAGACTGAACAGTTCTCTGAGTTGTGCAACCCTCCCTCAGTCCTGGCCACAACAGAGCTGACCTTGTCACCGTGCACAGGGCGGGGTGAGCACAGCATCCCAATTCTCCCCATACAGAGATGTGCCCACTAAGGAATTGCTGCACTAAAAGCATGGCATGCAGGAGGCAGCTTCCACATGGAGAAACATCCAGGAGGGGGATGGAGGCAGGGAGAGCACATGGCAAGGAGAAACTGAGAGCAGGAAGATGCTGGTAACCAGACTCACCCTCAGTGCTTCACATGCATAGTTGGACACTCCCAGTGCCACAAGGATGTTTCACCCTCAAATAAGGCAATGTCCTTTACGTCTATTTTTGTGTAGTCTTTTACCTTGCCACTCACAACATACAGTTTAACAGCAATATGTTTAAAAACTTTTCCTGGAAATGTGGCAAAATCACTGCAGAATGATTTACAGTGGTATTTTAAACTTCAAGCATAAACAAGGTCACACTCTGGTTTGATCTGTCAATTCAGTTATGTAAAAACTCCTGCTTCCCATCTGAAACCACACTGTGCAGCTGCAAGCATACTGTAGCCACAAACATTTGCATTTCTTGGCTCACTCACTAGTTTGCAAATGACTTTTAAAAGATTAGCTACCCCAATGTGTTCATTTGTGCCCACAATTTGTCTACAGATACCTCTAAAAGGTGCAGGAATGTTAAAAGCAAACAGAAGTTATATATAAAAGCAGCCTGTCTGAAAATGTATTTACCAATTACAAGACAGACAGCTTCTTCCTAAAAAAATAATAAATTCAAAAAATACATATATTTTATTTGATTCAAGTATAAATAAATGTAATATGGTCAAGAGCTGTGAATTGCTACCCTTGTGTTTGGAGCCACACTCCTCCTACTCCTAAAAATGCCGAGTTCCCAGTATTCCCTCAGCCCTGTATTTGCCAAGTACAGCACCATCCTTAAAACAAAACCTATTTAAGCAGAAACCTGACTGCACCAAAGAAAAACAGGCTCTTTACATCATGGTTCATTGTTCTCTCACGACAATAACCCAAAAGTTCTGCTGTTATTTAATCCTGCACTAGCCCTGGAGCGGTGCCTCCTGCTCGGGATTATTTCGGGTCTAGGATGAGGTTTCCCAGCAGATGGTGCTGCTTCCAGTACAGAGCAGATTTCCGGCAGTCCCCACGGAGGGCCGGGGGCCAGGATGTCTCTGCTCTCATCCCTGCTAACTGAGGGGGAGAGCAAAACAGGAACAACAAAACAGAGGAGCAAACGGCAGCATTGAAACTCGGCGTATTCAGGAACTGCCGATAAAGGTCTGATCGCCCTCCTTCACTACCCGGGTAGGAAAGGACTTGTGATCACAGCAGGTTTGACAGAGAAGGGAGCAGCTGCTTTTCACAGAAAATGGGTACTTCTGCAGCACCTCCTGGCACCTAAAGATGATTATGCCAATGAGTTTTCTTGCAAAGACACACTAAATTTCTCTAAATGACTACATGGCTGCTTTTTATTTAAATTAAAGCTTGCTTCTGCCTCCAGAGTTCATACCTGGAATAAAACTTCTTCCACAGTTACGTCTTCTGAGATGCAAGATACTCCTCCAGAGCCAAGTCTAACTGTGGTATATTGTAACAAACCAGTAAAAGTTCAGATGAAGAAAACCTCAACCCACTCAAGTCTACAAATTTGTGATTTTTTGGTCATTGCTTGGAAGATCTTTTACATTGAAAAGGTGTAATTAACTAGAGTTGGATTTTGTCAAACCCTCTTACTATTTTAATGCAGGGTAGGGTTATTTTTGTGTTGCTTTCCTAGCTAGAGAAGGAATAAGCTAAAATGAACTGAATTAATAACCAATACAGTGGATCTGTCTGCAGTATTTTTTCTCCTTTTCCTCTCACAAATGATTGCCTGGATTTGTAAAAGCCAATCCTGAGGTTTGACTTTTAAGGTGTCAAATATTCTCACTCTAACAGATTGATGTCCATCATACTTTGTGTGATTACTTGGCTTCACTTCTACCCACTAACCTCAAACAGCAGTTCCCTAGAAGGAAAGAGCCACCTGAAACCCTCAGTAGATTAGAAAATTGTCCTGTGGCTCCATATTGTGAAGCATTTTATTTTAGGCTCTAAGTACTGAGGGCTTCATGCCCACCTCTCTCAAAGTGTTTTAGTTATTAAGCTCGCCTCTGTAAATTTTTAATTGATCCATACGTGAACTCTTCCATAAGTGTTGCAAGTGCAGCACTTCAGAACAATATTTCTGTGCCCAGATTTCCTATCCCCAAATCAAACTAAGCTCAGTCTGAAAAGCACATGAAGCAAATAAGCAAGCTGCTGATGAGTGCTGATTACCTGACCCCTGTCAAGGCACCACTACCTTCACCCAAATACCAAATCATCACTTCTGATCCCATGCCAGTGTGCAGAGAAGGAGGGGCAGTGATGAGATTTTTCTTTTTCCAAGGCTGCAACTACTGCATTCAATCCTGCAGCAATCATAATTCCCCAAGCCATACTATCCTGGAACATGTCCATCTCTTGCCTGTTCCACTGCTTTTAGGTACCCTGCAGTGATGAGATTTATTTTATTTTTCCAAATCCGCTGACAAAACATCTGCAGTGTTTCTGCCCTCCTGTTTGGTTGGTTCTGTTACATTTATTTTGAAATAAATAGCTACAATAGATCATCACAAAACAAGCAGATTGCTGTTGCTTTATGCTTGTACAAGCTCAGGTGCAGTTCAAATACTTCAAAGTGAAGCCTGCCTTTCCTGTTGTCCCTATTCCCAGCAGATCAGGAAATTGGTAAAAAAGCTGTATTTCAGATACCCAGGGAGACCCCTCACAATAGCACAACTCCCTACATTTCCAAGGCATGCCTTTTGCTGAGGCTGCCCTCCTCAAACAAGGAGAGGCCGAAATCAAAGGCAGAGCTCCCCCAGAGATACCTCATCCACAGCCTCATCCTTTCCTTCATATGCTTTTGCTGATAATGAAAGAACTTTCCTGCAGCTTGTACCCTTATCACACTACAACTTTCTGTAGGTTATCCAGGGAAAATCCTGTGGATAAACCCTTACAGAAAACCAAAGTTCATACCACAAACTGTTTCGTTCACACTCAGATGCAAAGAACTCAAGCAATGGTTTATCAGCACAAGTATTGAAAAATGCTTGCTAGGAAAAGAAAGCAGTGGTGCCAAGGAATCACTGTAGCCCCACAGCCTGGCTTTGCCCACAATTTGTCTTCAGGCACCATCTGTGACAGCATCTTCTGATGGCTTTGTACAGCTGGGTCCCCTCTTCTTGACGGACTCACATCAACAGCAATGTTCAAGCAAAACAAGGGAGCCAGACTTCCCAGATGGGCATCAGGAAGGCAGGTAGTGTACTTGTGGGAGGCAATCTCTAACAGCACCATTTGAAACTAGAATGCTCTAGGGGCCGAGCCCTGTGTCTGTGGGAAGGCCCCATACAGCTGATATTTACCCTTCATCGCCCGTTTGGAATAACCTTCCCACGGCCCTGCCCGAGCAGCAGAGACACATGTACCTCCAGCTGGCTGTTATTCTCAAATTCATGCTGGAAAGCAACCCTGCAAACTCTGCTTCAACTTGGCAAGACTTCAGACCGAAATTCACCGCTCATTTCAGGATGTCTCCAGGCCACCACAAAACAATTTCTCCTTACGCTCTTTCCATCAGTTTAATGTGGAACACACACTGTATTCCCTGAAGTCAGACATCCCCTGCACTGTTTTGTTTTAGTTTGCTTTAGTCAGCCCATGTCAGCAAGCCTTCACAAAGGCAAGGCTAAGAATTTGAGAAAATATTTACCTTCATCCATGCCATTGAGTATTTCAGTTAAGTCCTCATGTTTGCTGTCATACTGGTGCTCTTTCCACGTCTCACCGTTCTCACTTCGGAGCACGATCAGTTCTCTTTCCTTGCCTCGCATTGATCCAAAATGTGGGATTTCCACTATGACAGGGCTAGAGAAAAAGGAATCATGTTATTTTTAACCCTATATTTCCTCACAGCCCTTAATTTCATATGGGTCCTTAAGAAAACTACAGTCGTTTTAAATAGTTAACTCTGTTACAGCAAAAATGTTTTTAAAATTGCCAAAGCTGCACAATCCTTTATCACTTAAACTATAGTAATGGATAAATTGAAAATACTAATATATAGCTCATTTTTAGTGCAAATCTTTTAAAATATCTGCCTCCATGAAAAAAATAATGGCAACTTTTAGCAAGGACAGTTCTCCTCGCTCATTTATCCCAGGGTGTAGGTGATCCAACCTGCCTCCAGGACACACAGCACTGCTGACTTTTAACTGGCATTAGCATAGTCAAAGTTCAGATTTGGCTCAGAGAGTTTGAAGGGACAAAGTCAGTTCAGAAGCAGTCTGGCTATCCCAGTGCATGCAACAGCCACTGACTCTAACAGGAACCATGCATTTGTGCAGATTTTGAACTTCAAACTAAGTCCCAAAGTTTTCAGAACTCTCCCTGGCTCTCTGTTGGTGCAGCTCCTGTGAAATAAAAGAGACTGTTTTTCTTTAGCTCCACTTTCTGGTTCTCATGCCCAGCATCACAGCTGCAACCTCTGCACGGCAAACATCACTGGGGAATCGTTAGATCCTTTCAGAATGGATTTCTCTGGGTTGAACAACATCGCGACCACATTTATATTAGTTACTGTCAAACATTTTGGGGGGAAGGAAAGGGAATGAGAAGGTGGTTAATAATACATCCATGTCACCAGACAATGTACCTTCAACAGAGGACTGCAAGTGCATTACTGAACAGTTTGTATGAACAACCGACAGAAACCACCATTCACTTCATGTGCCATTCCTCAACAAAACAGACACTGTTGCCAAACACTTCACAGGCAGGATATGCATTTTAAAGTATGCTAAGACAAACCGACTGAAATCACACAGTAAGTGAACACTTATGGATTATGCAGCTTTAAGACATTTAAATAGACAGTATCATTATTTTCCTACAGAGGTTGTAAAGGGTTTAACTGCTTTGTAACAACTTGGTTAAAAGCAGCATCACGTGATGGGAGAAGTGTGCAGCATTTCTGTGGTACTGTACATCTGCCAGGTGTTGGGTGTATTAACCAATCCATCACTTGAGCATGAAATCACAACAGCCATCACGGGGAAAAACAAACTAGCTTGAGGCCCAGTTTGCACATTAAATTCCCAGGGAGAAGTTAGTCTTTTTTTCCCCATGAAAATGATAAAAAGAGTTTAATTGATACATATTTTAGATGCTTTTAGGAACACCCAGTCTATTTTTCAAGTCTCAAGTCCTTTAACAAAAAAACCAGGAATGTAGCTGCTCTCTCCCATTGTGCACAGCAAGAACATACCAAAAATTTAAATACATTGCTTAAGATATTTACTCTCTAGTCCAAAAAGAGCATAAACTGAAAACTAATGCTGTAGTACAATCTTTGCAGGCTAATATTTCAGATACTGTCTCTGTAAATATTTAGAAACTACACAATTTTGTGCATGACATTTAACAAGAATACTCAGTGAGAAGGTATTGAACAGGTTTGGAACACCAAACACTCACCAATATTTTGAAAACCTAATGCAATCAATTGCACAATATGGTTTGAAAACAACAGTCAAAAACATACGGAAACATTCTTACATGTTTAGACTATACACTGCAGTCCCTTTGGGTAGCATACTTGGCTTTGTAAATTTATTTTAACAAGATGCCCTTTGCAGGTTGAAAAGATTAGTATTTCTCCAATCTTGCTGAATCAATTCATTCACTTGATAAAATTTTTTTCTGAATAATCTTCCACAAGTAATGGACTTTATGCGATCACATTTTAAAAAATGCTCTTCCCAAAACAATCTCACTTGAGGCCTGTAAATACCTTCTCTACCACAGGGTTGAACTTAAAGGACTGCCACTGTGTATTAAAATGTATTTAATGCAGTAGAAACACTTCAAATTTTAAAAATTGCAAAAGCACAGAAGTTATGAAAGCAGAATGCTGGCAGTGAATTTTACATGCCTATAAGCACAAGGTAGTAGCAGAGCTATATTAAATCAAGCCACTATGATTTTCTTTCAGTGACATAAATCAACTGAAAGTTTTAGGAAACTTAAAAAAAATAATGGGAAAAACAAAAAATTGGAAACAAAAGAAAAACTGTAGACATTCTGTATCTTTTCCGTACATATCCTACCCAATAAATTTTGTTCCTTGTGGACCAAGCTGCAGGATTCGGCTAACCATGCTCTCACCCTCATTTAGAGGGGGAGGACTTTTAGGAAGATGCAGTTTACTGAATAACATCCATGCAGCAGGAAGAGAAACGAGAAGGGGAAATTAGGAACAAGCTGTCATTCCCGACAGAACCAGCAGTTTACACCAGGGTGCCACTCACGGTAACGAACAAAATTTATAATTAGGAAAAAAAAGGCCACATCATAGTGGATTGTTTCCCCTACTTTAAGCTTTAAAAATAGTCAGTTCCTAGCACTGGTACTACTCGTACCACCACTCCACAGTAGGTGCTCCACGTCACTCTCAGTGGTTTTTCTCCACAAGACAGAGACAGGCAGCTCCCAGCAACTCCAGAGGGAGCCGTACACATGCTGGGAACAGAGCTCAGTAGCTGGGTCCCTGAGGGTATCTCTAGGGCAATTTTTTTGTGATAGTGCTGTTTCTTCTAAATACTCTACAAACAAGAGGGTCAAAACCTGCTCTGGGTTTTCAGTGTGTGAGTCCTCCTGACTTCCAAGGCAGGGTTGCATGAGTAGATGGGGGGGTGGGACCTGGCCTTCCCATGGCTTTCCTTACCTTCATTCTGCAGTCATCAAAGAGGCAAAACTCTCCTTAAAATGCAAGGGTGCTTTCCAGAAGGAATGGCAGGTTGGCATTTTTTAATGTTTTAAGTGAAGTAGCCTGTGTCAGGTGCTCAGATGAGGTAGAGCCAATGTTTAACTACTTAGAATAAAGGGAATGAAAGGTGCGACATGAGGATAAACAACTAAACTGACAGAACAACTCACCCTAAAAACTGTGCCCCTGCTGGCCCCATTTCTACGAGCCGACTTGCCAATCCTTCTCCTTCAACCATGGGCGGTGGGCTGGCCAGTTTGTGCCTCTTGACCAGGCGGCAGGTGATGCGGGTGGGGGCCGTGCACTTGCGCGGCGGGATGATGATCCTCATGCCATGGTGCCGGCTGCCCCTCATCGAGCCCCCGCGCGCATCCACCATGAAACTCACCAGGAAGCTGCACAGAAAAACAAAGCACGTCACTGAAAATCATCACGAAACAGGCAGAAGATCAGCAAAAAGTCAGCAGACAGACAGAGACTTTAAAACATTAGAAAAGTCATCCTGATCCCGGCTAAACTAAAAAGAACACGAAGATCCTTTTAAAACTTGTACTTGCATGTTAACTACTGGTTATCGAAAGCAGGAATTGCTAAACCTCTAGCAACCTCATGGTGAAATGATCATGTTCTACTGAGCAATTTGGATTAAAAGTGTACACAAATAGGGTATTAGCAGTGGTTTGTTAGAATCTTAAAATATCCCTTTGTTGCTGTTAGCTGTACTGTCCACAAATGAGAGTAATTAACTTCACATGCATAAAGCAACCAGACAGTGTAAGAAAAGGAGAATCAAAAATGCTTATTATTTTTGGAACCTCAGTCTTTAAAACCTCCCCACTGTCCTATTTGCAAATACTCCTGATGGCTGCCAGAGCAAGTGCCAGCACCATAGGTGACAGTCCAGGCTGCTAAGGGCTTCCACTGATGGGGAAGATAAGTGATGACTCCCAAGTACCTAAGTTCCTTAAGGCTGTTGGCTCCCTGGAGGAAATCATGCCATTAATTCTCTTTGAAGACTAGATTCATTAGCAAAAAAAAAAAAAGAGACATTAAAGAAAAATAGCACTTGCTAGTGTCATTCCAATGCATAATTTTCCATTTTTAATAAGGGGCTAGGAAATTATATTTGTAAATGGTGAGTGGTATATTTTTAAATAAAACTCTTTCTACTAGCAAGGGAATAATTAAAATTAACAATTAATATCAGAATAGCTTCAGGTAGAAGACACAGTAGCAGGCGCTGATATCAAGAGGGACACAAGTTACCAGCTCAGTCTTGAAGCCAGTACAGATTTTGTTTGCTCCTTCTGTATGATGGACACTTGCACAGTGACACATCTGTCATGTGGCTTCACTATTTTCGAGGCTGTTGCCAAAACTCCCAGCTTTTATGAACTAAACCTTCATGTGACTAACAGGTGAACCCATTCAATTTCCTGGTTCCTGACAGCAAACTGAACTAAGGGTGTCAGCCAATAATCCAGGAGATTGTGATGGTTCTTGAAAAAAAGGCTCCAAGTGCTCTGAAGCATGACTGGGAATTTGTGCAAGACAGCTCCATTTGCTTTGAGAGCAGCAGGATATCAACAGCAGCAGCTGACAGGCACTGGCCAGGCCTGCAAATCAGCTGTATTCACAAGTCTGGCCAACGTGGGTGGGAAAAATCTGAACAAAAGCAGGAGAGAAATCAACATTTGGTATTTAGTGGTCTGCAGGAGAGAAGTGAGTAGGGACACAAGCTATAAATATAGGAAATACGACGGAAATGCTGTCCAGCTGAGTTCCAGATCAAAAGTCGCTACATTGTCTTTCTTCAAATTAAAATCCATCAGTAAAGATGGGGAGGTAGAACGGCTCTCTGAGACGACTCTAGCCCAAATTCATAATTTTTCATGTGCCAGACACTTTACAATACTGAGGCATGATATTTCACACTAGTTTTCATACAGAAAAACTGTATCCACATTCCATGTTTCTCTCCTAGATAAATGCACACTCCAACAAATCCAAATGTTGCCACTAGGGTATCCCAGCTCCTCACAAGAGGAATTGTTTCAGTGGGACAGGATCCTTGCTAACCAAACACTACCATAAATATTAGACCTGTGTCAAAACCAGTATGCTCGATCTTTAAATTATATACTCTATAAGTGATTATAATCTTAGTATTTATGGACACTTAGCTGGCCTTCTAAAAACGTGCATGGTTTCTATCTGCAGAGAAGCTGGGGCCATTTCAGACTGGAAGTTTGTAGGGTGGAGGGATGCCTGGCTGGAGCATCCCCAGGGCTGAAGCTGCAGCAGCTCCAGGGAGGCACAGCTGGTCAGTGCACCATGGAGGAGCCTCCTGGGGAGCTCGGCAAGGCTGGGCTTGGCCTGATGGCTCAGCACAAAGCAGTGTTTTGGAGAGCTGACTATCATGTACATGGTTACTGGCTTGTTAAGCCACCTCAGAATTAATAATGAAAAGGGGGCTTTCATCTAATGCAAAAATGCCAAAACCTACACTCAAATAAGATGCTGTCTTCTGTACCCAAACTATTTAAATGACAAAAAGTATGTAAGAGTGAATTGCCAAAAATCTCTAGGCACCTAAATCACCTGTCTTAAATTCATAATTCAAAAAAAAAAAAAAAATCGGTAGAAGTTAAAACAAAGTACCTACAAAAATCAGCCCCAGAGTTACCAGGGATGTTTGGGCTGTAGATTTTAAGGTCAGTCCAGCCTTGGCAACCCGGAGCTTAGCACTGCTACTGCACAGTGCTCACAGCAAGGGTAAATGACACTTGGCACGAGCCTGTGCCCCAGTGCAGGAACCAGCCCCTGCCAGCTTTCCCAGTGCAGACAAAACCTGCAGCAGACCAGCCTTTGTGCATATTGCTCCCAGAGAAAGGCAGGCATTGTCAGCAGCTTGTTAATGAATTATTTCCTTGTTTAACTTGCCAATTAGTAACTTACCGTTTAAAACAATAACAACAGTTCCAAGCAGTGTTTCATGCACTTTCTATCTAAAAACATTAGTAGCTGATGCTTACCTAAATTAATGTTGCACTAATAATGGAAACTACAGAATGACCTCTAAAACACAACGCTAAAGGCTAATGAGCATTTCTACTTGAACACATGGAAGGGATGAGGATGTGGTTGGATGCACTACAAACATCTACACACACTCTGTGGGAAAAAAAAAGTTTTAAAAAAAAACCAAAATAAAATGAGGATTCACAGAAATCACAGAGTTATCACCTTGAATCATACTGGGGGAGTGGAGAGGAATAGCTGCAAAATAATTTAGAAAGCAAATGGGAAAATTAATGTAAGATAATTAGAGGCAAGCAACAGAAAATATCAATAATAAGTGCAAAGAAAAAGTAACAATCAGAAAAATAACAAAAGCAACATGTTTGAAGGCCAGCTTTAGAAATTATTTGGTTTTCGCTTCACATATTGTAACATATGTCATACAAAATATGCTACACATGGAAAAAAAATCTGAAAGGGAGGGTTCATTTAATTAGTCAGCACAACTCTATAAGTTCTCTGGAAAATGCAGAAGCACAAGGAGAAAAGCATTTGCTGTTTGCAACACAATTTCTTCATTGAATTCCAAAAACATGCTCCTGTGTGCCACAGAGTTCTTGTACTTTTCTAAAGCAGTATATTTTCCAAAGCATAATGTATAAACGTGTGGCAGGGCGCTTGAAAGAAATATCAGTCCATGCCACCCATTGCACTGCTGTCAAAAATGAATTCTGTGTGTACAGCAGGTTGGAGTAAACTATATATAGTTAATATAAAATACAGTAAACTATAATGAATCTGATTTATTCCACTTGGCAAGACTGGATCCTGTATTTCTGAGTTTTTCGATATTGGAAGGCAGTGTGGCACACTCATGTCTTTCTTTCAGGTAAGAAAATGAAGGAGTTAAAGGCAACACAAAGAGAGAACACCCACATTTTACTTTGGGAAAGCTGCAGGAGTAAGCTCACATCTGACAGCTGAAGGTCATTTTGGTGAGGGTCTCTACCCTTCCAGAGGCCTCAAGATTCATGATGCATTTCAATACACTGCTTACAATGGACCCTGTTCAAAATATATGCTGGCAAAACAACTTATCTGAACTCAAGAAGAAAAACATAAAACATTCTCTTGGTTTGAAAGAAGGAAAAACCAGAAGAGCTGAAATCACTGCCAACGATTTCTACTTTCTTCTCCTTTCACTGATACATTGCTGGATCTCCACATGCTGCTCCCAGAATTCCCCTTCTGCCTGGGTTAAGAAATAAGAGCAAACATTGATGTTTTCTCCTGACAGTGGGGAAATGGGGAAAGGAGTGACCTGAGGTAGCAGTGGTGCTCCTGGCACGGCACATCGGGGAGCCCTGGGAGGGTGGAGATGGCAAAGAGCAGTGGGGTCAGAGCCTGCCCACAGGGCCACCACACCACGAGGGCTGACAGCCCCTGCCCCCAGCCACACACAGAACTGGGGACAAAGACAGGCATGAAGCACCCCAAACAAGCAGAAAAGGATTTGCTGTTTAGGAAAAGACTGGCAGAAAAGATGTGGAAAGTCACAATCCTCTGCATATCAGATGTGCTGAGGTACTGGAGGATTAGAAGGGAACATCTGTTGATTGCCTCTAGGTGAAGATAACCAGGAAAATCAAACAGGATCATATTATAATATGGGGCCACAACTGAAAAGTAAATAAACAACAAGTGAGATTTGGGGTTTTTTTTTTCCTGACAAAGGAACTGAATCCTCAGAGCACCATTTCTGATGGACTTCCTATGTCAAATAAAAAAATGTAATGGGTCAGAAAAGCCCTACACATTTGGAGAATATTTCGGTTTATGCCCATTTGGATAGCTATACCTGTTTGGAGGATATCTGTCCTCTCCCTGCCACGCAGCCCCACAGTTTGCTCCCCTCTGGGCAGCAGCTTAGACCACCTCTGCATTAGAGAGGGCCCACATACCAAGGGAGCATATTTTTTTATGTGAAAGCTCCCATGTCCACAGAATATACGTTTTGGAGGGCTGGAACCACTGGTGAACGTGTTGAAGACCTAAGGGCAGGGAAGTATTGTCCCAGAGGACTGACAGGATGAAAACATCAGACCTATCTTCTATCAGGATGAAAAGAAAACGGAAAATTTAAGACCAATCAGTCTAACCCAAATTACCAGGAAATATTCAGGAATAAATTTTTTAATAATCATTCTATAAGGGCCTAAAGGATCAAGGTGGTTAATCAAGATATTACACCTTGCCTACCACCAGTGTCAAAATAAAACCAAAACAGAAATATAAGTTGCAAGAGCAATTCATGCCAAATGAATTTGAATTTCTTCTTTGATGTGTGGAAGTACTGCCTTGGTACCTCAGCAAGCAATGGAGATACAGTACAGATAAGGTAAGTGCAGGATCACCTGAGAAGTTACCTCAAAAGAGATACCATCAGTGCTTTCCAGTTACACTGGAAGGGAACTTCAAGGGCATATTTCACTGTGCTGTGCTGTACCTGGCTAAATGTCTTCACCATTTCAACACAGAAAAAAAGGTCTGAAAAGTCTTTGGAAAATAGGATCAGAATCCAAAAATGGAAAAAGGAGCTGGAACCAACAAACTGAAATACCATAGAGACAAATGCAAACAGAGGGGGGAAACCAAACACTTAAACGCACCACCAGCAAAAATTAACCAAACTTCAGGATTTCAAAAGAGAGCCAAGAAATCCTAGCAGATCACAAACATTCACCAATAGAAACTGAAATTACCAGAAGGACAACTCTCACTGTGGGACTGCTCAAGTGTGCTGTGTGTCAGACCAAAGATGTGGCCATCCTGGCTTACAAACAAGCTCTCATCAAAGAGGGGAGAGCTTGGGCGGAGCAGCAGGAACGTGCTGAAATGGGGAAAAGCACCAGCTAGGAGGGTCTGGGACATTTTAGCCTAAAAGACAGGATTACATGTCTTCTGACATAGAAAACAATTGCTAAGAGACCAGTAAGATATTGTTCTCCATGTCCACCATGGATATGATAATGGATATCCACTATGGGTAAGAAACAGGCTTAGTGTGCCTCAATGCAGTGTCGAGCTGACCATTAGGGGAAGAAATAGTGCAACAAAAGATAGTGGACTCCTGAAGCTGGGGCTCTATAGGATCCCTTATTTCTAGTGATTATTAGGACATTAAACATATTTCAGGAATGGCTTGGCTACATTTTATCCTACAGTAAAGGAAAGGGTTGGGCTACCAGCTCTCTGAGGTCCTTTGCCAATGCATCATTCTACAATAACCAACAGTTTTCAGCTTTTCATACTGCAATTCTTGACATTTTAATGCTGGCACTGACCATTTGCCAGTGTTTTACCAGCTTGGGACCTAAAAATCCACGGTTGGATAGATCTGTTCAGCAGATGCAGGTGCAGATGTGCATTGTGGGACTAGCTTCAGATTTGTGGGGCTTGCTGTACTGGAAATGAAATATTTTGGTATGTGCCACACTCATTTTTATGATAAGAATGCAATTAGTCACAGAATGGGGAAGTAAATTAAAACGGAAATGAGATTTTATGTCCTGATCTCAAAAACTAAACAACAAATATTTACACTAGACAATCTAATAATATGCAAAGATTACTTACACACGCATTTGCAAATTTTTACAATATGCATTCAGACATCGCTACTACTGCATTTAAATCAAGTCCCTGTGGCACTATCAAGAAGCACCTAAATTACAGTGATGACTCATAAGTAAACAAATAGCACCACTAAAATCAAACAACAGATATTGGAGACTAGGCAGGAGCTTGAAGTATAAATAAAATAAGAGACCAAATTAAAGCCCCCCACCCTTTTTCCTCTGTGAAAGAACAGAAAGCATAACATTCTACCTCTGATTTCATATTCCAAATAATTTAACACAATGCAAACAAAATAATTTATGACACTTAAAGCAAAGCATAAGCAACAGGAAAAGCAAAACAGGACTCTTAAAGAGAAGTCTGTGGGATTACAGTGTTTAGGCATTCAGAAAATTTAAGTGCAGAAGCAAGTTTTTGGTTTGATATGCAAGAATTTAGACTGACTCTTGATATTAAGCACCCCTCTTGAAGTCAGTGTGAATTTTGCCACTGGCTTCAAGTGGAGCAGGAACAGACATGTTATCAGCCATTACAGCAGGCTGTATTCTGCAGCTACCAATACAGTTCCACATCTAAAGATAAAGGAAAACTGTTAAGTGACCTACCCTGAATGGATGGGACTCGAAACAAGGTTAACATTGTCCAAGGTGTCTGCAGCCCAGCTATAGTGCCTGAGAGAATCAGAATCAAACTCCCTTTGAAACGTCAGGTGCTTCAAAACAAAACAGATAAATGGAAATTTAAAATTAACTTTAGAAACAGTTGTTTTAAATAAAAGCTTAATATAAATTATATTAATTTTAGATCTGGTCCTTTCCATTTAAGAGTGCTGATACCTCCAGGGTTAAATTACTGGAAATCCTGTAACAGAAACATGAAATACACACACAAACTCTTGTCTCTTCAACCATTCTTTTTGCCCACTTTTTGCACTTCCTTCAGTTTCAAGAATGTCTCTCCCCAGACTTTACTTAATGTGCCGGGTTAAAAAGATTGAAAAAAAACCATTACCATTTGTACTGCAGTCATACACCATATAGACAGGCAGTGTCATACTACCCCTCAGAGGATGCCATTGGATAGATCCTTATTCAAGCAGAACCTGTGAATAACTTCCTGGGAGTTTCACTGAGGCTGAGAACGCAGGAGGGGGTTGGTTTGTCTTCATACACAACCAACATGGGCACTGTTTTGTGGAGTGCCACTGCCCCTACTCATGTGGACAGAAATAGCTTTAACCCTGTGAGGCTATAATTAACTCCCCCCTCGGGCAGACACCGAGGTGTGATTTGTTTCTCCTGCTGCCCACGCACACGGACATTCATGCATCCTGTGCCCCACCACATCCCTCACACTATAAATCCTCTTACTGGGCAGCAAAGCTATTCCAGCAAAATATTTGTTTTCCTTTGTTTCTCTTGTGTTAGAAAACTAAACCAACTAAACTTCAAATACTGTTTTCCCCTATTTCCAGGGTGATGTGAAAGCATCTACCCAATTTAAGAAGCACTATGATAAGTTACATCAATACAAGTAAGTCAAGAAGCAACACACACAATCTCCATCCGAGTGTTAAAAATGTCAGTGTTTCCTTAAGTAGGTTGTTTGCTGCTTAGAGGCAAATGCAGCTAGAGGGAGCAGCCTGTTTGGACTGGAACCTCATGGGCTGTTTTCAAATCAAATTTAGTGGGTTCAAGTCAAACCAGAACCAAGCTCACACTTCTAAAATCTTATTATTTCCACCTGGGTTTTTTTTATATGCTGACACATAATGGTAGAGCAAATTAATTATATTGAATAGAAATATCAGCATTAGAAGTACATCTGGCAAATTCAATCATAAACACACAAATATACTTCTCTTGAGAAGCTTCCACAACAAAAGCAGGCAGATAGTTGTTGTGTTGCTGGCCGGAATGTGCAACACTCCCATCACTCTGGGGTTTCCAAAAAACTGCACTCTTTAGGCATTTCTTTCATTAGAAATGAGGATTACAGGTTCCTTCCAAAAACTATTGACACTGTAATTTACTGCCCACAGACAGAAATCCCTGCAGAGTGCAGCTTTGCTCTGTCACTCCTGGCTGGATGCCTCCTTCTTTCCCTAGCTCAACACTTGTATTAAGGATATTTTGTTAAACTTTGTGCTGTAACAGATGTACTTGAGGCCTGATGGTTCAAGCACAGACAACAACAATAGAGGGCAAACTTGCATGTGCTAAACAGCAAAATAGCATCAGACATAAAAGATAAAATGAATGCTGTCAAAACAATGACAATTAAGCAACCAAAGTGGTTTTAATTAGTGCCACTTTAAATATTTGTTGTAATTTAGTTTAATGAAGACAGTTTCCTTAGTCTTTCCAATAAGATACTAAGGATTCTCCAACATTTCCTGGAGAGCCTGTGGTTTAGGCAGGAAAGCCAAACACTGTGGATTTCTGCTATTCCAAGTGATTTGTAAGAGCTCACACTGAGCATGTTATTACTTTTGATAAGTGTAAGATTCAGACAGGCTGTCTCAGGTACTGTAAAAAATTACATAAACAAAAATAAATTTATTATTTTGCTCAGTGATAAACTTCATCATCAAAAATACGACAAAGCAAAGAAACATAAGAAATTGGCCAAAAGGAACAACACAATTTGGTGTTTGTCCTTGAGAGGCCTGCTAAGCTGTACAGCGTCACTGCACCGAGGCCCAGGCATGCACCAGAACACACACCAACAAATAAATGTGGGGTCAGGTTTCCTGCAGCAAATGAAAAATGCTTATGTTCCCTTAGCAGTGGGATGTAGAGAACTAAACACAGAGCCATACAAATTCCAAGGAAATACCATCACTCCAAAATAATCTGTGCTAGGCAAGGGTGCTCCTGCACCCATGGATGTGCTCTAGGTTTGCCTACACACATAGCTGGGGTTCCTCAGCCCAGTTCCTTGTCCTGAGACATGGTCTGTACACCAGGTGACTGGGATTTTTTAAATCATTTCTTTCTGACCAAGTGCAATCAAACAGATGTTTTGGACATATTTAGAGCAAGCAAAAGCCCAAAGTCTGCAGCTAAAAATTTTAGTGGAGAAACAGAGTAGGAAAAGCTGATAGTTGGACACACTCATCTTACACACAGCACACATCTGTGAATCTCATTTTTTTTTTTCAGGCTGTTGAGGTACTGGATTTTCCATGCAGGCAAAAAAAAAAAAAAAAAAAAATTCTTCCTGTGTAAGTTGTAATATAAGCAATCCAGAAGATAGTACACTGTCAGTGACATCAAATCACAGGATTCATTCTGTGTTTGGTCAGGTCCCAGTGCTCCCTCTCTGGACTGAGGGAGATTAAAAATGCATTGCTAAAGGGTGTGGCAGCCTCAGATGCAAATGTATGTATAAAAATACTGAGGGTTCTGCTCACAAGGATCCTGCTGGTTGCATAACTGAATATCTAGGCTGTGTAATATCAGAGTTCAGCAAACAGAAAAAATTATGCTTCCTCCCAGATGAATTTATCCAGACAGAAGTGATTCAGCAAGCTGCTATTTAATGGACAGCCCGAGTCATCCTGCCTTTGGCTGATTAAATTCAGAGGTTGATGTAAATTATTCCATGGAGAAGTCATTTGGATTTAGGCTGAGATGCTGCATCCAAGGTAACATGCCAGGACACAGAAATTTTAGCTTTTATGCAGCCAGGTTATGAGGTACAGTGTGGCCTGGATTCAGACTTTCCTGTGAACAGGGTCAAACCACCAAATGCAAACAATGGAGAATATCGTGACTTCTAAAGAATTATTAGAGACTCTTCTCTAACACTCCACGAGTTATGCTGGCAGTGAGGCTGGTAAAGAGTGGTTTCAAATCTTCCTCATTTGACTCTTTCCAGACTCCCAAGGCTACCAGGGATCCTGGAGAGAGGTGGCCATGGGCTCTCCTATCATTACCAGACCAAGAGGTTGGCAAATGCTCCTTATTCTTTTACATACTAATGTTTGTGATAAAATTAATTCCCAATAATTGACTTTGCTGCTGCCATGAACTCCAGACAGGTCTGAGCTGCACAAAAGGAGGGGAAATGGCATATGCAGACAGGCAATGGATCACTCAGTTTCAAAGTAGTGTGACTCCCAAAATAGCCTTAACTCCTCTCAATTCCCAGATAGACTTTTGGAATATTGGTTTCAAACCACAAAGATCTTTGTTCCTGTGAATCTCATTGGTGGGACAAAAATTGGTGCTTTTTCCCCCCTGCTTTCTACTGCCATAGCAGAGGTTATCTAGGAGTCCTTTAATGTACAGAGGGATGAGAAAGAGGGGCAGGGATAGTCTCCATCTCCCAAATACGCTTCTCCTGCTTCAGCCAAAAGCTAGGGCTGGGCAGAAAACCACAGGAATTCCAGAGAATGGATATATTTTTTGTCAGGACATGGAGGTTTGGAGAAGCCATGGCAGAAAGTTTTAGCTGGTCTCCCTTTCTCAAGAAGATGGTATGTTGAATTGATGTCTGTTTTGCACAGAATCATGGATTTATCAACCTCTCAAGACAGAACTGACATTTTTTTCCCATAATCACATTCTTTGAGAGTTGTTAAGCATAGAGCTGGTTTTAACTTTTGTTATGTGATAAGATGCACCCTAGTTGCTAAATCCATACCATCTACTTCAACAAGAAGCATGAACATAGTCAGAATCATAAAACAGTGCAATATATTCTCAGACTGAAGAATCTTCCTCTCCTCTGAAATTTCCATCGTATCAAGAATGCTTAATGAAGTCTTAGTATTAGAAGGCGTCAAAGCAGCTTTAGGTGCTCAGCCCTGACATAGAATTTCTTGTCCCCAGTGCCAGTAGCTGCAGATTTTGTTTTAAGACTTCAAATTAAACAAAACCACAAAATCACTGCTGTGCAAGCTTTGGAAACTCTCCTTAGATAGCCCTTGCAATTTAAGGTTACTGGAGGCTTACAGCGTTTCACTTAAAAGTAACAATCTAATAATAAACATTGCGTTGCTAAACAGAATCCAATTTCTGCCATTCTCATAATGCTACCAGAGCTGTGTGTAAAAGCTGTCGTAAAACTGGATAACTCATACCACACCAGAATTTACAGACTAATACAATCAAGGTTTAAAATGTACAAGTCCTTCTCTGTGGACCCTTTTCACCATGAAAATATCCTCTGAGATCAATAACCCCCCAGTGCAGGAATGCTCTGTGAAAACAGCAGCAGAAAACCTCTGTTTCATTACAATCCACCATATGCTCTTCCAGGACATAAACAACAGCTCCATCCCACAGTCCTTTCCAAGTAAGGATTTTTCCATGAATTTTTATCCAGCTTCCTAGCAGATCTTTGACTTCTGTGTATCAAGAAACTCTGGAGCAATTCAACTAGATTTGGAAATCTGAAGTAAGTCTACTGAGGAAAATGCTGAGGAACTCACAAATGAAGTATACAATCCTCAATCATCCCCAGCTTTTGGGAAGGCTTTCCCACGCTATAATCAGGTCAAAAGATGCTGCTTTTGTTGCATTAGTCATTGCACAAGTGTTTGGAAGATATATAAACTGAAGAGTCTATAATAGTTTAATCTTTACAAGGCCAAATTCTTCCCAAGAGTGAAAAAACAAGGACAGCAGTTGGGAGTCCCCTCCATGTGGACAGAACAGGCAAAGTAATTCCCAGTCTGTGCAGTACAAAGGTTGCTTAGTGTAAAACTTGTTGCTCCCAGCTTATCAAAGCACTCTAAAGACATATATAACAGGAGGCTGGCAGAAGCACCCACTGACCTCAGCCTATAACCAACCCCACTCTCAGAGATGTAACAGGTCCATTTAAGACTCTTTTGGTTTGGGACCCCACCACCTGTCCCTTGCAGGATCAAACCCAGGAAATGATAACCCCACCATCTCTTGTCCACAGCTCCTTTCTTGCCCCTTTTCACCAGCTAAGAGAGCAGCCAAAGCCTCTGGAGGCACAGCTGAGGCCTCCACACTGCAAATACAAAGCACAGCTACCCGGAGGCAGAGACACAGCACATACCTGATCCTTTGCTGGGACCAGCAGCTCTTCAATCATCATGCTGTCTCGGGCATAGGAGCTCCTGTTCAGCGTGTAGGACCTATCCGAACTGAAGGAGCGGAGGCTGTTGTATTTACCATTTATCATAGAAAGTGCAGGTGACAATGAGATGAACAGAAAATAAAAATAAAAAAAATTAATACATGCAACTTCCAGGGATAGCATAAAATGGCAAAATATACATAATCTGTGAAATAAATACAAGGAGGAAAATGGAATAAAAAGTATTTGACTATAGTTAAATATTCTCTTCCCCACAATGTGCATAAGCAAAATCTCAACAGATGCTTACTGCTTTGGCAGTAATGTTGTGGTTTTAGAATAAATCTAGCAAAGGGTATTCAAGCATTTAGATGAACTTTGATAAATATCTCCGTGCCCTAATCCTGAAGGCGACCCACGAGGGCAGGTCCCGGGGGAGCTGTGGGTAGGTCACAGTGTCTGCCCACACAGCTCAGGCTGCTGAAGCAGGTTTAACTAAGAGCAAGTTTTATGTGATGTCATTCTCTTTGTGGCTGAACCACTTCTGACATTGTTGCAAACACCGTAGTTATCCCTATAGTTAGAAAGGAAAGGGTAATAAGTTTGAAATGAAAGGAGAAATAAATTTGCTTAATGACAACTAAGTAGAGATTGCAAAGTTTTGGGAATTATTTTGTGCATGTTAAACTATTTGGAAATAGCTATGATCACTCTTAACATGTTGCAATTAAACCAACGTAGGAGTGTTTTACATTTAGCCCTGGAAGGTACATTATGGTATGTGCTAAAAACATGCTGCAGGCCTAGACATGCTTGCTACGTGACAAAAAATAAAGTACTAAAAAACGTGAATTAATACAAAGCAACATCCACCAACATATTACACTTTTGAACTAGCAACACTTTTCACACTCAAAACTCTACAATGTGTTTCATGCATTTAGTAGTTGCTAATTGAATTTCTGTAATCCCTTAGGACCCGTTCCTTCTTGTGCTGGAAGCAGAACTGGGATCTCAATTACACACTGTAGGCATATGTTAAGCAGAGTTTTACATGATAAAGGGCATAAAGAATTTAAGTTAAATTTGTTTTAACAGAGGGATATTCTCTAGGGCTGAACACACCCCCTGCTCCCCAAAATAAAAGCATGTCACTTTCCAATGCTGAATAAAATGAAGATAAGCAATGGCAGCAGCAGAAAGATGAGAGAGATGTAACACGATGCCATGCCTTCTTACCTGACTTTTGGACTAAAGCAATTTACATTGGAAAAGAAACAGGAGAAATAGAAAGCAAAGAATCAGACAGGAAAAGCAAGATGTTATGGCTGGATGGCTTATATATTTAATGTGTTAATTTCTTAATGTTACACTCAGAATCAGCAGTAAGACACATCCACAGAATACTTTTTTTTTGCTAAATTAAATACTTCACAGAAAAAAACCACTGTATTTGTCTCCTCTGAGCATAACATGGGCAACGTAAAAAATGAGCTACGCAGCAACAAATAGTAATGGCACTGCTAAAACCAGAAGCATGGGAATATTGGATTTCTCTCAAAGCAAAGATTACATGGGGTTGAACCTCAGATCTCCCTAACAGATTGTGACTGTGGAATCTGCTCTCCCACCTGCACAGGGAGCACTCTGTGCAAGAAGAGAGCTGTAAGGAGTGAAAGGTGTCAGGTAAATCAGTGCTGGGCTCTGCACACAGAGCATGCTCCCTCTGCACCACCACTGCCCTGCTCCAGCCCTGATCACAGTGACAGGGCTGTGTGATCACCCTGCTCACACCACATTTGAAAGCAGCATGCCAACTTTGTTAATTCAGTTTACTAGGACACGAGATTCTCCCTTCAGATCTAATTTGCTGATTTTCTGGCTAATGGACTATTTAAAGCATCTTGGCATTTCTCATGAATGTATTATCTCATAAATACTTATTAACTTCCCCAAAAATTGTAAATCAAGCACAACATGGCTGGGGACTACTAAAGAGCAAATTTCCAGTGCATGCTTGCATTTCTAATGCGGCCATAACAAACAAGACTGAAGGCTAAACATCTAAGCTTTACCTTATGGGAGTTGCCATTTGCTGTTAGACAATGAACTCACTTTTTAAAACAGATCTTTAAACTACAGCATAGGAAAAAGCCCTCAGGGCTTCAGCTTATGAGGTTTAATTATTAGCTTCAGTACAATTCAACTGTCAGTAACTACACTGCAAATCCACAACTATGGAAGTAATCTCTGCTCACACAGCTTTAACTGTTTTGAGCAACACACACTGAAGGCTTTAGCCGCATTCAAAAATAAAATCTAAAACGTTGATCTGGAAATACCTGCGTTGAAATTAACATTAGTCAGGCAGCATATTAATTTTACAACGTCTTATCAGGTTCGCAGAAACTTTGGCCTGTTTTTGGTAACACATAATCCATTCCCTGTCAACATAAATCCTGCAACAAATTTAGGGGAAACTTGCCTTTTTTGTTTGTTTGTTTTTCTTTTACGGGGGGCGGGCGGGGGCAAAGAGCTTTTTTTTTTAATGTTGTCTTTCCCAGTTGGATTACTCACTAGCACCTTTAAAGAAATAAAAGCACCAAATAGCAAAATGATTTGTCATTCAGTTTTTCTGGCATTTACATTCTTCAGCAAAACACACCCATTAGGGAGCCCTCTACTGTGAGTATCAGTCTGACCAGTAGTCAAAAGAAACCAGGTTTTGCTGGCTGCTCTAGATCAGTTTCTAGACCAGCTGCAGACCGTTGGCAAAGAGGTATCTTGGAGATCTTCACAGCATGAACAGAGACCAGAAAAAGTGAATAGTTAAGTTTTCTGTACCACTGCCAGAAGAAGCCAACATGAATAAAGAATATGAAATAAAACTGCAATGAACATATGCTTCAAAGGAAGTACACCCCCTCTACTTCAAAACAGACTCCGGTGCTGTGCAGTTTGATTTGTAAAAACTTGTACCTGTGGTGACACACGAACATGAGAAACAGCAAATACAGTACCTGGCGGAGCGGGCTCCCAGGCTGAAGCCCATGTACCCTTCAGCAGGCAGAGAATCATCTCCCAGCTCTTTCAGATCCTGGGGTCCGAGGTATTTGTCCGTGTCGCCTGTCATTGCATCCTCACCTGCCAGTACAAAAGCCAGGCTGGAATCAGAGCCACACGTACGGCAGATGTTTGTGCGCTTAGTAAGTCATAACGCCCTTCTCTGCTCGCCAATAAGGAATCAATCCAGTCACCCCCACTTTCCCTAAGGCTCTTTCCACGTTGTAGGTTAATTATCCACCCTCTGAATGTGCCTGAGAAAGTAATTTTATTGGGGGAGAAACGAAAGAAGCAAAATTCCACCTTGACGTAAACCCAATAAAGTTATACGAGGGATGACTTTTGCCCAATCGTTTCAGCAAGCCAAAGAGTTCTTCTGTACTTTGCATCATTGCACTCACTTTTGCTTTCCTTATGGAAAAAAGCCCGAGCACACGAAGTTGGCTCATTCCATGTGAGGGAAAAAAATCCCAACAAAACAACAGACCAATCAACAAAACCAGACCCCTGGCTGTGAGAGGCAGCCCGTTTGCCCACCAGTCCTGAGAAGTGCAGCAAGCTTGAATGGAGGCTGAGGGAAGGAAGAGGCCTGCCTTCCGCCTTGGTATTTCTCAATATCTTTTGGAAGTCTGAATGTAAGACGGGATTGGTTTTTTTTTTCTTAATTTTTGTTGTTCTTATTGTTCTTCTGTCGTTAATGAACCGCTCCGCACTGCCAGGTTGATTTCCGAAGGTAAGCGCTCCCCGCAGCCCGCTCTGCCTGCAGGGAGAGCCCCATCCCCTCAGCGCGGAACAAAGCCGGGCCCCCCGAGCCCCCTCAGCGGGGCGGCCCCCGGGGCACCGCCGGGACACGTGGGACGCGGCCATCCCACAGAAGGACATCCTTAGCTGTTCCATCCAAAAAACCCCAAGAGGAAGGAAACTGAGACCTTGGGAGAGGCGGGCAGGCGCCACAAAGGGTTAACGGAGCAGCTGCCCGGCGGGGAGCATTTGCATGCCATTACATCATGCAAACCTACATTCCTGCATTGACAGAGCAAGTCCAAAATATGCCTTTTGCGGTTGTTGGATCACCCCCGCTCCCCTCCGCCCCGTTCCCTCAACAGCACGGAGCAGAGAGCGCTCCCTGTAAACTCATGGCTTGCTGATATTCCCTCTCCTCTTTTGTTGTGAACGTATTTTAGGTGTGTTAAGTTTAAATTGCACAACAGAGAAGTTTAACAACAGCGCGTTCCCGAAGGTAAGTGACTCCCAAGCCCAGACTCACGTTTCCCGCTTTCATTCAAGGAGTTTAGACTAGTTTCCATTCACTAAACTCAGGAAACCACAGGCGAGCTCTGGTTTTAAACTAACAATCAAGTCTAAAAATACCCCTTCAGCTACTGCTTTGCAAACGGCAAACAAACAGACCAACTTTCTCCTCTAGCCCAGCAACAATCAGCATTTTAAGCAGCATTTAAAAAGCTAAAATGTTCACAATACACCAGAAAGCATTCAAAAACCCGAAACAGAAACATCATACATCAAGTGAAACTTTAAAAAAGTCTTACTGTTTTGGAAAGCCATTTTCACCAGCCTGGTCTATAAGATTTTTTTTCCCTGGTGTTTCCAAGAATTCCTATTAGTCCTATTAGTCCTTAAGCAGTGATTTAGACTTAATCTCCAAACCAGCACAAGCAAACTAATCCCTGTGGGTCATATTCGCTTTCCACACAACAACTGAGATCTTCTTAACATCTTGATCTCTTCGCATGTATTTTAGGACATGTGCATCTTTGTCCTCTCAACTCAGATTAAAGTTCTTTGCAAATATGAAACAAAACGAAAAATAATAAATTTTAAAAAAAATTAAAATCCGTTTTTAATCACTCTGCAGACATCCCTTTAAAGCTTCTGCTGATTGGATTACAGCCTCCCTTGGCAAGCCTCTTGAATGGTGACATAAATGCAGGCACTCCAGTTATTTGTATGTAAATAGGGGTGCTGCGAGGGTGTAGTTTTTCTGTAACTTGATGCCGGGGCTGAGCAGGGAGCGCGGGGCTGCGGGGCAGGCGCTGCCTCCGCCCGCCCTCCGCGGCCGGCGCCTCCCCCCGCGCCCACCCCCGGCCGCTCCGCTGCCCCGGGGGCTGGGGGAGCCCAGCCCCAGCACACCCCCGCCCTCGGCACGGGGGGCTTCTGTCCCGGGAGAAAGCCGGACCGAAGCCTAGGAGGCGAGGAAGCGGCCGGGGAGGGCGAGAGATCCGGGAAACTTTCAGCAGCTACGAACTGCGCCACTAAGTTTGGGAACTTCTGCCCTTACAATACCTGAAGACAAGCGCTACGCCACTGTAAGGAGCAGAGGAGGCATTTTTTTTTTTAAGAGCATCGTTTGTCAAAGGCAAGGAGAATGATAAAAAAACCCATTCAGTCGAGTTGTAAAATACATTAGACGTTATCCTGCTCTGCAGCTAATCCAGCCGGGGCAGGATTACTCTGATGAAATGCTCTCATCAAAGGAAAAAGCTGCATCTAGGAGTGGTAATTTCAAAGAATTCCAGACATTGTTTTGTGATCGTGGGAGGCTGGAGCAAAATGGGTGGTGCACGTTTCAGCAATCCCACTCTGTTTAATTAGGTGCTGCAGCCTAATCCTCTGCGCTTCAGGTAACAGTGAGCACAGTGTTTGCTCACAGCACACGGAATTCCTGCAGAGAGGGTCTCAAGGAAGAGTCATCAGACAAAAGTCATCTCTGAACACAAACAACAGAGAAATGCTCAACAATGAGGCACCGAAAACACCAAAAGATACTGCACTGCTTGGTTGCCTCTGCCATCCTTCCCTTCCTAATAGGCTACACGGTGAAGAAAGGTGATGTCCCTGCTAAGAGTGGGTAAACACAGCTATCACAACGACAGGAAACAGCTCAAAGTCCAGGGAAAAACCGCGGCAGTAGGTCAAAGCAGGGGCCCATCAGTTCCAGCACACCCTGTCTCTGAGAGCAGCCAATTTCACAGGAGAGTAGGGGAACAAGGACCAGCAGAAGTACGCCAGGACATTTTTCTAGCTGGCACTGACTTGAGCACATATTTTCTAAACCTGGAAGAGGTTTGTATAGTCATGAACAGGTTTTGTTTTTTTCCCTTTTTAAATTCTTCCAGTTACACTTTGAATTAGTGTAAAATTTTTATGCTCCCCACACCAAGGACCTGTGCAAGGAGTCATAAAAGTCAGCTGCAGGAGGAGCAGCCCTTTCAAGCTGGATCTGTCTCCTGCTGGTTTCTCTGATGACCCCTATTTTTAGACTTCTGGAGAGCAGCAAGCATTGCTGCTCACTTTGCCACCCATTATATGTTCTAGCCTCATGCAATTCGGTTTTATTTTCTGGGATAGAAGATTCTACCGTTTTTACTCTTTTCTCTCCAAGAATCTTTTTCTTACCTCTTATCACCCTTCTCATCTCAAGTTTCCCCTGTTTTTCTGGTCCCCCAGCATGTCTCCTACGGCTGGTAATTGCAGGAGCACAGGGTAGGTGCTCTTTTTAGAGGCCAGTGAGAAATACAGGCTCTCTGGCAGCAGGAGAGAAGGCATCATGTGGCTTGGGAAAAGTCCCAGACAAAATTTAATCATAGGCTGGGATCCAGATGAGCATTTGTCATTTGGCTTTGCTAAAGATACCTGAGGATTCTGCCACTCCTTCATCACAGCCTGTCCAGAGCTGTCTCCATGGCAGAATAGGTAGAGCCACAGGGAATAGGAGGATGTTTCAAGTTGTAGCCAAGGTTTTAGTTTCACAAAGTATGGAGAAAAGCCAATACCAAACCACTGGAACTTTTATGAACCTGTGAAATTTTACAGAGCCAAAGAAACTCTGAACACTGAGCTTCAAAATATAATAAATTAACCCCTCCCAAAATGACCAATAAGATTTTCATGCATGACCATGTTCTGACCTGTCTTAAATGCACTTAGACTGTTGTATCTTAGCACCTACTCAGGGATCTGGCAATGTGCATTCATGTCCTGTCAGGACATCTGTCTAATCTTCCAGGGATTGATTAGCATGATACTTATTCTTACTGAGGCAAGCATCTCCATTAAATGGGTTTAAAACAGTGTCCTGGTTTACACCCAGAAGTTTGTTATCTACTGAAAGCCAAATTAAAAAAAAAAGAAAATTAAAAGCTCAAGAATATCTGGTTTTTGATCATGTCTACACTCTTCATACCTGATTGGGTTTATGGATTGCATTCTTTTCGCCCTTCACTGCTCACATCTCTCTCTTCTCTGTGTATCAGCTTCCATGGCTGCTGTCCCTTCCCTCTCGGACAGCAGCAGCAGCTTTAGTGAGGGCTGTAGTGACAGGGCTCCAGCTCCCTGCACCAGACAAAAGCTCCTGCAGCTGCCCAGAGGGATGCTGAGAGGATGAGCATGCGCTGCAGACCAGGGGATTCCTTCCAGGCCTCCTGCAGCCAACTGGAGTTGAGCTTTACCATGGTTGAGCCCTGCTCCCCACCAGCCCCATGGCCACGGGCACAGGGCTGGGAATCCCAGCTGCATGGGGAGCCAGCTCCCAGCTGGGGATGGTGACAAGAAACACCCAGTTCTCCCAGTCTCAATTTCACATGTATAAGAATTGCAATCACATTTATAAGTTTCATATTTGTAAGATTTGCAACCTCGTTAAAAATAAAAGCACAGCACACGCTCAGTGTGCGTTAGAATTGCTCTTCTACAAACTCTGCTGTGTATGAAGGTGAGCCCTCATTTCTTTTCCCCACAAAATCATGTTCACATCTTTCAAAAAAACACCATTTCTTTCTTTGTGGTGTAGCAATTTCCCAACACTTAACCTCATTTGGGCAGATTTGCCAGAGTAGTCTAGGAAAAAGAATAAAAAAAATCTCTCTTCTCAACAAGTTTGACTCCAAACCAAACTGTCCTCAGCAGGGAAGAGAAATTACACAATTCCCATGTAAATACTTATTTAGTGGGCACAGCAAGACATAAAACACAAGGAAATGGTTTCCTGACATTTGTCCCCTGAGTCTCTACTTTCCAAGTCTTCAATTTCTCTTGTGAGAGAAACCTTGAGGGTTGTGGCTCATTGAGAAGCCATTCAACAAGTCTGTCTCACTGAAGAGTTTTGGCTGATGACATGAACACCAGCCAAGCGAGGGAGAGCTTGGATTTGTTTGCTAAATTTGTGCCTTTCTCCCACTTGGAAATCAGCTCCCTGGCTCTGAGATTTGTCAGAGTGCCTTACCATCTTGAACAGATTTGTTTCGACTGGTGAAAGTGGATGTACTGTATATAAATACCCCGCTGACACTGAGGAGTTTCGGGGGTGGGCGTCACTGAGCTGTCTCTACAGATATGCAAGTCAGGGAAGAGACACAGGCCAGTGGTTGTCACCTCAAAGCCTGTAATTCATCACAAGCCTTGCAAAACACCTGTTATCTGACTTGTGAGCTCCCTTTCAGTGCTGGGTTTGGAAAAGACCCTGTCATCACAGTATCATAGAATGGCCTGGGTTGTAAGGGACCTTAAAGATCATCCTGTTCCAACTGTGCTGCCACGGGCAGGAACACCTTCCACTAGACCTGCCTGCTCCAAGCCACATCCAGCCTGGCCTTGAACACTTTCAGGGATGGAGCACCCACATCTTCACTGGGAAACCTGTTCCAGTTCCTCACCACCTTCATAGTGAACAATTTCTTCCTAATATTGAATCTAAACCTACTCTCTTTCAACTTAAATCCATTCCCCATTCCCTATCACTACATGCTCTTGTAAAAAGTCCCTCCCAAACTCTCCCATAGGTCCCATTTAGGTACTGGAAGGTGCTCTAGGGTCTCCCTGGAAACTGCTCCAGGGTGAACAACCCCAACTCCCTGAGCCTGGCTTCACAGGAGAAGTGCTCTAGCCCTCTGATCATCTTTGTGACCTCTTCTGGACTTGCTCCAACAGCTCCATGGCCTTCCCACACTGGGAACCCAGAGATGGATGCAGCACTCCAGGTGGGGTCTCAGGAGAGCTGCCCATGGTGCTTTGGATGCAGCCCAGGACTGGACATTTCTGGTCTGCAAGTGCATATTGCCAGGTCATGCTGAGCTTCTCTTTCCCCAACAGCCTCAAGTCCCTCTCCTCAGGGCTGTTCCCAATCCATTCTTCACCCAGCCTGTATTTATGCTTGGGATTGCCCCAATCTTGATGCAGGACCTTGCACTTGGCCTTGCTGAACAACACGAGTTTCACACAGCCCCACCTCTCCAGCCCTTCCAGGTCTCTCTGGGTGGCATCCCCTCCCTCCAGCGTGTCACCCACACCACACAGCTGGGTGTCATCTGCAAACCTGCTGAGGGTGCACTGATCCCACTGTCCATGCTGCCAACAAAGATGTGAAATGGCACCAGTTCCAATACCAGTCCCTGAGGAATGGCACAGATCAGTGGTCTCCACTTGGACATTGAGTCTTTGAACACAACTCTGAGTGCCCCATCCAGCCAATTCCTCAGCCACAGAGCTGTCCATCCATCACATCTCCCTCTCCAGTTTAGACACAAGGATGCAGAGCAGGACTGTTTATGCATAAATGAGTCTCTCAGCTTCCCTGGCAGGTGCAGAATACAGTCTGCAATATGCAAGGAATCAACTCTATTACCTGCATTCCTACTTGTTGGTTTGGTCTTTGTGAGTTAGTGACTGGAAAAGCCCTCCACAGATTTGGCTTTAAAAATGATCCCATACATTACAATTGCCATCTTTAGTTCCAGCACCCAGGCTCCCCACAGGGTGTTTCTTGTCTGTACCTCGCTGTGCAGTGGGACACAGCAAGTTCCTGCCCTGTTAACTCACACTATTATGCACCAGTGTTCCTGTCAGCTGAAACAATGCAGTATTTTGAGCAGGACAATGGCCTAGGAGAGCTATTTGGAAAACATGTATGTATGGTAAGAACATGATCCATTTGGAACTGCAGCGCTGGGAACACAATGACAGATGGGAAACAAACCAAAAGCCTCAGTGCATGAATTAAACAAGAGCTTCACACAAAGAACTGAAATATCTTTTACACCTTGCTGCTTGAATGCTATGAAAATCAACAGTAAATACTTCAATAGGGATGAAGAAAGAGAGACTGGCAAAAGAAAAACAAGAAAATTGAGCACAGTCACTTGTTTAAAAAAAAACCTTCCTTCTTTCTGCCACTGACTTCCACTATCAGCCATTTCTTCCATTCCAGAAACATCCAAAAATATTCATTTTGATATTTTACCCTCTTGTCCGGTATTTCATTTTTCAATTTAAACAATAAACTAGTTATTCACTTTATAGAAGCAGCAGAAAAATTATTATTCCAGGAAAGTGAAGGTAATTTGATAAAAAAATCATAAGATATTCAGAAAAAATGTTAGAGGATTACCAGCAATAGCTCAAAGAATTTTTGAAAGCGCTCTTAATTGTAAAGCAGAAGTTATTGTTAGTGGGATAATAAGAAAATTATCTGAAAGGATTAGTTTTCAGACAGATGAAATAAAAGGAAGAGGCTTAAGTGAAATATCAGTGCAATAAAAAAATGCACAAATACCTTCTTCAACATCTGACAAATATTCAGCATCACTGAGTATTTCAGGGGCATTGGCTTTACGAACTGCATGATTTAAATAAACAAAATAATTAAAAAAGCACATACTATTGATGTGTCAACAAAATCAATGTACAACAATAACAAATGTGCAATGACCATATCCAACTAATAATGTGTGTTAGTCTTGGGTTTTTTAAACAGACATTTCTTACAACCACAATGAGTGAAAAAAAAAAGTTAAAATTTTTAATACCTTCATCATCAGACATATCAAGAACTTCATTCATGGTTTCGGGTACATTCATTTTGTGCTTTTCTGTAACAGTCTGTAAAAGAAAAAAACATAATTTTAGAGTGCAGGCATCATTTTTCTCAAAGTTCTAGTTATTTTTAAAACTAATTGCAAGATAAGATTTTTTATCTTCAGTTAGAAAAACACAACAGTTTTTTAGCTTCTTACTGACTTTCTACTTTAAAGATGCCTTGGACCATGCATTAAAAAGATGACAGAAATAGGCAATATTGTATTTGTTTTTCAAACTGTGTTCATACTGCCAGAGTAGAAAAAGCATGAGCAGAAAACTGAGATGATGATATCAAAAGAAGAATCACATATACTGAAATTAACTTCATTTTGAGGGGTTTAATAAGAACTCTAGGTAGTCATCTAAATTTTGAGCAAGGAATACATCATCTCTAATAAAAGCGAACTTTCTGAGGGAAGTATTTCTCCTTTGAAATCAGAAGAATTCTGCAATTTGGCTGAACCTATGTGAATTTTTTTCAGAGGTGCTTCTTCATGAATTATGTGTTTTTCCCACAAATAAGAACAATTGTAACCACATGCAGGCTAAATGATACCCCAAAGGGCTTTGTGTATGAAAGACACTCAGAAGTGGTTGCATGATCTTCATCCCAATGTTTGTATTGATTCAGGCTCAAAGACCAACATAAAGAAAAATAAAAGCAGGAAAAAAAAAGTTCTGAAAGCACCTGAAATCTGTTCCTAGAATACCTGCATCCCATGAATGACATACACATGCACTTTTTAATTTCCAGCTGGGGTACAGCACAACAACCACTGGCAGAGGTTTGGGTCAGACAAGAGCTTCTGCAGAGATACCATTCAAGGAGTGCAATGGAATTAAAAACAAAACCAAACAAAACAAAACCAAAAAAAAACCCAAACAAAACCCACTCTCATCTTTAAGGGGCTTTTAGATTGCATTTTTTTTAAACCACCATTACTTCTCATGCTTCGTATGCAAATATGAAATCATTAAAAAGTCCAGGAGGGGCAAAATAGCCTTTCCATTTTCACTTATTTTAAAATACTTCAGTTTTTCTCTGGCCTTATGACTATTCACTTGGCATTTCATCTTTCTTAGGCTACTGCCATCACTTGATATAGGCAGAAGAGTTATAAGAGCTAAGCTCCTTGATGCTCAAACATTACAAAACCTACTAAAAGCCTCATGCAATTCATTTTGTGAGAATTACTTGCGAAGCTTTTTAACACACTGTAAATCAGCAAAAGCACTGGACTTTTTTCCAGATACTACTGGATTTTTTCTTATTGGTGTTTGAGTATAAATTATAGTAAAATTAGCTATGTTCATCCCTGATGTCTTTAAATTTTGCTTTGGGAGTTGTTTAGCTACAAGCTTCAAAATATAAATCTCAGCAGTCAAACTGAGATTTTAAGACCCTCAGCTATAAATCAGATTTCACGTCTTGACTTCCAAGGTCTCAAAATTACACACTGATAAGTAGTATATTCTGATTTTAATGGAATTTATTTCTGGGCTTCTCTTGAGAGTAGGTGTTTGAAGTTGTATAGGTCTTTCAGCATCTAACATTTCCTTCAGCACAATTCAGAGCCTGACCCACCATCTCTCTACCCTTCATCTCGTGAAGATAAATGGTCAGTCACTTTATGCAGCACAAACATCCCCAGCTTCTTGCTTCTAAAATCCAAGAACAACCTTGTGATATTGAGAGTTTTTAGCATAAATGTGTGGTTTTCCTGCAGCTGCCTAATTGAATAGTAGGTAATCATTCAAGTTTTGTTATCCTGTATAATATTCTCTGTGAAATTTTTCTGTGTGGAGAAATGTTTTGTAATCTTTCTAAAGAGGAATTTGTTCCTTAGAAAACATAGAGAAAATGCGTAACGAAAAAAAAATTCAGTATTACTTTCTAGCATAATCCTTTATATCTTGTTGTTCTGAAATTTATCTTTTGTGTGGTGGATTTTCTGTAAACTACTGAAACCACAGCCAGGAAAGTCATAGAAAGAAAAGGTGCATGCAGTAACAGAACTAAAATCTGCCTGTCATCCCAAAAGCTCATCATATTGCAGCCACCTGCTTGCACAGACAGACCACACAAAGGGGTGATGACAAAACATAGAACACACACAGCAACTGTTTTCCAGCCCTGATATGTCTAAAAACACATACCTGTGCATTTTTATCTTTTTAATCAGAAAAGAAAAATAGCTGCTGAAAGCAAAAAGCAAATTTGGAGCCAATATTCTGAATCTATGTTCTTCAGCCCCAGTGTGGGCTTTATTACTATGATAATGCATGGAGGCACACCTCGCCTCAGAAAACTGTTTTCTTCAGAGGGCAATTTGGCAAAACATTAGTGAACAAAAGATCTTTCTGAGAAATATTTTGGATTCTGTCAATTTTTCTGACAGCAGATAATATTTGACCACTGCTAGTCCCTTCAGCATCTCCTGGCTAATGCTTCCTGAGAGGCACGACAGGCAAGCTGGAGTTCACACGCACATCAGGGAATGGGTATTTGGGGTTGCAGGGGCTGGCTGTGGCTGCCTGCAGAATACAGCCTTTCACCATCCCATGGAAGGGGCCAGAAACCACACAAGGAGGTGCTTTCAAGTAAATTCCAACCATTTTTTTATATTGGAATGGGTTCTCTTAGGTCAAATTCAAGCCATTAAACACCAGACCGTTGGGAAATGCTCTCAAAGGAGGGCAGCAGCTCTTGTTTACACAAGCCTGTAGGAATATCTTTTCAGCTACAAAATTGTTCCCTAAACAACAAGATGCGTGGACAAACATTGTGTGGAGAAACATTGCAGTTATGACCAGCCCTTTAGTCTGGTCATTTTCTGCTCAGTTGGTGCTCTTTCTGTGTACATCCTCATAGTGTCTACTGCCTTAAAAATAGATAGCTCATGTTTCACTTAATATCAACTTTGTACTCCTAAAAGGAAACAGTTGACTGGAATCTCGGTAGTCATGTACCTAAACGAAGTTTAGTTATAGTCATACTCTGGCTTTGGAAAAATTCTTCCATTCCCTACCAAACCGAGCTGTACTTACAATTGTAGTCATGGTCTCCTCTGTCACCACCTTCAGTGTGTCAACAACTGAAATGTAGCCAAGTCGCTTAGCAATGGCCAGGGCAGTGTTTCCATTCTAGCAATTGAAACATTTGTAACAGAAGTTGAACGTTAGCAAGGGGAAGTGTAGGAACTGCTGGTTAATTACAGAAAACAAGAGAAAAAATGTTTGCATTTTCTGATGGAAACAAATATTTGGGTAGTAGGATACATAAGCGGGATGAAATGGGATGAAAATGAAGAGGTTTTCAGATGTTGTTCTCTTTCTGGGAGAGATGATGGTGCAGAGGATGTGGGGGTGATGGGAATAGGCTTCCTCTGCTCTTTTCCTGTCCCACCACGCACATTTTCCAGGGCAGCACTTACCACAGTGAGCTCGTTGGGCGCGGCGCCGTGCTGGAGCAGGACGTTGATGATGTGCGTGTGCCCCTGCTGCGCCGCCTGGTGCAGCGGCGTGTACCCGTTCTGCAGGCACAAGGGAACAGCAAAGGCGAGGCTGCGGTGGGCACAGAGCGCACAGCAGCCTCCAGGGCCGAGCAGGGGGAGCCGGGACACTCACCTTCGTTTTGGCATTAACTTTTGCAGAATGTTGCAGAAGGAAGTTCACGATTTTTATGTTTCCGTAGTGGCAGCCAACGTGCAAAGGAGTGTATCCCATCTAGAATGAACATCAGCAGTTAGTAAATGTGAATACCCCACATGTGCATTGTTAAAAAAAAAAAAAATCAGAAAAAGCAAACAGGCATGAAACAGGAAAAAATCCCATTAAGCTTTATTTCTTTGGACTATGTGAAAAATCCTCCTTGGAAAAAAGTGCACTTCTCATGAAAGTCAATTAAAGTGCTCAGTGAGTACTTCCACCAGCTCCCTCAGTCCCTTCAGCTGGATCCCATCTGAGCCCACAGACACGTGTGTGTGTGTGTGTCTCTAGGTGGTGTAGCAGGTCGCTGACCACTTCCCCTTGGATTATGGAGGCTTCTTTCTGCTCCCCATCCCTCTCTACCAGCTCNTCCCTCTCTTCCAGCTCAGGGGTGTGGGTACCTGGAGAACAAACTGGTCTTACTACTACAGATTGAGGCAAAGATGGCATTAAGTACCTCAGCCTTTTCCTCATCCTTTGCCAATATGCTTTACCCATAGCCAATAAATGAGGGAGATTCTCAGCCCTCCTTTTTTTGCTACTGTATTCATAGAAATATTTTTTGTTGTCTTTTATAGCAGTAGACAGATTAAGTTGTAGCTGGACTTCACCCCTTCTAAATTTTTGTCCTGCACAACCNCCAGCTCCCTCAGTCCCTTCAGCTGGATCCCATCTGAGCCCACAGACACGTGTGTGTGTGTGTGTCTCTAGGTGGTGTAGCAGGTCGCTGACCACTTCCCCTTGGATTATGGAGGCTTCTTTCTGCTCCCCATCCCTCTCTTCCAGCTCAGGGGTGTGGGTACCTGGAGAACAAACTGGTCTTACTACTACAGATTGAGGCAAAGATGGCATTAAGTACCTCAGCCTTTTCCTCATCCTTTGCCAATATGCTTTACCCATAGCCAATAAATGAGGGAGATTCTCAGCCCTCCTTTTTTTGCTACTGTATTCATAGAAATATTTTTTGTTGTCTTTTATAGCAGTAGACAGATTAAGTTGTAGCTGGACTTCACCCCTTCTAAATTTTTGTCCTGCACAACCTCACAATATCCTTGTAGTCCTTGTGAGTGGCCCACCCCTTCTTCCAAAGGTCATAAACTCCCTTTTTTTCTCCTGAGTTCCAGCCAAAAAATCTCTGTTCAGCCAGGCCAGTCTTCTTCCCTGCCAGCTCATCTTTTGGCACACAAGAATGGCCTGCTTCCATGCCTTTGAGAGTTCTTCTTGAAGCAGTTCCATCCTTCCTGGATTCCTTATCCCCTCAGGACATTCTCCCAAGGGATTCTCTAGACCAGTCTCCTAAACTGGTCAAAATCTCCCTTAGGA
This sequence comes from Phainopepla nitens, assembly GCA_013400175.1. Classification (NCBI taxonomy): domain Eukaryota; kingdom Metazoa; phylum Chordata; class Aves; order Passeriformes; family Bombycillidae; genus Phainopepla; species Phainopepla nitens. Next base: position 608,863 of record VXBQ01006524.1, on the reverse strand, counting down.
AGGTGGCAGTTCTGCTGACCTCCCTTCTCACTTCTCCAAGAAACAAGAACTATAATTTTGGGAGCACTGTGCCCAAGACAGCCTCTGGCCATCAGCTCACCCCCCACTCCTATTCTGCTAAAAACACAGGTCCAGCAGGAGCCTTTCCTAGTTGACTCCCTCACCAGCTGCATCAGGAAGTTCTCTTCCATGCACTCCAGGAACCTCCTAAACTGTTCCCTCTCTGCTGTGTTGTACTTCCAGCAGACACTTGGTAAGTTGAAGCCCTCCAGGAGAACAAGGGCCATGGGTTGTGAGATTTCTCCCAGTTGCTCAGACAATGTTTCACCTGGCTCTTCATCCTGGTTGGATGATCTGTTACAGACTCACACCATAATATCTGCCTTGGCCTTCCCTAGTTCTTACCCATAAACGATCTGGAACTAGATCCAAAAGCCAACCTTCCGGGTAGAAACACTGAAAGATGGGCTGGTCTTATATTGACCAGGCTCCTGCTGCTCCTATCAGTGTTTAAAGGTGAAAAAATTGCCTTTGCTTTCCTGCTCTGAAACTAAAAACCTGGTGCCCAGAAGGCAGAAGCACATAGTTCATATCTGCAGCCTGTCATCCTGCTTTCTAACATTCATGTGAGTGAGGTGTGCTCACGTCAGACAACTTGGTCAAAAGCACCAAGGAGACAAGTCCAAGGTCAGCCTGGGGTTCAGGAGCCAGCACCACACATGGTCAAATCATCAAGTGAAAGCTGCTCAGGAGAAAGAAAGAGAAAACCTCTGATGTGAGCTATTTCCACTAGAAGGAAGCGTCAAGCATCCATTGCCTTAGACACACAGTTTGTTTTCATGTCGTTTTGCCTCTGATACTACTTCACACAAAGTTACCTAATGTCAGTTGTATTAACACACGCTAGGAGATGGTAGTTGTGACAGTTACTTTAAATTAGGGTGTGTCATTCGTTCCCAGTTAATGATATACCCTTTGCCATCTAAAGAAACTACTAACTTTGACCACCAGCATGAGTTAATCAGTGCCAGAAACAGCACGGAATCAAAATTCCATTGGCATCAGCAGAATGAAACTTTCTGCTGACTTATGTGGACATTGGATCAGATGCCAAATGACTACAAGGAACGTTTCCTGCACAGAATAATAGCCCACAGTGGTAAGAGCCAGAGCAGTAGCTTAAAAGTAATCATGAACTGAACACATGGACCTCATCTTACAGATATTGTTAGTTTAGTGTTGGCCAAATAACTTCTTGCTCCTAGGAGTGCCCAGAGTCTAACTCTGACAGGGCTCTCTGGGCTGTTCAGAGTCTTGATTCTTCAGCAGAATGATGACTCAGAGCCGTGTACCTCAAACACAGCTTCTACAGCCCCTGCCTCTACACGGGCCGAAGATAGACTCAGATTAAAAGATGGCCAAGCTATCAAAACAGTTCAAAAAACAGTCAAAAAAAAAATAAGGCCGTGAGACTTCCTCCTACAAAAATCTTAATTCCCTTCACCCCCTTCAAAATACAGGCCTCTTAACATGACCAGCAAGGTCAAAAAAAAAAAATAAAAAATCAGCATAAAACCAACTGGAGAGATGAAATCCAAAGGTAAAGGACCACCTGCCAAGAACCCCCTGCTAATAACCCTAAAACATTAAAATCTGGAGCATATCAGAGAGCCACGACCAGCTGATCTCAGCTTTCCCTTTGAAGTGATCTGTAAAGGCTCTTCTCCAGCCTGTAACAATGAATACTGAAAAAGGAGCTATCAGCCCCCCCATACTTACTGCAGTGCAATGACAGTTTCCTCCTAGAAATGGTATACACAGAGACTTACATATGGTACCTTCAAAAATGGCGGGAGGAGAAGTTATTGATGCTCTTTGTCACTCCTGGACAGCCTGCTGTTTAAATCAGAGACTGAGTGAAAGATTTTCCTCCTTCTCCTCCCAATGAAGGGTGGAAAACATGACATTTCCAGGGTCACCATCCAGCTGAATCTGAAGGAGGCTTCCTCTGAAGCTCTAGTGCTGCTGGTCTGGTCGTGTGCGGCAGCTGGAGGGGTGTGCCCTGAAACGCAGCTCCTGCCACAGGCACCGCACGTGTCCCCAGCAGCCGTGTGGGCACCTGCTTAGCCTGGTGGCAAAACACCAGTCCCCTGCCTCCCTGAGGTCCTTGCAGGGTCCTGGGAGCTTTCTTTTAAGTTTGCTGTAGCCTGTGGTCACCTCGTGTCAGGTCCTGTTTGGTGAGGCAGCGCGCAGCCGGTGACAGCAGAGGGACAGAGATGTGACACGCGTGTCACGGCCGGCTGGGCGCGCCGGCCCTCAGCATGCACCACGGGACATCTCCATTTCACAGCCAGCAGCAGGGAGCAAGGGCACTGCTCAAAGCTAAACTGCTCAGCAAAACCCCTTCCAGGGCTGAGACCTGGGGAGGATAGCCTTAACTTGCCACTTGGCGCTCAGACTCCTGCATTCAACTCCCAGCTCAGGAAGGCCCAACAATTGTATCTCAAAATCCCCACCTAAACCAAGGTGTTCTATCAGCTTTCCTGAAACACTCTAACTGGCAGATTCTGCAATTACACAATTAAATTAACAATAAAAGTTGTAATACTCAAGGCTACTTGAGCTTGCTACTTTCATTCTCTATAGAAAGGTGCCCAGGAGTCTAAAATATTTTGCTCCAAAAGATAGCAATAATTAACCCACACACACACAAACAAACAAACAAACAAAAAAAACCCCAAAAAACAAAAGCAAAACCAAAACACATACAAATTTCTGCACAGCAGTTCAGTATAGTTATTGGCAAAGCACTGAGGGATTTAGGAGGCAGCCTAATATTGAAAAAGTTACTTCCAAGAAAATCAGGGCTTTTGTTTAACACAGCTCTAACAGACATCACCTTCTAGCTGTTTTAAAGAATGAGCAACAACAGGGAAGTTAGCAGCTGGGAAGGGTTTAGCAAAAGCTACAGGAATAAGTGCCAAGAAAAAAGGAAGTCAGAAATACTGAACTTTCTGTTTCTAATAAAGAATCCCTTATTCTCTTGCCCTCCAATTTTTGCTTTTGAGGGGAATTATCACAAGTCTTGTATATCATGTCGGTGAATTACTTTAATATCCTCCACTGGCTATAACCATAAATCTTAACAGCTTGAATTACTGCATCTTTCTAGTCATGCTGGCTCTCAAGCTGCTCAGTTTTTGTTTTTCTGCTGTAATGTCAGACAATGAAGCTACAGTATTATTGTTCATAGGGCTAGAAATTGCTTTAGATCCAAAGATCCCAAAGGCCTGACTGAATGAAACAGGCAAACCTATGTGTACACAAACAGACATTTCCCTGCTTTGCTGAATCAGGACCTAACATGTTGCAGTACCTTGCAAAGGTTCATTATTGCACATTATTAGGCTGGAAATTTCCACAGAAACGTCTTGATAACTACTGAGCACGTACAAAGAGTCAAGGAGAGACAGATAATGCACCATGAAGATACCTGTATTTGAGTGTTTGTTCTGTACGAAAGCAATTTTTCTCAACAGCCCTTCCCTCCCTCCCTGCCTCCTTCTTATCTCTTCCTGCATCTGAAAATTAGATATTCCAATGGAAAAGATGGATTGCTGTTATGAACTCGAGCTGCTATGGGGCTCCTGTCAGAACAAAGCAGGCAGACCTGAATAAATCTGAAATAAAAATCCCAGCTCAACCTGCAAAAGAACATCATGACCTCTCAGCCACCACTATCTCCTACCAAAAATACAGTTTTAGGAACAGAAGACAGTTTAATACTGGCTTTGTTTTCCAGACAGTCATCAGCCAGGACCCAAGAGACCATCAATTCCCCCGGGGGAGGCCCAGGAACCAAGAGACCATCAATTCCCCCAGGGGAGGCCCAACACCAAGAGCACTGTAGTGACTGTTTGACGACAAAAACCTGCACTGAAATAAAAGCTCCAAACCCTGCTTTTCATCCTTGACTGAACCAGCACTCTTCTCTCAGGCTTCCTTTGCCAGTCCATCACACTACTGCTGTATCCTACAACTACATATCCCACGGGATAAAGAGTGGAAAAATGACATGTGGAGACCTGCTGAGCCATGAAACAATATTTACTCGTGCCAACTACCAGCACAAAAGCTCTGAAACAAAAGCAACATCACATGTACCAGGACAGCATTTTACACTCAGCATGACCACCAGGGAAGGCGTATCTGCTTGCAGCCATGGCTTCAGACTGGTTTTCAACCCCCAATATTATTGTGAAGGGATGAGCACGCCTTGTGTTAAGCATGATACTGCATAGCCCATTTTCAGCACCAAAACCTCTTCAGCATACCTAAATTCAGGCAAACAAATGCAATGTCAGAACAGACAAGAGCTGCTGCCTTTGCTGCAGGACACTAACATGCCTTCTGTGAACACCAAATTCAATTATTAAAGCTCTCTAAAATGTGAAGGGTTTTGAACAAGCTCAAACTTTACCGCCTGAAGTGTATTTTCTAACATGGCTGAGTTGAAACCACATAACAAAATCTCATTTTTAAGTGGCAGGAGCAGCCTTATGGCCTCTCATGCACTAGTTCTGGCCTGCTACACCAGTGTTGTTTACACTTCAGCATTGATTTAGACTCCTGCAGCTCTGGGATTAGAAGCTATTTAGTTAATTGATGCAGCAAAACCAGAAGGATCCCACAACACTATTAATAAATGGACTTCATAACCAGCAGCTACTCTTCCTTTCATGCCTTTTTCTACTACAAAGGTCAGTAAAAAAAATTCTTGGGAGGGAAACCACCCCAAGAGAGACCCACAGATGTAATTGTTCACTTCTGAGAGCAATTTTGAAAATGCTTATAAGTTATATAGCCAGAACTGATCTTAATCATACAGACTAATCCCCTGTACAAGTGATTTTCTGCAATACTGGATTTTTTTTCTTCCCTGCTACAGCTTCAAGATGCAAAACGTGTTTCTGCCTCATCTACCCCTTTAACCACCTGAAAACTCCCCAAAGTGTGTGAAGCCCTCGGAGTGTGAGCAGGGTCAGAACTCCCATGTGTCAGAACAGCAGACTCTAGATGCTCTCACAGGGAGGGTGAGTTATATATAAATGATGACTAAAGAACATGTACCAGACGAGGAAGGTGAGAGTTCATTGGTCCCTACTCAAGAGTTCAATGACCTGGTGATATTAAGTTAAATGATATGGAGTGTTCTCCCCCTATTGACAGGTACTGTGCTGAAGTGACATAACCTATGCTTGCTTATCCTGGGAAAATGAAAAATATGATAAGGAGGGAAAATGAGGAAATAAAATCAACAAAAAAAGCACTACTGAACAGTCATCTACACCCCAAAAACAGGTAAGAAAAGCACACGGATGTGAAATGGAGGGAAGAAAAAGAAGGTTAGTGGTGACACTGCTGGTAGGAGAGATCTCCAATATAATGTCACTCTGAGCTGTGCTGCTTCACTGACTTTTAAGGCACGGATGGCCACATCTCTGCTGCTGTATGTCCAAAGGAATGAATCCAAACTGGACATGCTGGACAGGATCGTGCAAACACGCAAGCATAGCAACAGTGCCACCAAAGCCAACTCAGCTGTTGCTTATCTTGTCCCCCAGTGCCTCTGGTTTTAGAGGCAGATTGTACAGTTAATCCATCCAAGTGGGAGAGCTTGTAACAACAGAGCTGGTATTTTACAAGTCAATCATCTAACCTTTACCTGTAGAAAACATGAGGTCAAAGTATGGCTGTTCTTATAGCATAACATTTTTCCTTCATTGTAGAAATTCAGGGTTTTTCAGTTCTTTTCTAAGGAACTCAAGGTGATCATCAGTTTATCCAGAAACTATTCCCTGCTAAAACACCCAGCACTGCATTGGCACTTTTCTTACATCACAGGCGGCAGCAAGCGGATATCTGGCAGACTCCATGTGGCTGACTCCGTGGAGCCTGGAGGGCTCTCTGCCGCACAAACCCAGCAGATGGGATCCTACAGAAGCCAGTGGAAAAGCACCAAGCTCATGCCAGTGCATAAGCATCGAGCTCATTCCTCTCTAATAGAATCCTGCCAGGCATGTGGGTACTCTGTTCCCAAGGAGCAGACAGTGCCCTGCAGCACGGAGGACTAACTGCTAGGGTAGACAGGAGGACAAGCTGTTGTGGGTGTTCTTCCCCACAGAAGCCAACAGGATGGAGAATTTCTCCAGACAGGTGACTTCTTACACCTCAAAGTAGTCCTGCTTAAATACAACACGACTTCACCTGACTTATGAGTCCCTGAGCCACTTCCTAACAATTATGGGGCAGTCCCATGGAAGCAAGAGTGTACTGGGAAACTATTCTTTATTCACATTAGTTACACATATAATATGACTATTACTGATCATAGGATTCATGTTGCACATGAATATGACTGTATTTCCCCTCCGTTTTGCCTAATGACTAGGTCAATTTCCAGAGATGCAATTAAGAAATTCAGCCCCACACAGAGGACGGCCCTGAATGACAAACTGAAGCCCCTTTTCCATGTGTCTCTACAGAGTCACTTTCCTGCTCCACCACATTGCCAGGCCTGAAGCTGAGTACAGGGCTCCTGCAGCTGCACCAGGCTGTCCCTGGGAGCCAGCAGACATGCCCTGCCTGCCTCTCAGCTGTGACAGTACCTCAGATGTTTCACCACCCTAATGTGACTAAAAGGCCACTGCAGCCCAGAATGGGATCCTATTTGGACACTGGAGAGCCAGCAAAGCAAACACGTGTGTCTGCCTGCACCTGTCAATATAAATGTCTCCTTAGGCTGCTTGCTATTTGTGGGACAAGAGCACTGCACAGAGGGGCTGAGGCAAACACTCAGACGAGCTGTACAGCTTGGGAGCTGATTCAGCTCTGACCAGGTTAAAATAACAGGTTCTGCAATGTCCTGCTACTAAAACCAAAACCAGGTAGAAACTGTCTCTAGGAAGGCAACCACATTCCTCTGAGGCAACTGGGCAAAGAATGAACCAGGGCAGATCTCATCTGCTGCTGGGTGATCTGGCAGATAAGAACCCTGATTCATCTTTAAAATACAGACTGAGGATAGGTTACCAAAGTATAAATCTGGAGAAGTTCCTGGGATTTTAACAAAACTATTTCAAGTTTGTGTAGGATAATGTTATTGAAATCAGTAGCTGGTACAGTTGGAATTACACTGCAGAGAGATCAGATAACAATGACTTTTCCCTATGCCACAGATTATAACCAGCTGAGCTGCAGCCAGACATGATGATGGACTCAGTCCTGAGCTGTCAGTGTAATATGATAATACTGCTGGACAGTCTGACACACCTGGACATTCCTGGGATGCAAGCACTGCACCTTACTCGTGGCATACACCTAGCAGAGAGCTGTGAAAGTACTACTCTGCAAAAGAGTGCAGGTCAGATTGTGGGACCTGTTCATTTAGTTGATTTGATCTGCTACAGTCCAAGCATTTGATCTGATTTGATCTCAACTGATTTCTTGCCCAGCTAAAGGAATGCCTCCAAGATCTAGACAATGCATGAGGAATGTAAGTGTAATCAACACTGAGATCATTATCATTAAATTCTGAGCACTGTACACCATTAGGGAGCCTAAAACCATTTCTGCAAAGGGTCTTTCCTTTAGGACATGGATCTTAAAAAGCAATACTGTGAAGTGGGAGGTGTCATCACCAGGGGTCTCAAAAGCCACCCCCAAGCACCTTGGAAATCCATGTCTCTTATTTAGGAGTCCAAATATTTAGGTAAAACTATTTTTTGGCAAGAAAATTTGAAAGGGACCACCAGTGCATATATGTATTTCATATTAGATAACAGTTTCCTTACTCAAAAACTAGATCAATCCAACTTACCTTCAGTGAAGCACAATAATAGGATTCTGTCTAAACCTATGTTGATTTAAATATTTGGCGAGAAATAAGCTTACTGCTCAAAGGTTGAGCTTGACATTAAATACCCAAGCTAATGCATCTTCAGTTTTCAGAATATATTCTGCAATAATTTACTACAAGGAATGTTCTCCTGCTGCAATTTCAGTTTCACCCCGAAATCAATTCCTAGTGCTGTCTAGGGGCTCATGCCTCCCTGAAAGGAAATATTTGATGTGACAGTGGTGTTCGTACCTTTGTCTGTGCATCAACAGCAGCTCCCTGGTTAACCAGAACCTCTGCTACATTGACCCTGTCCTCTTGGGCAGCCAGGTGGAGGGGCGTCAGTCCACTCTGTAAATCAGAAACAAGTAACAATCTCCAGATGAGGCACGTGACTACTAAAATGCAAATTCAGGTACCAGTAAGACTGCAAACATCTGACTGAATTTAAAGAAGTTACACATTGCACCTTCATTGTGTAAGGTGCTTTGTAATCACACTGTTGATCTGCAGGAAAGTACAATTCAAAAGCCAAGAAGGTGTTTCTTTAAGACAAGAAACATTTCTCCACGCAGTGTTACATGTGGGATAGCAGATTAGAGTAGTTTAAGGAAAGGTCACATAGTATTTTTTACCGGCTAAGTTACTTCCTTATAATGAGTCAGACTTTAAAAGCAATATTGAATCATTGTTTACACTTCTGCAGGTTTTTTACATTCACTCAGTTTTATCCTTACCTTTAACTCCTCTGCTTGATCATTTTCAGACACAAACACAAAAGAATAAAACTGCATTTCTCTGAGATCAGGCCCATTTCTCTCTGCTCAGGGAGTATATGGACTTGACAGAAAATGCATACTGATAGTAATTTTTCTTATTTAAAACTCAAGATCAAAATATCCTTAAAATCTCCGAAAACTATTCAACTTCCTGCCACATAAAAGGAGTAGAAGATAAAAGGCGAAGGAGAGAGAATGTGCTGAAGAGATGTTGTTAGGAATGAGAAAGAATATCCTTTACTTGCAAATTATGGTTAATTTTCTCTCCTGTTCCTACTGCCTTTAGCACCAAGGACAGAAGGGCAAGGGGTAGCAGTTGTCACATCAGGCAGGAACACTCACTAAGTTTCCTACTCTTATACCCAAATCCACATCCTCAGTGCACTCCCTACCAAGGCCAGTTATTTTGAGAGTGCCCCACTGCATTTCACTCCAAGATGCAATCCCGATGATAACCCAGCTTTGGTGGGTCACCTTACACAAGTATGTAACAGTAACCAGCTATAAATGACCTAATGCAGCCTGGATATTAATGGCCAAACCTTGTAAAAAGATTTACTAAGTGCTCAGTATGGGGTATGAGTATGCAGCTCCAAACCATTCTGTAGGTCCTGAAGAAATACATACTCTTTTTACTGCTATTCCAAAACTGCAAAACTCAGAAGTCAGTGGGCTTTAAACATCTGGCTTTGAATGTAGAGGTGCTGTGCTCTGAGGAAGTGTGCATCCCCGAGAGAGGATGGAGGGGAATTTCTCCCCAAAGGTGGTGTTATCAGCACAATGAGAAACTGGAGATTACAACTGAACAGATTGAAGGATGCTGCAGGTAATTAACCTCTGGTGGCACTGAATCGATGTGCCAAGCACTTCAATCATGCTCCCTGTGTTAGCCTCAGCAGCAAAATGGGATAGCCAATGCATGCAGAACACCTACATGGCAAATTTCCCTGTGGGGATACAAAGTCCATCCTGCACTGCATAAACCCACACACAATTAAGTCTTGTGGGGAAAAAAAAAATCCCACATCTGCAAGAGAATCTTTCTGAAGGAGGACCCACAAATAATCAAATTGGAAAGTCAGAAGCAGGAATACACAGCAGCCCTGTGCAGGAACACTCACTGCCTCAGAGGATACTGACTCTTCCTACCTGCTGAGAATAAGAAATATTTTCCATGAAAAAAAAAATTCTATTGCCTCTCTAATCTAGCCACACAAGTTCACAAAAATAGTAAAACTGCACTTGACAATGTCAAATAACAATGTCTAGTGGGGCATTTAAAGAATTAAGACTAATTTGTCAGAAACACATTTGCCAGAAACATTACTATAGAGCAGACTTAATAGCCTGTGAATTCACACATAAACTAAAATACATCAACTTTCCTTTTCTACCACCAGGAAAAATTGCACCAAAAGTCACTATGGGCTAAGGAAGAATCACTTATATTGAGGAACAAAATCTCAGACAAAGTGGTTGTTATCCCATTTAAAAAGTCACTATCCCTGAACAAGTCAGCTGTTTACCATTAGGTGGTAATATTTGTTACCATTCCCTGGTACATGTTACATTTTTTGTTATAAAATATTATAGTGCTAAAAATGTTACAAAAACAAAAAAAAATACAAAAAAGAATAGCAAATGTTACAACCACACATGTAACAATGAAAAATGGGCAGGCATATTCCTAGAGGCTGACAAATGACAGGTGCCAGCCCCAGTAGCCCATGTGGGGAAGAAGATATTTTCTCCCTGGCCATGTTTTGGCAGACTAGCATAAATCAATGCTGGATTAATAAATCCCACTGCAGCACGTGTTATCACCAAACCCTGGGCAGTACAAAACACAGTTCATTCAGCGTGAGATGGCATGCTGCTCTTCGCTAGGAGAGATGATGACGTGTGTTCAGACAGCGGCAGTGTGCGGAATCCAGCGGGCAAAATTTAATCGCAGGGCCCTCTCCCCTTCTCATCCCATTTTCAGCCAGCCGCAGCGCCAGGCAGGCAGGGGGAGCACTCACCTTGTTGCTGAGGTTGACATTGGCGTTTCTGGAGAGCAGCAGCGACACCATGTCCACGTGGCCGTCCTGCGAGGCGAGGTGCGCGGGGGCGATGCCCTGCCGGGTGACGGCGTTGGCATCGGCGCCGTACTCCAGCAGCGTGGTGGCTATGTCCATCTGGTTCTTCTTGGCAGCTATGTGCAGGGGGGTGTACCCATTCTGCCAACAGAAAGCACCTCATTGCCAGCTGCTCATTCAACAAGGTGATAAATCACTTTGTTGTACCTACCCAGCTCTGTGAATAATTATGCCATTAGTTCTAAAATTTCGGTCAAACAGTGTCAAAAACAGTTTACAAGCTGCACGAACCAATATATCTGACCTTTAAGCAATCTCTTTTTTTGAATGTAGCGCTACAAAGAGGAGGATTCTGAAGTTTTTCAAATTTGGGAAAAATTTTTTTTTTCAGGAAAGGACAATCTATAGAAATGGGAGTTTGAGTTTTGTTTCATAGACATTTGTTCCTTTTCCTTAAACGTACATAAAATCTCTAGCAAGCAGAAGAGCAAGATGTGTGTTCATAACTCAGAACAGCTGTTATTGTTTGGTTTTTTTCCCCATTTCCCAGTGTGAGTGAAAGCATTATGTACATGAAATATGGCCTTTCCTGCAGTATTTACCCTAAACCTTACTGACAAGCTGTTTTTTTTTTTTTCAGATCAAGGGAAAACTGAAGGATATAACTTTTAGAGTCATGCATTCCTTATCTTTTTATTCCTTCCAATATGTGTACCCAGGGAGCCCATTACTAAAAATAAAAATGCGGTATCTATTCCATGATACAATTTTGTAACTCTAAAAAAAGATAGGCAGAAAATAGACAAATGGATATAAAGCATATATTTGATCAGCACACAAATACCAAAATTCTGATGGAGGTATGATCAGTTTTTGGTACAGATTGCAATGACTGTTTAGTCAAGAACTTCCTGTCTTTCAGAAATGTATTAGCCCTCACTTTCAAATGACAAATGTGCACACATTTGCATGTGACTAAAGGACAAAGTCCCTTAGGATGAGACCCAAACTGCATAAACCATTCTGTATTTTTGTCTGGTATCATAAGTACCATTTGCATCTCAGATTACCAAACCCAATAAAATCTACTTAAAGGCACAAAACATTCACCTGGCTGGGCTCCTCCCTGCATCCACAGGGCAGCAGGGCTGGTCTGAAAAGGAAGTAAGGTCACAAGAGATGCAGAGCAATGTGGGTATGAGCAAGGGATAAATGAACAGGGGCTCACGAAGGATTACAAGAGAACTTTAATCGGAACCTGGCAGTAAGAGATGCCCAGCACTAGTTTAATGTGGAAAAGGTTCTGCAGCCTTCAAAATTCAATTCAGATTCAGTTCAGATCTTGGATACTAAGGTATCTGAAAATGACACTCAGGGAACAGTGCCACAATCAATAAAGGAAGCACATGGCCACTGAATTTTGAAGATAAAGTGCTTCAGGAAAAACAATCTTCTCCCTTAGACTTCCTGCATGATACTGCCATGTAAAACAACCACTGCCACACAAGCACCTAATAAATCCTAAATATTACATGCTAATCCTGCGTATCTGCTAAAACATAACTCCTTTAAATGGAGCTCATATTACATCATATAAAACAACAAATGCAGCTTCCAAGCCTTTTCCTCAGAAATGGGCATATATTGCTTTCAGTGGAATGGACAGCAGCAGGCTGCCAAGAGAAGGCAAAAAGAGAGCTGAAAAATAAAAGCTGAAATTCAGCTCAGTCCCAGTCTGCATCTTCTCCTCATAAGGCCAGCACTCTGTCACTATGCATAGACAGAGAAAGGAACAGAGAAGTTTAGGAGGAAGGGTATTGGGTTATTCTGGTTGCCAGGCAAAAGAGTGGAAAAAGGGAAAATGGTTAAAGATGAAGGGCCAGAGGAAAACTAAGGTTTTGGAGAAAGTGAGGTAGAAAGGCACTGTAAAGGGGATGCCAAATTCAAATTAGGGGTAAGCCTCACATGAAATTAGGCACTATTTTTGCCTATGAAAGAGAAAAATGGCTCAAGAATAACTGTACCACAGCCTGTACTCTGACATGCCCATTTCCCATACCCTGTCACTCATCACTCTTCAAGGCAAATTTTGCTGGGCTTGGCTAATGAGCCACTCTTAAGATCAGAGTTAAAGACAGTGGTGTCACAGGAAAGGCAACTACTAATGAAACGAACTGTGGAGCCAGTGATAAGATATGACATAGCATTTATTTACTGGACCACATTTACAAAAAGTACAGGAAATCATCTGCTGTTACCAACAACATCTTTCAGATGAGTGCACAGTGGGTGCCTGAAGCAACAAACATGTTATGGGTAATTTTATTTAGTATTGATGCTCTGCTCGCTGCTGCCATGCCTCACTTGCTGCAGAACACTAACAAATGCTTTCTTTTAGGCACACTTTCAGCTGGCACTTGGAGGCCTGAAGTGGCAGCTGCAGAACTGTTCTGTTACAGATGGGGAAGCTGAGGTGACCTGACACATGAGTTTGTGCATTCTATAGGGCATCCACCTTGCTTTGGACTTCCCAAGGCCTTGGCAGGGGCTGCTGCAATCCCTGCCCCTATAGGATGCACAGCTCCCACTGGCAGCTTCTTTCAGTGAAAACTGGGTCAGTGCCTTCTCATCCTCTTCAGAAGGCCCTTTCTTCCTCTCCCCAGTGGCATTTGAGAGTGCTGTGCTGCAGCAGTGAAAGATCAGAGATCACTCCAGTTACCCCCATGGGGCACTGCTCTGGCAGATTGCCACTATTGACAGCATTGATTTTAAACTGCTCCGTTGCTGCTGGCAGTCCATGTTTATTTAACTTCCTCCTCCTTACACTGCAAACTGTGGGATCTACCATGCCTGGCAGACTTCATCCTCTTCTCCAGCCATGCCAAGGCCTCCAGTGCTATGGCTGCACTCAGCCATGTGAGAGGAAGGCAGTCAGGGAGTGCTGCCCATCTAACTACAACACTGGCTTTTCCACTAGCTCTCCTTTCTCCACAGGGTTGGTTTTTTTTTTTCTTTTTCTTTTTTTTCCAGTGATTTAAGAAAATTATCTGGGTTTTTCCAGATGAGGTATTTACACTGCACTTAACCTGCTTTAACCTGCATAGGTTTCCATCCTGCTTTACCTAATGTTCATGTTCAAATATCGATTATATTTTGATTGATTATAGTATTTATCCATCCCATACTTAAAGCTGGGATCCACAAAAGAAGCTTCTCTAAATTCTCTTTGTTCTATGCACCACCAGAATAAATTTACATATTTATTCTTTCATGTCTTCTGAAACCTTACACTAGGTATTTTCTTGCCTACAGTAAATGACAATCAAAGTAGGGCTGTGACTAGTTTTATTTCTTGCCAGTCCATTTACGCTGGGGTAGAAGTATTGTGAAGCACGTGAATAATTACATATATTGTGCTGAGAAACTTATCTCACCTCAGATGTTATCCTGTGGCACAAACAGAAGTATCCCTGTATAGCTGGGCTTTAATCCCAAACATGCCCTGCACAGATCTCAAATCCAATGATACAAATTTGGCTAGCTTGGAGAAGTTACTGAAGAGGCTGGACAAATGAAAGCAAGGCTCAGTATTTTCTGAGTTTGAAACTGGTGATTTAAAGTGTTTCTGCATCTTTATTTACTTTTTTTAATTGCTACTTTATTCACTTGCAGGATTATTCTAGCAGCTTCATGTGGATGTGAGACATTGATAAACAAGTTACTCCCGTAACCGCAAACATACACAGCCTAGAAAGAACAGAGGTAGACAGGGAATAAAGCAACATAAAAAGCCTGGGTACTGTTTCCCCAGAGTGGCCAGTACTTGTACCTTGGCAGAAGCATGAGGTGAAGCTCCCTGGTCCAACAGGAGGAGGGCCACTTTTTGATTATCGTAGTGTGCAGCTACATGCAGTGGTGTTAAACCGCTCTAAAAACACATGCAGAACAAACAAGTGCTGTTACAGACTGTCTCCAGGGGAATCTCAGGAGTTTGGAAAATTCCAGTAGATAAGGTGAAAAAACACATTTGTTACTCATTCATGTATCCAGAGTCTTTGGGAACTTTTAGAATCAAAAAATAAAGCAGATTTGGAAATCCTTCCTGGGATATCTGTGCTGCTCCCAGGGTAAGGAGGTCACACCCTTGGCAATGTTCTCTTTTTACTGAAGTGGATAAGTAAACTGCCCCTTGGATCTGTAAAAATCCAAGCTGGGCTGGTTTAAATAGCTTGAGGTCCTTTTGGCCTTTGCCCCCCTGTCATGAGACCTGGGGAAGCAGAGCCAGCTACCCAAATACTCTGATAAGGACTGTAAATAGTCTGGGTAGGAACACAGGGGAATGGTTTGTCTCCATCCCCCGGATGTGAACACAGAGCCCATCACTTTGTTGTCGATTAATGACAATAAAAGTCACTTTGTTGAGAGTCTGCCGGCTCTTGGCAGCCCCAGCAGGGACTGGAATACCACATGAATCCAATTCCAGCTAAACCCAGGCTATGGATACTAGCGTGACAGTAAGTAGGTAGGAGGACATTAATCAAATATTATCTGGTTTGAGATATTTGCTGTATAAGTGGCAGTGGCTTCTTCTGTCCTACCTTTCCAGAAGCATCAGGAGATGCATTCTTCTGAAGCAGGAGGTTGGCTACCTCAATTTTCCCGTACTTTGCAGCCACATGTAGGGGAGTGAATCCTTTCTGTAAGAGAAAGCAGTAATATAGCAGCTCTGGGCACTCTTTCTCAGGGTTTGTCTCTGATCTGCAAGGATGCAGTTGCTTCCATCTAACCACCTATGTAGTCCTGAGTACAGGCAGCAAGTTTGCAGATTCCCAGCTGCCCTGTGGGGTGTGGAGGCCCCTGCCTTGCAAGGCAAAGCACTATCTACATTAAACAAGGGAAGAGTCAGTTCCTTTCTTCACACTACCAAAGACAGACCCAGGGGCAAACCTGTCAACACCCGCCTGGAATTTCTGCCCTGCATTCCTTCTATTCCAAGAAAATGTATGTCTGATCACAGAGATGTTACATATCAGGTCCTGAGGTACAAGCATGCAGCTTTGTACCCTTTCAATAAAATGTAGCTCGCACTTACACTGTGCACATATGTGACTCTTGCAGCACTGAATTCACAAGCAGCCCTTGCCACAGGTATACTTTACGATTCGAGCTGTCACCCCTGCAGCTTGCTTACCTTGGTGATGATAGACAGAGATGCACCATGATCCAAGAGAACAGAAGCCACATCTTCGTGCCCTTCCCGAGCAGAAAGGTGCAGGGGCGTGTAGCCTGACGTGGTGGCTGCGTTGGGAGATGCTCCCTGCTGCAGCAGCTGCTGCACAATATCTGCTTTGCCCAGGCGGGCAGAGATGTGCAGAGGCGTTTGGTCATCCTAGACACAGTGGGAACAAGACAGGCCTGCATGAGGAAACTACACCTTGCATTGGGACACAAAAATATTTGCCCAAATTCTTTCACTTTTCAAAATTGCAGACAAATATTAATGCTACTGAGGTCTCAAGCTGGTGAATGTTGCACACTGGCTTTCTCTGTGTCTTATCATAAAGATACCTTGCTCTTTGTCATCACAACATATTCCAGACAGTGACATAATACATAAAAGTTAATAGATTTATCAATTTTCTTCCTTATCTGGATTTGCCCCACTGTGCTTTGCAGACCTGTCTTAAAACAAAGCCAGTGCATAATTCTGTTCCTCACATCTTGATGTCTTTTACATTTCACAGCAACTTTTAGTAGCTCAATCAATTATTGCCTGGCAACTTGCATAAAGTATCATAATTTTTGTGCTTTTTTAACTGGTGAATGATTGTTTGGTATTTTGCAGTTAACTTTTCCATAGATGTAACTGATGATAGAGCATTGTGTGGGCATTAACTGTACCTTTCTGCTTCTCATTCAGAAGACAATAACCTGAACAGTTTTCAGTAAAGGTGTTTCCCTGTCATGAATGTCATGGTTTATTTCTTTTCCTTCACTGAAAATATCAGGATGTTTTGACCTTGTTCTGAGCATTTAAGAGATCATTTCTCACCTCTTCATTATTTGGTTTTGTATTTTTGTCCTCCCCCTTCTCTGTTGTACAATCTTTGGGTTAAGCACATTATCAAAACAGTGTGGCCAAGCATCTTCCTCTCCCCATTTTCCCCTGCTGAATTTCCTACCTTCAGAGCACTGTTACCCCATGTCCTGCAGTTCTGGGCTGTTCTCTCCAAGGGAGACTTCTGCCCATGCCCATTCTACAAGAGGGATTTCACACCTCTGGATTTAGGATGGGAGTATGCCGGGATATAAATGCTACTCCTCTGCAGGGCAATTCTCCTCTGACTTGGGGAGCATCTTTGTGGTTCTTAAATGATTCCAGTTTGCCTGGAACCCACAAATTTCTCACAGCTGATGTTAACACTGGTGTATAATCTACTGCTGGCATTTAGTTGTTATTTATGATAACAAACTGATCACAGGCAATGGTAGTTTGCACAAATTAAATCATTCTGTGAATTTACTCACAAAATAGTTGCATGACTGCTTCTGAGCATGAGCTGTTCACTTTCAAGACTGTCTTGGGAGATTTACAAACCACATGAATCAGTTCTATTGTCAGGCTCCTTGCAGATATAAAATCTATCAGCTATAAATATTTAGTCAGAGTTCCTTGTAAGTAGATAATCTTAACAGCAAACTTATTTGTGACCCAATTCACAGATAATTTCACAATGAAAAATAGTTTGGGTTTTTTTAGGTTATGTCTATTTTATGACCATTTGGGAAAAAATGTTTCCCAAGTTTACCTATTAAGACTGCTATTTATTGCCCCCATTTATCTCCTTGCCCTGTCTGTGTCCTGGAACTCTTCAATTTCCATAATTCTGTGTCTTCCTTCATGCCTCTTGACCATTTCTTCTACCTCCACCCTTACCTTCCTCAACTGCAATTGTTTCTATAGGATCTGTTCCTTCTTTCCAGTCCTCTGCTACATGCCCCAATATGCCTCCTTCCTTTAGGTGCTGTTCTTTAGAAGTCTAACTATTTTTGAATACATGCAGGCTGTTGCTTTAGGGACATGACAGGAGACACCAGAAGCCAGGGGTTTCCAGTTCTGCTGAAATAAGAGCAGATTTGAGGAATTCCTCTCCCTCCTTAAGGCCCACTTCAAAACAAAACTCTTCAAACACATGATAATTTGCACTAAAAACTGGGATGGTATAAACCTGACATCTTCTGCCTTGTGTTTTACAGTTCACTGGTTCCTACAGCAAGAAGGTACATAACAGTGTCAGTGGGCACCACAAAGGCTTGGCTCCACCTCTTCCCCATCCTGAAGGACACACACAAGATGAATGTGAGCCCTTGCTTTGTCCAGCCCAGATCACCCAGGTTAGCTGCCCCTGGACCATCTCCTCACCTTGGCTTTTGCCTCCACCTGGGCTCCGTTCTGTACCAGGTACCGGACGACCTCGGTCTGGCCAGCTCGGGCTGCCATGTGCAGCGCTGTCTCTCCCCTCTGCACGCAGCAGCAAAAACAGAACAGAATTAAACACACACTGCAGAGAGGACAAACAGCAGCATGTTTCACAAACACAGAAATGCTGGTGATCCAGCTCAGAATGGTCTCCACTAGAATACTCTGCTGTCTTTGTCTGTAAGACGCAAGATTAAACAAATATTTGACCTGCCACTGTGTGCCGCAAAGCAATTTATTGCAGGGTCAGTTTCCCAACTCAATAGAGCCTTTATCATTATTTTCTGCTGAAGGGAGGCAGTGCAATTTTTATATCACTAGCATTTTATTAGCAATGTTAAAAATTATGTCCTTTTAAATAGAGCCAAATTTAGTAAAAAATGTATTTCAAATTTTGTATATTCAGGCCCACATAAGGCTTTCCTGTAATGCCTTATGCCCCTACTATCATTTGTTATCTGACAAGCACTGAGGTGACTGAAGAAGAAGGAAAAAGAAATCATTACTGAGTACTTTCATCTAAAGCTTCACGGACTTAATGAAAGACAAATCCAAGGAAACCAGAAGAATCCAGGAGGGAAAGTGGTTTCTACAGTTTTGGGTATCTATATGTCTTTGGGTACAAACACCTGCTAATTAAGAAAAGGTGTTGCATTTCTATGTAATTTAATAGAACTAGCAGGTGAAGGCTTTTACAAAATATTGTCTTCCACCTGCACCTGTGTAGTGTGGAAAGTGAAAAGGAGGCCAAACTGATAAAGAGGATCAACAAGCTTCTGCTTCTCTTCCACTTCCCAACTTTCAAACACTCATGTAAGAACAAGTTCAGTTTTTACACATGCCCCAGGAGCCCTGGGGCCCACAGCACACAGGCAGCCGAAGAGCGCACTCGGATGGCTGGATGGACACAGGCAATATGTCCCCACAATCTGCTGCAATCTGTTGAATTTTCCTTAAATGGCAGACCCCCGGGGTCTTGGGAAAAGAGTGCTCAACAGTCAAGCACAGATCACAAACATTATATCTGAGAAGCTACAGTATGTTCTCATTCTTTACTTCAGAAAAGCAAGAGATTAGAGCCTGCTTAGGAAATTTCCTCAACCTGCCAAGCACCTTCCAAGCGGGAGTCAGCAGGCTGCACTTTTCCATGACTCCAGCATGAGCCACAGGTGCTGTGGAGGTGGATGGTGGACAGTAGAATTAGGCACTTGATTCCAGTATTGCTTCCAGATATACCACAGTCCCAGTCCTGCTTGGCTGAAAGGAAACCTGTGACTCACCACGTTGGTAGTGTTGGGGGATGCTCCATGATGCATTAGCTGTGATACAATATTTACATGTCCCATGAAGGCAGCAACATGGATTGGAGTTAGGCCCGACTGAAAAACAGACCAAAGTCCAATTTAAATACCTACTTTCACATGTCTTTACAAGAATGCCATGAGGAAAACAAATTTTTCTGAAGCGAGTAAACCCAGCTGCTTGCTCTTCTGAGAGGGTTTTATCTTTTTAAAATCATATACATGTGCTTAAATCAAAGGGCACACAGAATTGGGAACACCTATGAGTGTGGTTTGTGTGCAAACATATAAACGTTCTAGGAATTCAGCAGTTCTTCATCACCAAAAACAACCATAGCTAAGCAAGATTAAGATTAGGCATTTGCTAAATATTGTCTTGGAACAGGGAAAAAAAAAACCAACATAGAAGCATTCCTGCAGTACAAAGGCAAGGCTTTCTGAAACATTCAGCTTGTGCAAAAAAGATCACCATCATGAATCTGCACCACTGCCCCTTACACAGGATATGAAAGCCCAATGGGAGAGATAGAGAGGGAGAGAGAAGGAGAGGAGGAAAAAAAGGGAGCAGTCATTCAGTAGGGCATGACCTCTAGGATTTTGCTTTAAAAATCCAATCAGTATTTCCCCACGTAGAATCACCCTAAAGCCTCCTCACAGCTGCTTCTGCACAGCTGTACCAACAGCCAGCCAGAGGCTTCAGAAGGGCATTTTGCTACCAAGAGAAGGAGATAGCTCAGTGGATCTCTGGAAATCCCCATGATTTAAGGCAGATTCCCCACAGATTTATACAAGCCCCAGAGGGTAGAAGTGAGGAAAAAACTTATCTTCCTTTCTCATGCAGAACAGCAAACATGAGCAGGAAGGCAGAGTAACTCACTGAGTGTATTAATTCTTTAACCTGTTTCAAACAACTTAGTAAACACTTTGGAAAGCTTTTAAACACTAGTCTGGAGCTACATGAACTGTAGCCAGGGCAGACTCTTCTCCCTCAAGCAAGCCAGGAAGGGATCTGTACGGTTTGATGTTGAATTGTTAGAACAACCCCACACATTAAATCAAACTCCATTTTGTGGAGATGAACTGTTCCCGATCGCACCTTGTTTAATCTGTGGAATTCCCTGTTATTTGCTAACATGGCCCATTCCACAGGGGTCACACATTCACATATGTGATCTTTCCTCCTCTCCTAACTTGGTACAATATACATATACAGAGATAAAAATTCCCATAGGTACTTAGTTAATCTCAGAATTGTTCCAAGCACTGGGTGCAGACTATCTCATGCTGACTGAAGTGACAGCATATTGATTTCTGTCTAACTGATTTGTGATGTCCCAGGGAGACTATAACTTCTTTGTGGAAAGCCAAAACAAGGTCCGAATTAAACCACCTTTTAAAACAGGACTTGGGTAAAGCATAGTCTTCACCTCCATGTCTGTAACAGAGCAAATTTCATCCTCAGCACCTTAAATTACAGAAAAAAATTGGCAGAAATGGTAGATTTTAGAAAGTTGGTTTTTTTTTCCTACCTTTCACTTGTTATTCTCACTGTAATCCCAACATATATGAGTTGTTTGTGATTCATTAGGGTAACTGACTTTATTGTTCCGTTTTATTATTTCATAATATCTAGCTGACTATAATTGTTGACTTAATTGGTCCAAGCTCTTTCAGAAATATTGAAATGTTAATTAATACAGTTGCAATGAATTTTGTAGGAAAAGCAAAGACACGCATGGAAAGACCATTTCTTACTTCAGTTACTGCTTGAATTGATGCACCGTGCTTTAGAAGAAGTTCCATTACTTTTATTCTATTCTTCTTGCAGGCAATGTGAAGAGGTGTGAAACCATTCTGGAAATGAGAAAGAACACACTTTTTGATGCCTCATGTCATTAAAAAATAGAACTGAGTATGGAATTCACATAAAAGATTTTTCCATTTGAAAGGAACAACTCCCAAATTTATTTTGGCATTACTACATTTTTCATGAATTAGAAAGTAAAAATTTATAAAAAGATAAAGATCTATTTCATATATCCAGTTTTAATTACAAAATATATTGCCTACTCCAATAATTAATTAATTAATTTAAAAAACCTCAATTCATGCAAAACTATCAAACCCTTCTTTTTTGCTTACCATATTCACTTTAAACTGGAAAGGGTTTTCTGCTAGTTTTTGGGGAATTTGGGGTGGGTTTTTTGGTTGGTTTTCTTTTGACCTTTTAGAACTGCTGGCAAAAAAAGCACTTTACCTTTTACGGGCTCTGGAATTTACATCTTCTAAACTATTTTTACTACTTACCTTTTTTTTCCCCATTCATTCCCTGTCAGCTTACTGCAACTACAAGTATCTCACCCCTTCCTTTTAAAAAGATGTGTGCAATGGAGTGAACATTAGAACTACCATCTTATTTAGTGGGAGATGATAACAAAAAAAATAAATCCTGTACTGTCTTCAAGAGAGCTAATTCCACCTGGCTTGTGAGGGTTTCAGGAGCCCACATAACATTTCAGGGGTTGAATGAGTCAGCATCAGGCTGTGAAACCAATCAACCCAATTCATGTCAGAATGTAAATTTGTTTGGAACAGTTACTGAAGAACAAATCAAAGAGACATTTTAAACAGAATGGATTGAGATTGCAATTTGAACAAAAGGAATTAATGTATTCTGTTTGTGTGCAGTTTAACTGCACTCATGTATTTTGCTGCTGAAGTTGTTTCTGAAGTAGAAAGGCATATGACTCCATTGACATAGAACACCACAAATACCTGTTATGTAACTCATTCCTACCTTTTACTGTTTTACATTACTGAGAACTTACAAAAATTCCCTCAGTTTTAAACATCACTGAAAATTTTCTCTGTACAAACACTTGGAAAATAAGGATTCTCTCCATACCAAAAACTACAGCAGTTATGTCTGCAGCTGTTTCATCTATTCATAATCATAAAAAGCTACCAGGAAGCAAAAGTGCTCTAGTTACACCAGAAATTCATAAATCACTGCTGCCTGTCTGCAAGCAAAGGTCTTCTCTGATTGCAGGGTACGTTATTAACACTTTGAACCTCGAGCGTTTGTTCTCGGGCTGCAGCAATAACAGCACATCCTCTCCGTCAGCCATCAGCAGGCAGAAAATAACTCCCAAAAAGTCTCAGCACAACTTTGCAGTGATGTTTAGCTGTGAACAGCACCCTACTGTGTACTCACCAGTGCTTTGGCATTAGGATTAGCTTTCTTGTCCAAGAGAACCTTGGCGACTTTGTAGTGGCCACAGTGGGCAGCAACATGCAGCGCAGTCAGGTAGTCATTGGTGACGTCATCCACAGGCACGTTATGCTGAATCAGGAGCTGAACACAGTTTAGATGATCCCCTTGTGTTGCCATGTGCAAGGGAGACAAACCATTCTGCCAACAGAGAGACCCAGCATGGACAGGTTAGAGGATGCTCAGAGAAGGGAAACTCCTCCGCGTTGTTCTTGCAGTGTTTGTTGTATGAAGAATTTTACAGGCCCAGAGAGCACCCAAAATAAACTTAACATGTTCAGGGTAAGGATGGGGGTTCTTACTCCCAGAATTTGGAGCTTGTTTGGTTGGAGTTTGTGGGCAGCCCCACGCTGAAGAACCATCATAACACACCAGTGATGCTCTAAATGCAGCTTCTTTCTGCCAGTGTGGCTCAGACAAGCTGCTCAATTTTCATGAGTTACATGAGGAACAGCACTTTGTGACTTTTAACACTCCAGCCAGGCAATTTGCTGGTTTTTAAAGCTGAATTAAACTTGCTACTCTAAACGTGGCCTGTACAAACCAGGCATGACAGCACAGATCAGAGGATCTCTCAGTGAACACTACAGCTCTCCTTCACCCCACCACTCGTGTTTTCCTGAATTTGGGTTGAACACATGCTCACACCACATTACCCAGTTCTGGAGACCACATTGGTAAAACACCAAAATTTTCAACTGGGCTAAAAATCTCTGAATAAAACCTCCAAGCTTTGACCTACCAGCAGCAGTGGTAAAGCTGTTCCACCAAGGAAGCACCTGAGAGAGACTCATGTACCAGTGAATTGTTTCTTGCAGTATTTAAAATAGTGAAAAAGCTGCAAAAATATATTTCCAGAGTAAAACCATGAGGGGAAAATTCTCAAAAATTGAAAGGACTGACACTATTTCATGATGAAAGATTAAAAATACACGCCAGAACGAAAGAGGCTTTGTTAGCAGCAGTACATAGCTCCTTCTTCCAGCTGTAGGGTTTTGTTTTTTTTTACTGGATTCTTCTAATGCCAAAATTAGTTTTGAGTGCAGAAGCTATTCTTGTAGCAGCATACAATAGTTTTAACCTATGAGTGACTGCCAGTGCACCGTGTCTGCATTGTGAAACACAAACCTTTGCTCACAGACGCAGTGCCCTCCTGTGACCACAGCCAGCAAAGGCAAAGGAGCGAGGCAAAGCCAGCCAAGATCTCGGGCTCTCTGAAACACACCCTTCCCTCACCCTTCCCGCGGCCACAAGTGATAACAGCCACAACAACCACTCGAAAGAAAGGTGGAAATATGCAGGGAAACAATATTTCAAACCGAGATGGATGCAGGATGGTGAAAGCAAACAGGCGTGTCCTGTCAGGACTGCAAAGCAGTTTGCAGTGCTGAGACACAGATATTCTTGGACACAGTAATGTCTTTCAAGTAAGATTATCTCATGGGCATCTCACTTATGATTTATGTTAGCTTGGATAAGCCTCTCTCCCATTCCCAAAGGCTACTACAGCAATTATCTGCATGGAAGCTTGATACTAGCAAGGCATTTTAAATGTCTTCACTGTCTTCTAGTGTAGTTAACAGTACCAAAAAAAAGATTAATTTCCCTTGGTCACCAAGTCTTCCTGGTAAAAGCTTATAACTGATGATGCTTTTTAGGTGAGAAAAAAAAATCATGAAACTTTAACCATCATCCTACTCCATTTTCACAAGAAAGATCCTTCGGGTGAAAAGGGTCACTTCTCACAGTAACAGCCAATAAACCACGCTTACTAATGGAGTAAGAGATTGAGAAGTTGATATGGGACTCCCTTAGAGGAGAGACTTGTACCAAAAAGATTGACATGGATGGAAAAGAAAGGAAGAAATAGAGCCAATTTGAAAAATCAGCAAAATACTTGATAAAAATCTGTCATGGACAAGAGAGGTGCATCAGCTAGCCAGACCTCACACGGAAAAGCAAGAGACAAGACTGGATGCTGAAGAAGTTGATGAAGACAAAAAAATAATTGGAAAATTGTCTTTTGTTATACCCTAAACCAGGCTTAATTCTGTTACAGTTGATGATACTCTATAACCTTACACAAGCCAGTTAATATTTCAATACCACATTCAAAATAAAAATATTACATGTAAGAGTGTTCTCCAGGCCCATATCCTTCTTGTAAGAGACCACCCAACAATGACCCCAAAAAGTGATCTGGTACTTTAGGATGGAGCCACTTCATGAGTACTCTTACATTACATTACAGGTTTTTAAAGATTGCCAAGAAAATATTAAAAGGGAAAGAAGTTCAAGATTAATCAAAGATATTGACCATTAAGGACCATAAGGTCATACAGGACCTTAAAACAACCAAATAAAAAAGCCTCGAAACAAAACAGAACCATAGAGATGAAACAAAGTATTGTCTGACTAGGTAAACATAAAATTGCTGAGCTTGTTTTGTAGTTGTGCCAAAGAGCTTTAATCTGGGAAAGTGCCATTAACTCTAGGGCAAGCAAAAAGAAAAAGAAAAAAAGACAAAGAGCCAAAGAAGTCTGGAAACCCGTAATTAAAAAAAGATGGACATTTATTGACGGGGATGTCATTTCTTACATCCAAAATCATTGGCATGTTCAGGACCAGAATTCCCTTTTCATTTTGCCTGTAGAAACCACCAAATAATCCAGTAGGTCACCATCTTCTCCGAAAATAAATCTAAGGTTCTTCCAGTGCAAAAAAGGGTCAGCACTACACTAAACCATCTCTAGCAGGAAACAGCTATCAAACTGCAGCCTGGTTATTATTCTGAAAGAGTTTTATATAACATGAAAAAACTTTGTGAAGTCCAAATTCTTTCAAAGATGTGTCCTATTTCCAATAATATATGACTTAATTTGAAGAGAATGGAGCCACTTATTTTTGCAGAGGACAGTACTGCAGTTTAGTGCCAAATGAATGAATTCATTTATGCCACTCAGAGGTGCAGCTACTTCCTAGCTTACCTTCTGAAAATGGTAGAATTAGCACATCAGAAGGAAATGCAGGAAGCTCTGCACTTTCTTCTGTTCACTTTCAAACACATAACAGCTTTCCCTCTTCCAGAGGAGGCTCTTATTTTGCAAAAGTTGTTTATATAAGCCTCTGCAGATCAACATCCAGTCTGTCTCAGCCTCAGGCAATTTCAAACCCACTATCCCATGTAATCTGCCTGATTTTGTCTAGTGAACTCTGGGCCAGGCTGTGTGAGTCTGCTCAAGAAGAGCAACAACTTCAAAACCTACAGTCCTTGAGCAGCAGCTTAAGTTTAGGGGTAACACCTGAAAATACAACATCCACGCAACAAAGAAATGCAATTCTTTAGGAGAGGTTTTCATTTATGAAGGTGGAAATGAAAGAAATAGGGTGTATGTTTATGTGGGTGTTCTTCGGTTTGGTTCGTTGTCATGGGGTATTTTGTTTGGCTGGGGGTTTTGTGGTTTAGTTTTGGTGGTGGTTTGGGCTTGTTTTGGTTTTTTTTTAAGTAATAAAAAGAGCCATTTTAGAGGGGGGAAGAGCCTTTCTCCCTGGAGAATGAGCTCTAGGCTCCAAGAGTGGCATATGTGACCCAAGGGGTTCCTGGACAGCCCCTCGTGGTTCTCCCCTGCTCATGGAGTTTGCAAGCTAGGGCTGTGGGAGTCCATGGAAATTCCACATGCAGAGGATGGGAGAAAACTGTCTGTCAGATTACCCATGACAGCTCTTGCCAGTGACTCACTGAGCAGAGGAAAGCTGGTGCTAACCTCCCCAAACAAATGCTAAATATACTCCAGTAAAGGGGAAAAAAAAGAGGGAGGAGAAAAGCAGACTATAGAAAGGAGCTGAGACAGAATAGGACAGGATGACAGAGAGAAAAGAAATAACAACGGAGCAGAAACGTTGCTGAAACACACTGGTTACAGACTAAGAAAAAACCAAACATGTAGTGGAAGGTTATCTTTGGAAAGAACCTCAACAAACTGCACAGCCCAAATGTCATCCCTGAATGGGGAAGTCATGGATTGCAGTGGTGCAAAGCAGGCTGCTGCTCTGAGATTTGAAATCAGCAGTAACAGCACAGCAGAGACCACCACCAGGAGAGTTCTGGCAAGTGCTTCCTTTAATGCCAGCCCCTGGGTCTAAAGCAATCTGTGCACCCTGGTGCAAGTGATTTGAAATTATCAGGAAGAATTTTGCATGATAAACTGCAGAGAGACAGAAAGTGGAGAAACTGGTAATCAGGTTAAGTCCTTAGGAAATACGAGCTGCCTCTGCAAAGGGACATTGCTCTATTTTTATCTCTTGTCTCCTCTCTAGCCTTAGGGTAAATTGCTACAAGCTGAAGATTTATTGTAATCACCGTGTATTTATTCCAGGATAGACACAGAGATCTTCAGCTACTGAAATTCTGACGGATAGGGTTACCATACAAGCCTTTTTGGTTGGCACAGAAATCTTTTCTTGTATATCTCGATTTAACACATTTTACATATGCAGACGTGCTCTACATACGGCATTCACTTTGGAGAGCTCCCACACAGTTACTTTAAATAACCAAAAAATAGGAAAGTTATTGCCAAACCCTTAAACATATGAGACATAGAGAATTACATTAGGAAAAAGAAAAAAATTGTACAAGGACTATCCCACCAGGAAAGAGTATCAGTTACCTTGGTTTTGGAAAGAATAGGGGCACCACGATCCAGCAGCATTTCTACAACCTGTTCATGGCCACTTCTTGCTCCACAGTGGAGGGGGGTCAGCCCATCCTGTGGGATACAGAGTTTTAACTGATTAGTGTCAGACATGCTAAAATCTTGCACACTTTTGTAGAGACCTGTGATATTAGGAGGCTCATTAATTCCTGCGAGGCGCTGCTCTTCTGCAAGTGAAGACTTGAACCTGTTTGTTCAACAGAGCACATTCTGGCTCTGGTTTTCTGAACATGTAAATAGTCACACCACATTGGTGCTCATGCAGTGGGCTTCTTCCAGGCCCTCACTGCACATGCAAGAAAAAGATGAGATTGCACTTCAGGTACTTTTTGCCTGGATGTCTTGGGGAAAACTGGGTCTCTCATTTGTCAGTATGCATCAAAACCGGTGAATAGTCAGTTAGTCTGAGAGGAAAAAAAAATCCTCCTCAGACTTTTTTATTACACTGATTTTGGCAGGTGTACAGCAGACAAGAAAACCATCCTAATCCCAGGTGATGGAAGTATGTTGGATTCACTTCTGTCTCGTGCAGACTGTGCTTATGTGACCCCCAGCTGAATGAATGGCCTAGAGTCAAGGCATACTGTCCATACCTCTTTTAGAATAGTTTGCTTAGTAATAGTCAACATCCTATTGCTTGTTGCAAATAATGACGTCATAGTTTTCAGAAACTTTGGTTTTCCATTAACAAGCCACAAAGGAGGGGGCTTTTCTCTGGTGTCTTCCACTACTCTTAAAACACATATGTTGTATTGTCTAGAATACATATGTCACAACATTTTCATATATGGGATTATCTAAAATTCCTTCTCACACACTCCTTTCACACACATGCACTCCCTCTCCATTTCTGTATGATAGCAAGCATTATTAAGGTACCTCCTCAGTCATACTTTCCATGTGCAATTATAATATTCTTCCCTGGTAATTCCTATACCACACTCTACTGGAATATCAGCTTAAGCCCTCCAAAGTGTAAAGGGCAGCCAGGGAGAGGGATGAGGTGGTTCAGAGAACCTTAAATTCTCCTGTTTCTACATTTTTGACTGCTCCTACTAAACCTATGAAAGGTAACAGGCAGGAATTGTCATGATGAACTTTTCCTGCTACTTTCATTTAAAACTTGTATAGTTCTCATTGTGCATGTTCCTGCATTTAAAGTAAGGCATATATTTTTGACATAGATGAAGCAAATATTTTAGTTCAGACTTAACTCTCTTAACTCAGGGAGTTATTTGTTCCCGTAAGATGAATGCAGCTTGGCCCACAATGTTCTTACTGACACCTCTCAAGTCAATTCTGTTGTAGTTTCTGCTTCTTCCTGCTATTTTAGCTCATAAAGTACTGGGAAGTGCATCTTGTTAAAATGATACTACACAAATTCAAGAGGTATTGCTCAGAACACTTTAGTAAAGACAAAGAGAAAAGATACCAAAACCCACAAATGGTGCATTTTTCAGCTGAGTTGCAAATGTTTTGCCATAGCTTCACAAGTGTTAAAAATGGGTAATGCATATTTCTTATACCAGTAGTTTCCACAGGTGAGGACATATCATGTACTGAACAGATACAAACATTTGATATGAAAATATCACCTACAAAAAAAGGAAAACTTGTATGGGAAGGAAAATCAAATCCAGCAAGGCAAGATAACTACAGATCTGTAGGCAAGAGCTGAAGACCATCATGTACATTAGATTGTTCACTCTTTTTACTTCCTGTAATCACCACATTCTGCAGGTACATCAAAGATAGATACTCAAGGAATCAGGCACCAAAGTTAGAGACCATTTTCCAGATTGAATAATACTTCCCCAAGTCATTTCACCAACATACCATGCTCACAGAGAATGAGACACATTTGATCCTGAACCAGTCTAGACCCTTCCAGTGCTCCCAGAGCACAGTGCCCCACCCCTCTGTGGGTATTTCTGGCTGACAAGGTTTCTTTGGCTCAGGAGGAGCAGGCAGTCATGCTTGGCCAGCTGGACCTCATTCTGGGCCACACATCAGTCACTACCCCCAGCTGCATCACGTGTGACACAGCATGACAATGCAGGCGAGTGCCTGTCGGGACAGCTGAGCTATAGCTATTGTTCACGTGATGTCAGCTCTCCCACTTCAAAGAGCAAATACACTCCAAGACAGATAATTTAGCTGTACAGTTTTGTTGTTTTTTTTTTTTTTGGTAGTTTCAAAAGACACTATTCACTGGTTTAGTTAATTGCTACATATGACACTCAGAGCAGGTAAAGAAATGTGCAGAGGCAATCTGAAATGCAGATCACAAAGACTTCTTTTTTAAAAAGAGATTCTGAGATTAAAACAGACTGCTCTGAGCTCAGCAAGACTTCACTGACTTTGTCAGGAAATTTTCTGGTTGCTTATTTCCTGTTCACATAGACTACACTATGCAAAGCATAAAATATATTACATGTATTAGGAAGCAAACTTGCCTTAATATGATAGTCTGCAATGGCTCAGAAAAACCATTACAAACGATTATGACAATAATCTGCAGATTAAGGACTCTGTAAGTATGCACTGACATGATAAATCATATCATCTTTATTATCTATCTCTCCAGAGAGCCTGAGAGCAGCTTCAGCAAAGCCAAGAGGACAATAGGAGGAGTTATGATTAGGTACAAGCTTCCCATTAGCATTGCACACCCATCTCTGGGGCTGCTACCTGCTTTAGCTTTTATTTCAAACACACACACACACAAATGAGACCTAAGCATTGTTTCTGGTCCCTGTTCACACTCAGGTACCTGTGTGGTTCCCTGATCTTGTTACACTGGAGTCAAAACTGTCCTGAGACTGAACCTTCCTGCTGTGTTTCCTTCCTGGTGAGTTTCTTCACCACCACATGTGGCTTTAAGGGACCCCTGAGCAGTGTGGGGTCAGCACAGAGCAGCCTCCTCGTACTCCCCAGCTACCTCTTCCCTGTCAATGCCCACCCAGGATTCCCCTTGCATCATGGCATCCTCTGGGCTGTCTCCCAAAGCCACAGTGGCCTCAGTACCACAGCTCTCACATCAGTGACCATCAGCTTCTAACCCAGCTTAAGAGCTATGAAACCAAGCACAATACCCAGTAAAGATTTAAATGTGATGTAAATATTCAGCAAGAGCATGTCAGAGTTGGAACCAACTCCCAGAGCCTGTCCATAGCCTTGGCAGGAGCACCAGGCACTGCTGTCCCCTGAGCCAGAGCTAACAGCACACATTCCCAGGGGAGCAATTGCTGCTGCCTCCAGGGTTTATCTGCCCAGCCTACTGAGTGACTCTCCATGCACACACTCAGCCTAGCAGGGCTCTATCCCACAGCCTCTCTCTGCTCCAGGTCTCTTGAATTCTTCACTCCACTGGCACTGTTAAAAACTGCCCCTTCTGGGCAATAGGGCAACAAACAAAGTTTGCTCTCCCTGCACATGCCAAGCACACTCAGAGTGCCAAGGCACTGCTATTGTAGTTATATCTTAATATACGTGGTTTTTCTGGAGCAGCTTATACATGATCTGATGCATCTTCAAAGAGCATATCCCACAAGTTTTCATGCAGATATGAGTGCTGAGCCTGTTAGCTAGCTGCAAAATCAGTAGAATGAAGATTATAAACACTTATTGTTAATCCAGGCTAAAACTTGCTTGCTGCCTGCCTCAGACACAAATTCACTTTGGCATATACCATATTAAGACAGCCAAAGCAAATCAAGCTAATTTAATCAACCTCTCTAATTAAACTTTACTTTTTAAAGTCTTTTCTGGAAGAGAGAAAAAACATAATTAGGGCAACATTCAGTAAACATGTTACATGAGGCATTAACAGGCTTTTGCCCAGAATCTTAGCTAAAAACCAGAACGATTAAAGTTGCCCTGGCAGCACATAGCTCTTGAGGGGTACCCTCAAGAGCTCAGTACTCAGACCCAAATACCAGTTGCTAGACATCTCACACACAAAAAAGCCAACAGAGGGAAGATGAACTGCTGGTTAAAATAAACAATGCAACCTAGTGTGAACTAAAATGGAAAAAACAAAAAAGGCATGTCTGAGTCTCCAAATAGTTTTAGCACAATTTCTGGGATGTGTCTCATGTTCTCTCAACTCCCAACTACAGTGTGCAGGTGTGTAAGAGTATATGGTGCTCATCAAGTCCCAGTCCTAATGAATCCAGAGAAAGTGGGAGCTCCTGGATTACTTTTAC
The DNA here is from genome assembly GCA_013400175.1 of Phainopepla nitens. Lineage (NCBI taxonomy): Eukaryota > Metazoa > Chordata > Aves > Passeriformes > Bombycillidae > Phainopepla > Phainopepla nitens. The sequence goes on along the minus strand of VXBQ01006524.1, from coordinate 577,134 downwards.
AATAACTTAAATAGGATAAGGATTTAGCCCTTCATGTTAACCTTTTGTGCAGTACTTCAGCACTACAGTTTCCTGGACCATCTGTCAGCAGCAAATGCAATTGCTCATCTAGATGACTAAGGAAAAGAAATCATCACCTCAACTTACTTACTGCTCAGGAAAGGCTTAATGTTGATTTTTCTACGAAATGATTCTTTTTGTGAACAACAAAAATAAGCATTATGTGGAGAGTATTCCAGTACACCATACAGAGCATGGATTGCAGAAACAGACCACAAAATGCCAGCTGAATACCTAAATCTGTCCCACCTAAGAGTCAGAGTAGCAAATCCTGGCTCTGTTAGTGTTTGGTCAACAACACAAAACAGTATGTTCTGCATTCTCATTTAAAGGTGAAATATAGACATGAAACAGGAGAACCTAAAGACTAAGAATTTCTCCCCCTGAGCAACAGATACCAGCAATTTCAAGATTTTTTTTTTGTCCTTTCATAAGAATACAGAACCTTCGCCATTTACCTTTAAGGAGATATTTTGTCTTTCATAATCAATCTTTGAATAAAACAGTAACATAATGTCCAAGACAAAAAACTATTCTAACAGAAAAAAAAATCTGCTTCTCTCTTACATAGAAAAATTCTGTTTATCTCTTTAAAAATAGGAAAAAAGAGAGAGGTCTCACATTTATAAATATGGTACTAGGAGACTGACTTATTTTCAGATGCAAATCCCACCTGTTATCAGGCTGTGTGTGCATTCAGCACCTGCCCCTCACAGAACACACAAGGCCAGGCTCTGCCTGGGCATCCAGTTGATAAGCAGGACTTGACACACATATCAGAAAAGACAGCCTCAGCTGCTCTTTGCCTTTCAGTGCATTCAGCAGTGGTGATGCTGTTGTAAAGGATATGACCAGAGCCTTTGTCATCCTGTATTTTTGTATGGCCAATCTACATCTGGGACATTGAAAAGAAAAATAGCGCTAAAAAAAAAAAAAAAAAGAGAAATGTCTGCAAAGTTGACATATCTTAATTGTTCAGCCTTGGGAAACAACATTGGGTCAGGTTGGAACAACAGGAGAGATTTAGCAGGAACATGTGTTGTACCAGCTCAGAGCAATTAATCTTTGCTATTGAATATGAGAAGCGGACAGGCACTCCTGAAACAATTCCCTTTTTTTCACCCAGCACCACATTCCCCTCAGCCTCCTCCTGCTTTGGGCGCTGATTTCTGAGCCCTGCTGGCGCTGTTCCCGCGCCCATCCCGCAGCCGGGCGGGGCTCCCGGAGCCGCCTCGGCAGCGAGCGCAGCCCGCGGAGCCGCCGGGGTGAGTCAGGGCCGGGAGCAGCGCTTCCCCTCGCTCCTGCCCGCCAGGAAACCGTGCCTCTGGAAACGCCAGCCAGCGCAGCCCGGAGCGACACACGGACAGCGCCAAGCGATGCAAATCCCTTCTGACTTCTGGAGAGGATGGGTGTTTGGGGAAACAGGCAGTCTCCGGGGGGAGCCAGAAAAAACAACCACCGCTTCGTGAACCACCGTCGTCGCTGCCTTTTGCCTCACTGGGAAGCCGTGCCAGACTCAGGAGCTGTTAATGCTTCTGCCCTCTTCCTAGATCCTGTTTCCGTCCCAGCCTGTATTTTTAGTTACATAAATTATCCCAGTGTCTGACCCTGGAGCTTGTGATATAGGAAATGAAGCAGAGCACGAATTTTCCTAACTAAAAGAACTAACTGGGCTCCAACTATTTAAAGTACTGGTCCCTAATGATTTGGACTGCAGTGGGCCATACAAATACACTTGCAGAGGGAAGCAACTAATCCGCCACCAAGGCCCTTTCTCCCTGCTCTGACCAAATCCGCATCTGTTACACCACCAGCCAGTGGCCCTCCCCACCACGAGGTAGAATCACACCCCTATGAATCACAGAGAAGGCTGGAATTTCAGGCCAGGAACAATACCCACTGTCCACATTACCTACAAAAATTCATCTCTCCCATGTTGCCCAACTAGAAAAAAAACTGAAACATTTTAGAAATAAATCATTAGCTACTAAAGGCAGCAATATAGAAGCAAAAAAGGTAGCAAAGGTAGCAAAATAGAAGCAATAAGGAAGAACATGTGGAGAGAATGAAGAGATGACAAAATAGATTGACCCAGTTTCTGAATTCAACAGAGAAAAAAAAACCACGAATGTGCCTAACAAGCACTGCAGGAAATCTCAGAGACTGCAGTAACCAAACAAAAACCTGTGAATACAGGAATATCTGTAGGAAAACTATTCTTAGGTTATTAATTTCTCTTGTTTGGCATGATTCTGAATGGCAGAACTTATACAGACTAATTCAAAATGGAAAAGGCAGAGATGATAAATAAATATTTCAAGAAAATTATAATTGTCAGGAAGTTACTGGGACAGCTCTTGAGAGTTACCTCACACACACAAGAGTGTGTCGCAAAGGCTGCCCTGACAGCCCACAGCACCACTGGTTCCAGGTTTACTTCCAAAAATTTGAATCTTTTCCTTCCTCTTTTTTTTTCTCCCTGTTGTGTCAGCCTGATGGGAACCATCCTGTGCCTGACACGTGTGCTGACAAATCCCAACCAGCAGCCAAGCACCCCTCACACAGAGCCTGAGCTGCAAGAGGCTCATCAGCCACACCACTCTCTGTGAAAGTGAAAGGCAAGCACATACTGCAGCTCAAAGTTACCCTGCTAGCATTCAAATTCTGAAATATCTGACTTGAATTGTCGTCTTTTAGCATGTTCCTGTACATTCACCTGTGCTCCCAAGGAGATAAAAGCAGCTCCTAATTAAACACTGGAAAGGGAACACGGAAAATGGTTGGCTCTGAGCTTTGCCATCCTTGGTGTTTCACACACTGCTGTAAGAGATGTAAAATGTAAGTGTGCTACTGCAATCATTTCATGAAAAATAAATGCAGTGCAGCTGTAGTGGCCTGCCGGGAAGATGAGTGATTTAAACTCTACAGAAACACCCAGGTCAGAGGCAATAATTCCACACAGTCACTCGCAGCACTCACACTTGAGCTTACCCTTGTTTTGGCATCAATTTTAGCTCCTCGATCAAGTAGGAGTTTGACCATATTTGCGTTTCCCCTTTTTGATGCAACATGCAACGGCGTGATATCGTTCTGTGGAAGAAAGAAACATGAAAAAAAAATGCATATGTCTGTCCTTAATGAATTCCATTTTTGGTTTGCTCAGAGAAGGAATTATGCCCAATTTGCTAAAGCATAACACAGTTTGTTTCCCTGGGAGCATGAAAGCAAAGGGAAGCTGTGTTAATCACACATGTGAATTACCGGCCTGATATCTCAACATACACACAGCGAAGACAAAAGTCAAATTGTTGTTAGGGTTATAAGATGACATGCAGCTCACAACTTTTGCTTAAGGGTTGAACTTATGCAATTTTACTGGATCCTAGCAATTTAATCCAGCTGTGGTTTTTCATGATCCTGTAGTGATAAGGATTCATACCTCAACTTCACTGTCCTTGTAGGAGCCATAGAAAAACAAACAAAACAATTGTATCTGTGGACCTCATCCAAAAATTGTGAGAGGCCAACCTTACTTATTTCTGAACATCATCAGCAAACTCTGAAAGCCTGGCAAGCACCTTCATTTCAGTTCCACCGTTAATTCTGCCTACTCAATTTGTTCCTCTAATGGGTGTAACACCGTGCTGGAAGTGGGGCTGCAGGGAAGTGTGTGTGCTTCCCTGAGAGGTGCCTGGCAGGCCGGCACGGGCAGGGGTGCTGCTCATCGAGGACGGTTACACAACCAACGCGTGCGCACACGCCGGCGCTCCTCTAACGAGGCGCAGCCAGCACGTCTCTTCACGCTCCGATGAATCCTTTATCTCCTGGCGTATGAAGGCCACGTCCTGTATGTATTTGATCATATGGAGCCAAGTAAAAATAAAAGGATCTAAACAGAGCATGCAGGCAGTGTGTGCAGACAAACAGAATTGTAAAGGAGCGCTCCTGCGTGTCCGGGGGCAGCACCGACAGCTGGCTGCGTAAAAGCAGCGGCGCTGGGACCCAGCTGAAGGCAGCACACGCAGTGAGAGTGTCTCCTGGGGCTGGTTGAATCAGAAAGGCACCCTGAGCAGCTGTGGAGGGGTACCAGTGTCTGACCTGGCTAACAGAGTGTTCAGCAGGGCTTCCTCAGAGCTGCAGGTGAGTGGAGTGATGGAGAACCAGTGCTGAGAGAAGATCCCCTCTCAGATGTGACAAGCTGACTCACAGCCTAATCATAACACCAAGCACCTCATGCAGATGCTACAATTTCATTTGCACAAAATTTCACTATGAAGCAAACTCACAGCTACTAGAAAGTATTAATTAATATTATCACAGAGGTAAAATACATGTTAGCAAGGTTAAATGACAGAGATTCTTTCTACTATATTCATGATGCTTAGAGTATCAAATTGATGACTGGGCTAGGGTAGCTTCTCATTCCTTTAAAAAGCAAAGCAAAGCAAGAAGATGCTTGGCACATCAAAGAGCAGCATGTCTAGTCCTTTCAGGGAGGTAAAACTATGTGATCACTTCAGCTTTCTATGAGTTGGTTTTGAAAAAAAGAGTTAATTCTATTTGACTGGGAGTTGACACAGGATGTAATATGGGGTCACTACATTACTGTACCAGTCACAAAGAGGACAGGAAAAGAAAAGGAGAAAAACAATTATGTGGAGATACTTTCTGCTTTTTCTCTCTTCCCAGGAGGAATGATGTTACTGAGGTCAGAGGGAGAGAGAGAGATGAATTCTACTGTCCCAAGAAAAAAAATTATAAAGGAAATAACTTTTGTGTCTTCAAGTAAAGAGTACTGCAGGTAACTTAGATTAAAGAAACACCTTTTTCTACTTGCTGATGTTAACGGGTAAAGAGGTTAACTCAGCCTAATAGACCCTCGTGCCCTGTTAATACATCAAAATAATTTAGTACTATTAATTTAGTGCTTCATACACAGACAAAAAGAAAAGCATTTTCCAATAAAGAAATGGAGGAGGAAGGGACAGTTTTACAAAAGGCAAGACAAATACCTATGAAAGTCTGGTTCTCATTCATCTTGACACTAAGCTGAATCTAGTGCAGCACAGGGGAGGGCATAACCACATAAGAATGTGCACTCTGGATCTGAATATTTGCCACTCAAAGCTCCTGTTGCTACTCAAAGAAGGAGAGTTGATTCTAGAACAGGTGGATGAGTGCTGGCAAATACACAGCTCTAAACTAAAAGAGATGACTTCCACTTAGCAATTAAGGGTTAGGTCACACTGTTTGCAAGAAACAAGGGAAAAAATTAAAAATACCCACTTTCATGTTCAAAACTAAATCCTGTTCAAATGAAATTCATATTTCTGGATTGCCACTAAAACTATTAGGAGAGCATATTTCTCTCGAGCTTCTGACTGGGGCGATCACCCTGGCTGGAAATCTGGGGAAATTCTCCAGCACCAAATAAAGACTGAGCTCAAGAGCTAGAAATCCATCTTTGCTCTATGTGATCACCTGTCTTTACAAAAAAACATATAAATTTAATGTCTTTAGCATCTTGAAACCTGGAGTTACTTTTGGTTGAAAATAGGCAGCAAGTTTACATTACTAAAAGATGGATGGAGAAAGGATGTGATCGCTCCAGAAAAATTTTGTGTGGAAAATCAACTACATAAAGCTTCCCTTAAATAATTAATGGAGCAGAAGAAATCAATCAAATTAAACTCTATATGTCCAGTGTAATAACTATCCTTATGGATGACCAAACAGCTCCTCTTTCCTAGGAAAGAGCGCTCATTCCCTTGCAAGGAGTTTGCAGTTTTGTTGTAGTTTAAATTAAGAGACAAACTGCCTGATCAGGCAGTGCATAAAAAAATTAATAAACAAAGGATTAAAACCACTTTTAACCTTTTTCACCCTTAACATCTCAGAAAAGCACTGTGAGGGAAAGGAGAAAAAAAGAGAAGGGGCAAGTCTCTGTTCAGAATTTAATTTTGCTGTTTAGCTATTTAAGCTTTTACTGGTAGCAAAGAATGTGAAGAATAAGCTGGCTGAGAGTTCTGACTCCAAACAGATGAAGAGGTGCATTATGTGAATGCTTGAATAATTGCACACTGATGTTCAGGCCAAGAAACTTGTCTTTAGTCAATACTGTGTTATACCAAGTCCCAAAGAATCACAGCTAGAAGTTTCATATTTATGGTCTTTCCCCATCTCTCATCTCACAATTAAGAACATGAACTGAGAAGTGAAAAAACCTCAGACAAAACCATCATTAATTTTTCTGATGACAAAACATAAAGCAAGGAACTCAAAATGGAGTTATTTGTATTGTCACAAGAAAGAAGAGATAAAAAAGCTTCATAATATGTGCAACTTTGGTGCTGTTTATTAACACTAAAACTGTGGTATCAGCAAACAAAATAGCCACCAAATGTAAGGTTCTGAATCTTCAGTGTATCAACAGCATCTGCTGTCTTTTCAGTCTATTTTTATCCGTTTGATCTTCTATAAATTTCTGCCTTTGTTCTTAAGATAGAATAGTAAATCAGGAGACTTTTGAGGATGTTTTCCCACAGTAATAAAGCTGAAATGCCTTCCAAAAGTCACCATTAAAAGATGTGGTTCAGATCTAGAATTCCTGCTGGAGTGCTGCTTGCCCTTGCTGTTGAAATATCCAATGCTGGGTAATATCTCAGGTAGTCCCCTTGACACTGAAGTCCAATTTGTGAGTTAACAAAATCTACAGGGAATTTGAAACATCACTTGTGAGAATAGCAAGCTAAAACTCTGCAAAAAATGCTCATAGGATTATGAACTAGAGCACAGCCTTTCCTCTCCTTCTTGGCAGATTTCCTGGGGCACGCGACCTGAAGTAGTCTGAGACCATACACAGCTCAAAATGCCATGGATTAGGTGCATGCATCTTTTTCTACACTTCACAACATTGTGGATAGTAGTTTTCTCTTTGTCTCCATCCACTGCCTGCTGCAGACCACCATCCCCTCACACAGGGCTCGTGCCTTCCTCCAGAGCCACACAACATCCTCAAACATGATGGGTGAGGAGCCACCTGCTTTTACAGCCAGTGGCCTTTGCTTGTGCCTGATCAGAGGGAACACTGAGCCTTCCCAGCTGCAGCTCTCTATCTATAGCTTCACAAGGAAACTCCAAAACTTTTGACTTGTGTTGAGAAATGAGCCACCTAACATTTCCCAGCTGAAATGAGATCAGCTGCCCTCTGACACGCAGCATCATCCATCACAGCTCACCACAGCAGTCAGAATTGCTCCTCTCTACTACAAATTAGCAACACCAATGGTTAGGAAGTCAAGGAAAAAATAGGGTTAAAATTGTCAGTGTGCAAAGTAGATCTTATATGGTTACATATTAATGCATTTAGAAAACCAGGAACTCCCCCTGGGTTTCCAGTGTGCTATGCTGTCCTACGAGATTGCCTCTTTCTCCCATCACAGCTGGAGTCTTACAAGCATAAGGATGCTAATAATAGCTAAGAAAAGTAAATGTTTGCACTTACAGCTTCATATTGGGCTCTGAAATGCACCTTTAAAGGAAGGCACAAAACAAGGGGAAAACCTTTCCTAGTCATGTGCTGCACTGATTTCAATGCTGACCGAGCAGGCGATCACATCAGGACTGTGAAGACTCGATGCCAGTCACAGGGAATTGATATTTCCTCTTGCTGCCAATGAGAGAACTTACCTCCAGCTCTGAGCTCTCCTCCCAGCCTCTCAATGGAGTGCAGTTTTAATCAGAAAAATTGCACTTATCTGATTTCAAATTTCACTTCCTTGATTTAAAACAAACCAGAAAACTTTCTTACCAAAATGTTCGGATGAACTTGGAATTTAGTAAGATAGTTCTTCTCAATCCTCAACTGAGAGCAAACTCTAGGAAGACCTTAATACTGACAAAGAAGAGCTTAATACTGACACAGAATGTGTGAGTAGGACAGAAGCTGAAAACAGCCAGAGTGCTACAGCAGAAATTTCTTATATAGTTTGGAAAATCCCTCCAGCATTAGAGGTTTTTAAGGAAAGAGCATAATGGTGGTTTTTGCATACTGGAATTATCAGCAGCACCACTGAATTGTTATTACCACTATTACCAGATCCTGGAGGTATGGGAAGATTGCGGTGTACATTTGAAGATTCTCACACGCAACTATGCACCAACATACACACATGTTGTGTGTTAAAACACTCAATATCCTCCCCTGTATTTCTCTGCAATTCAGAACTGGAGCTACAACACAGCAGAATTCCTACAGAGAAAAGTCTTATATTCCAGTAGCAGTTAATGGGATCACTGAGGCTTGCACAGGTGTTTCAGAAATTAAAGATAAAAATGCACGATCAGATGCTTTCCAGGAAACCCTCAACAGTGCACAATTTTCCAGCTTTTTTCCTCCTCTCCTTAATGGTAGTAAGCCTTATATTGTGCTATTTTAGTTCTTTTGTGCTTATATACTTAACTTTGTTCAGCATTGAGATGTATAAAATGAATCCTGGAAGAAAAGAAGGAAGACTATAGAAAGGGGCTCTTATGGCAAACTACCACTGGGGAGACAAAGATGTTTTTCTCTTATGCCACTGTCACTTAGATATTGCTTGCTCTTTTTGATGGGCTAATGGTGTTCTGCTTCTCAGCCTCAGGGTCATTACTAATGCATGCTGTCCTCACACCACCCTCAAAAATACCAAATCCTTTCCTAACCTTCCAGCAAGCAAACTTTCTGCAAGCAAAGCCTACTCCCAGTGGAACTGAGAGCTCCTCTAGGATAAGGAGTGCTGTGTATCAGGAAGGCTTTTCCCAGGGCTGGATGCAGTTTTCTGGCACAGTGACGAGCTTCCATTTGCTTTGGCAAGAAACATACAGGGAGAGGTCATCCTCACACAGAGGATTTCCTGGACACCTCCACCTTCTGACTTGCTCAAGCACAGAGTGGATGTGGGGGTCACAGAGGTTTCTTTCAGCTGTTCCTCTGGAAGCTGCAGAGAATTTCATCCTTCCCTCCTTTCTAACCACTGTTTTCCTCTGAGACAGGTGGAGCTTCAAAGGCATTTCCTCACCTGGGCTAAATAGATCTTCCCATTGGAAGATCATCTCAGACAGAAGAATGCTATCTGAAGACTGGGTGAACCCCAAAAACATAACTTTTACCTAAATAAAATTCAGTTTATTCAAAACGCCCTCAAAATCATTAAAACTCTAGGTAAGACATCTGATACAGTTTGATTTAAAGGCACAAGTGGCTGATAAAGTATAAAGATGTAAAATGACAGGAATTAATTTTTCCTGTTGAAAAAATTGATAAAATAGATTCACTTAAAGCTATCTGGCTGCCTTTCAGTTTGTACCTAGGATTCATCACACCTCGCCTTAGCAGAGCCAGCTAAGAGAATGGTACCTGGAGATAGTGCAATCTTTCAAAGCCCAAGTAGTGACTGCTTCAAAGTGTTAATCTGGCTAAAAAAGGAGGCCAACTTCACCCTCAGTTACCCTTTATTCTCCACTTCTTTAGTTTCTGTGTGCTTGTCTCCCAGTTAAGCAAGAGGGAAATACGGTGAAGCAGTGTAGCATCTGAAGAATTTTGGAGAAGCCAGACACATGACAATGTACTACAGGAAAAGGATGATGAGTAGTCATAAAATGCCTGTTACTCTGCAATGCATACCCTGCCAGTAATCGTGACAGGTTTTCCGTTGAGTTTGAGCCCAGGAAGTCAAGCAATTTGGAATGATTGTTTTTCCTTTGTTACAAAATGGCAAACATCCAGCTGAATAAGGAGATTTTGTTTCACTTGGAATGAGGTTAGGATGGCTCCCAGAGCTGCCTCCTTGTTCACAGGTGGAATAAAGGGCATCACAAGTTGATTTACTGAAATTATTTCCATCCATCCCAGTGGGGAGTTTGCTGTGCCACCTTCCCTGCACTTGCAGCAAGGCAAGAGAAGAAAGCACAGACACAGGACTGCTAATGCAGCTCAAGGGAAGAGCTGACATGACATCAGTCACTCGGCTGCAGCAGTGCAAACCTGTAAAAGTAAGTACATTTCCACCCCCCCCAGCCTCTACAGTCAGCAGGTACACAGGCTGGCAGGCACTGTGACACCTGTAAGAGCTCCTGGAGCTGTGCCTGTCTCCTAGTTGCGGTGAAAGAAGGGACCAAGGGAATATGCGACAGCTGAGAGGCAGGCAGGTGTGTGCCGGTGGGGCTGAGGGAGCAGCTGCTCCTGAATATCACTGGGGACATCATTCACTTACAGTACAGCACCACTGCTCTCCTCCTGCCCACACACTGAGAGCCATCAGCAAGCTCATCTCTTTCCTTGCCTTCGCTGCTGGAACCTCTTTCTCCCCTCAGGCCTCTTGGAAGCACACTGAAAACAGCAGCTGAGGAGATCTCCTTTGCCACAGGCCTGCCCTCCTTTTTCTTACCTCCTTTCACCAGCTCTTAATTTCACCACACTTGCCCTTGGCCTTAGCTCTGCCTTCATCCCACACATCTATTCACATTCTTCCACTTTTCCCTACCCTGACTACGCTGATGGTGGCAGATGGCAATTTGTCCTGCCCTCACACACTTGCCTTCCCTGCTCACACAAGCTTCTTTCGTTACCATAATCCTCTGTCTTGTTCAAACCGCTCCCCAGAATTCATACTTTCCTGAAGAGTTTGAACATAAACTGAGAGACAGACAAGTAGTGTTAATTTTTATTTATTTAACAAGAACAAAGGAAAAATGCACAAAGTGCATATGACACCCCATCTTAAAAGTTTGCTCTTTGCACTTCTGATATCTACAGTACATATGGTAATGTTTTATATGGGTTACAGCCCTTCCATATCTTTGCTCTGTTGCTTATCTCACATTGTCAGCAACACAAATAAGAGCCTTCACTGTAAAGAGAAGACAGCAGACTGTGGATAGCATTTACAGAAATTAAAACAAGAGGCAATGAAGTGGCAAAGAGCAAGATGTACCTGTGGGCCACTTTCAGTACCTGTTTGGCAATTTGAGTTATCAAGGATTAGGCAAGGGCTCCACTACTTGGTGCTGCTAGTTGCATGTGCTCTGTTAGCCTACAAATTCACTGCTCTGCCAGAACCTAACCCATCCTTCTGTGCAGCACCTTCTTCCCCTGCAGCCTGATAAGCACTAAAGAACAAAATTCAACTCCATATTACTGTTATTTATGCTACAATTCTTTCTGTCACAACAACCTTATCCAGATTTGCAACTGCCATAGAGTGGAGATGAGCGCTCTCTCTCTCTCTCTGGATGCCCCCTTGCAACTGCCATGGAGTGGAGATGAGCTCTCTCTCTCTGGATGCCCTCGCTCAGTATCGCAAGCACAGACAAGAGCTCAGTGCTCCCTGAGTCACAGCCTCAGCCCACTGCTCCTCCAGGCTGATGTCACTGCATTCACACTTCCCTGGCTACCCCACAGCTCCATCTCCCTCTGATGACAACTAATGGAGGCAGAATGTGGAACATCCAGATCTTGAAGAGGAGGCAAGAATGGCCTCGTTACTCTGGGTGTGCTCTCCACAAGTGCCCTTAATCCAAAACAGAGCTGCTGAAGCCTAAGACTTACTTTATTAACACAAGCATAGGCAGATGGTATTTAGTGCACTGGTACTAAATGCTGCTAATTGCTAATGCAGTAGCATTGCTAATCCCTAATCTTGTTTCTGAGTGGGAAAGAGTTGACCCAAGACCCCATTTGTCTTCCTTGTTTCTGTGATTAGGGCTTATCAAACACGCAATGTCAAAGCTCAGGATGGTATGAAATGCCTTAATGCTCTAATTGGGTCAGTTAAAGGACTTGGAAACCAGAGGTCAATGATAGCAGAGAAAGCAAAGCAATGGGCTTGCAATGCTTGTCATAAAAACTTTGCTGCATGTAAATATGTGCCTTAACTACACTCTTCCCTTTGTGCCAATGCTCTAAGCAGTATTGTAGTACATTTTGTCTTGCAAAACTAATAAACATAACACATGATCGAAATCACGGAAGAGGAGCTGCTGGATTACCCATGTGACATAATTCCCCTCATAAATATAATCTTGAACTTACATTGCTTTTGGTTTTTTTTTTTACTTTTTCTAATTTAATGGAAAGATTGTTTCAGAATCTCAGTTATATTTAATACTCATTATTAAGCAATCATCAATTAAATAACATTAATTACTAATATTTAATAGGAAATATCTAAATTTCTAGACAACATTTATTCATGGACAATTTCTGCCTATTTACTCTTACATCAGCATTTGAATGCCTCTTGTTCCCTTGATTTTATCTCCCTATTGTCCTGAATCACTACCGTGTCCCTTCCCTGCCTTTGTTTGGGTAAGGTTTGGTGAGCCAAAGCCTTGCATAAGCCTCAGTTTGTTTTGTTTTGGATTTTATTTATTTATTTGGTCTCATGCCTGGTACCACCATCTTTCCTTGCTCCTCATATTGTATCCCTATCCTTCATGCTGTATCTCTATCCATATGTTTGGGTTTTTTCCCTGCTCTTCCAACTCTCACTTCCCTCTATTGTTCCCGGTCTTCTCACATGATGGACTCCACTTCTAGGTCTCATTTCATTTCGTCCTCATCCAGTTTCTCAGACTTCCTTTACCAATCACCTGGCTCTAATGCATGCAGTGAAAGCACAGATGCTTTGTTCACAACTACACCTGATGTTCACTGGAAGCAACTGCACTGTGAGGAGAATTCAGCAGGGACACACCACTCCTGCCATATGTTACAGCTACAGGTGGAAGCATTTGTGCCACTGGATCCCAGCCCACCTTTGGCAAGGCTGGAACCATGAAAATAGCAGCTCCTTTTGATGAAAACAGAAGTTTTGGGAGGTGAGGTCTCGAGCTCAGGTTCGGTTCAGCAGCCCAGGGAAAGCCCCGTGACACCAGATGGTAACAGAAGCATCTCAGCCAGGTGAGGCCCCTTGGCTGGTGAGAGCCAAGTGCCCCTCACACCTCTCTGACAAAGGTGCCGCCAGGGCGTGACAAAGCAAGTTAAACATAACTGACTCCACACTTACCCTTGCAGTGAAGTCCACGGCAGCACCTCGATTTAACAGCAACGTGGCTACATTGATATTCCCATAGTGAGCAGCTATGTGGAGGGGAGTGAACCCACTCTGCAAAAAAAACAAAACAAAACACAACCAATAGATACTTTCTAAAAAACGTCACACTACTACTCCACAATATGTGGCACATCACTGACAAAAGCTAGTAATAGGAGCCTGCTGCAAGTCACCACTCCAATTCTGTACTAGTTTTCCCTCACTGATGTTTATTTATAGTATCTCAGAGAATCTAAATAAAATCACATTGCAATGCAGGAGGGAAAAAAATTAACATAATTATTCTAGAAGAAAAGAAGTTGAATAAAACTTTCAGTTACTTCAGGAAAACAGAGGTAAAACATTTGAGTATTAAAGCAATGATCTGACTTTTATAAGAAATTAGCTTCTAACTAGAAATATATAGTTATTGGTATTATGTCAACCTTGCAAGTTAAATCTCTCAGAGATTCTTTGCAGAAGTTCAAATACAAGTCATTTAATGATATTTGCTAACTGATTTTTATAAATTCAAAGTAGATGCAAATGAAAATAACATCTAAGACTATTTTAAATTATTAATATGGAGTTTTTTCCGAAGGGTTAGCACCATAAAGATCAGTCTCCCACTGTGGGCAATCACTCTGGGTTATGTTCAGACACCACGAGTTACCACCCTAATTAAAAGATGTCTTACTGATCAAATTACTTCAGCAACTGATGTTCATATTTAAGTAGTTTTGCTTCCTTTTAAAATAATGCTAAAACATGCAGCAATTCCATCAGTCCTGCAAAGTATGAAACCTTATGGGAACTAGATGCATATCTAAATTGTTAGCAAGCCATGCTAGCTGCCACTGCCTTGCTTTGGGAGTTTTGCAGCTATAAAACCACTCTCAGATCATTCTATTTGCTGACACCATCAAGGTAAGTGTCATGCAGAAGCCTAGAATCAGACCTGGATGCACAACATGACAGGGTTGTCTGCAGCTCTCAAAACATCTGATAAACATATGCTCCACGAGAATCCCTGAAAACTCCATCTCACGTAATACAGCACTTTTATGATGGCAGTTAGTTGCCGAGAATGCTTCACTCTCACTTTTACACCCTAGTTTCAGCTGCAGAAAGCCCTGGTCTCTAAACTACAGTCTTCTCTAGCACATGCTACTTCATTTCATCTAAAGCAGGTGCCTATCCTATAGTATGCGATGCAGACAGGAGGGAGAAATGAGGCAGCAGCACTAAGTCATGGAGGAGTGATGATGCATATATATATTTATATATACCTCTGTTGTTCTATTCACCATCATCTAGGTTAACACATTTGGAAGCAAAGAGGGGGAAAAAATGAACGGTTAGTCCACCACTGGTGACATGGGTGCGGAAAGCTTCATGATGGCTGTGTGGCATGGCAGCTCGGGTGGCAGCACGCCCGGCACACACGGGAAGCTCCACAGGCTGAATGAGCGAGTACTTAGAGTGCTAATTGTTACATGTTTACCAAAGTTCTCCAAGTGGCAATTGCACAGACAACTGAGCAAATGACATCTGTACGGTACCTACAGCCCACCACTGCTTTCAGGAGTGGCTTTCATTTCCAAGAGAATAATTCAAATAATGTTTTATTTATTATTTTCCATCTGCAAGGTTTCTACAAGAGAAATTAACCCTGATTTAAACAGAAAGGGAATGGGGGAGAAAGAGGCAAAGGAGGCAAATCAAACGTTATTCTTTGTCAGGTGTGAGAGGAGAAAGTTCTGTGTAACTGCAGCAAAACAGTTCACACCCAGGGAGATCTCCCCTGGATGTGATCAGCACCTGACAGCATCAAACCTTTCTGCTTTTCCCAACTGACCTTTGACTCCACGTCAGCATTGTGGTCGTTCTGCAGGAGCAGAGCCGCTGCCTTCGTGTCGTCCTTGCGAGCCGCGATGTGAAGGGCAGGGAGGCGGACTTTTCCCTTCGTGTCATTTTCCAGCAGCAGGGAAACCACCTGGTCATGGCCTTGCTGCAAAGCTACTGCCAAAGGTGTGAAACCATCCTGCAACACACAAAGGGCACCATCAAGGCATGTTCCAAACCTTCCACAGGCCAGGAAGGGGAAGCGAAGAGATTGCAGGGTTACGAACGCAGCTGGCCCAAATTTAACCAAGCGTAACACAGTGTAAGTTAAAAGTACCCTGCAATGACCCTGAAATTGGAATAAAGTGCTGGTGAACAGGGTTCCAAAAACTCAAAACACCCTTCTGGCACTCCAGATACAACACAAAATTGTAAGACACAAATGACTGAGACTTAAGGAAAAAATAAGTGTGAAATTACTCACAAATTTACAGTTAATTATACAGATACTTATTTATGTAGTGCTTAATTATATAAAAAGGTATAAAAAGCTGGAATATTAAAATTACAATTGCTAATGATGTCTCAATAGTAAATTATCATCTATTCCTTACAGATTATAATCTACATTTTTATGATTATTTAAAAAAACCCAAACAACTAAACAAATCAAAACAGACAAAATGCCTGAGTTCTAACATATTTTATATATGGATTTAAAATATAATAATTGATCAAGGACACCACATTCCCCTAATATAGAGATGTTCTACTACAATTTCCCTTTATAAAAATTTATATAATGTGACAGACAATCCTCTTACAAAAAGAAGTTATTTCCTTTCAGATTTGCTAATAACCAAATTGGTGGAGAATAAAAAACCTGAAAAACAGAAGGTTTTTATTTAACAGATTTAGAGCAGATTCTAACACATAAAAAGTACTGTCTGGGATTTATAATTTTATGTTATAATTTTGATTTTATGGATTCTTAGAAAAATAAAGAATGAAGGAATTGTCATTTACATTCTGCTCCGTCCCAAACATCTGTCATTGTAACCCAGGAGCACATCCAGCTTTGCCCAAGATAATACCCATAAATCACTCACAAAACCATAAAGGCAAACTGTTTGGGATATTTATTTATTCAATTTGTCTCCTGATGAATATATCCAAAGCTTGTATTACCAAACCTCATTGCAGCTTAGCAAGCAAATACATTCTTTCACTTTTCAACTACTGCTATCACGGTGAAACTGTGAAATAAAAGTGCAGCAGTGACAGAGAAAAAGGTGGATCCTCACTCTATGCCAACAGTGCAGAGTCGAAGCGTTAACTTTATAACTTTTAGAATGAAAAGTAATGTTTTCAATACAGAATTTCTCTCTAGCTTCAAAAAAAAGAACACCTCAATCCAGGATGAGAAACAAGAGGGGCCCTGAAAAAGGGAGCTTTTTCAAAATTTCTGAGGGGAAGAAAATCTAAGAAAATCACTGAAATTCCTGGGTCCTAACAAGCAATTTCCACCACACCCTCCCTGCCTCCCGAGGAGTTTGATGCTCATTTAACCAGGTTTCCCTGCTGCCTGCAGCTCCCCATCCTCCAGCAGCAAGGGCAGGGCACTGGGCTGCAGTCCTGGGGTGAAACAGCCACAGGTTCATGGAGGGTAAAAGATGCTCTGCAGCCCTGAAGGCCAAAAATCCTCCCTGATCATCCCCACGAGAAGGCTCTGGCAATACTGCTGTACTGTATGTGCAGGAATGGGGAGAAATCCTGGGGACCTTGGCTTCCTGCTCTATTTACAGATCCAAAAATTCAGCCACTTCACAGAAAAGTGCTGTAGACACCCACAACATCTTTTCTTGTAGGGAAATAGAACTGACTATTTTCCTTTAATTAGATTAAAACACCATGATTAAATAGTTGCTTTTAAAGAACATTTAGCTAAGTGGTAATCTTTTAGTTACAAAAGTTTTTGCACTTAAAATGATAAAGATAAATCAGATTTATAAGAAAACTTGGACCAAGAGAAAATAAGAAAGAAGCCATAAGCAACTATCTCAAACAAGGAAGGCAATAAAGGTGCCATTGTTTTGTAGCCTGCTATCTTCAAAGGAATTCTCCATGGATAAAATTAGATTGCACCTTATCATCAAGCTGAGATGGAAAAAAGTTCAACCTAAACTGACATACAGTGCTCAAGGGAAAAACAATACCAAACAAAAAAACCCAAGTATCCCTTGAAAATTTTTTAAAAAATCTCTTTGCAGAAAATAAAACAGTGGCATGAGTATTTTCAGAATTCAGAACCTATTGTACATCTCTACGAGTTCCATGTCTTCTTTCTTTTGAAGTTTTTACAAAGAAATAGAAATTAGTGCTCTAAAAACTAATTTTCCAGATGTAAAATACTTTCTTTTGGTATTTCTTGACTTCCATATCCTTGAGCATTTCCAGAAAGTGGTTTGGATGCACACTTCTAGTTTTAACTAATTTCTAGTCATTTTGGAAAGACTGGTTTGATCCATTAGCCATTCATTTTTTCACAGTGGAATAAAGATTTCCTTTCCGCACCATTATACAGTGATACTACAAGGTAGAGTGGCAATAAACTAATTGTGCATTTCATATTTTTCAAAAACCAGGTCTTTTTCAAATAAGCATTATTTCCTTCATGGAAGCAGTACTGGGAGAGCAATTAGAATTCAATAAATATTAAAGACAGCACATACTGAAGTACCTTTCTATATTTCAGTAGCAAAATCTTGGTAATAAGACAACTAAAAACTCACCAGGTTCAAAACCTTTCTCAATGCCATACATTTACAACTATTTATCTACTTGTTATTTATTTTCCTCACTGGTTGTCTTAATTGAGTTAGAATTAATTTTTTATTTGAGTTAGAATTGCTTTTTGAAGAAAGAAATATAAAATGTTCTTTCAGAAAGATCACAGAACACCTTCAAGGATGGATCCTGCATCTTTCTGTCAGCTTGAAATTCTCCCTGCAGCACCAGGTGGGGTAACTGGGTGCCAGAGAGAGGGCATCAACATGGTAATGAAGCAGTTCAGGAAATGCTCCAAGCCCCAAGTAACCCTGGGTTTTCTCTGATAGCCCAGGGCTGGTCCAAAGCACAGGTGAACAGTTGTTCTTGCCTTAAGGTTGCCACCCTTCTCATTGCTTTCAATTTTTAATTAAAGTAAAGAGAACTTTAATATTATACACACAGCTTCCCTGTGTGAGCACTTAACCTGAAGGATTAACAGTTATGACTAAGAACACATCTATATTTAGAACTGTCTCTAGTTAAAAGTAATTTTTTTTTATTTTAGAAATGGCAAGAGATAGTTTAAATTGCTGAAAAGCCCATAATTCTGTTCATTAGCACATTTCACAGAGACAGCTTTTTATTCATCTTTAATTTTACATTTAAAGACTAGTTTGATATAAGCTGGCAGAAATGACTCCTGAACACATTTTGCTTTGTTCATGAAGCGTCAAATTCAAACTTTTACCTCTGTGGCAAGGCTTTGACTGGCACCATTGTCAAGAAGAAACTTAACAACCTCCAGGTGGTTTTCTTGGGCTGCCATATACAACGGAGTGAAGCCATTCTGAAATACAAAAACAAGAGTGTAAACACCCCACAAACATTTTATACATAAAACAGATCTGCCAAAGGAGGGAAGATTAGGTGAAAAGCAAAAAAACTGTTTGCTCACAGATGAGTTAACTGCATGATCTACATGGGCTTAAGTGAAGATGGAAGAAGGGTAATATTATTTAAAAGGACACAGAAGAATCTTTCAGTTGACCAGTAACAATTCCCACAGCTAAGCGAGAGAGATTCATTTCACATCTGTTGTGAAGTTAAACTAAAAATCAATCTGGACAGATGATTTGGTGGCAATGAGTTATGATCCTGATAAATACTGCCACAGCACTGGAAATGCAAAACGGGACAGGGAAATGCAATACAAGTCTGGGGCGAGAGCACGAGCAGTGACTCTTCAGAGTAATCAACATTTTTTTCTCTTCTTTCCATTAGCTTTGACTTCTTTTTCACTTGTGCCAGCTGCTTCTGCCTTCTATCCCCTCAAAGAGCTGCCTTCTGAGCCTTCTACTTGTGGGCACTGAGCTACTTCATATTTCAGGCACCCGGAGATGTGAGGATCATTAGTTCTCAGCAGTTTGAGACAGAGGTTTATCAATGTTTCTGACCACACTAGAGCATATCTCAAATTGTGCTTAAGTGACTGATTTCAATCAATGCAATACAAGTATTAGAGGCTGCAGAGCTTAACTCATTCTTTGGTGAATGTCTTTCTCTTGCAGTCAATGATTTTGTCCTTGCCTTAACTGTAAGCAGGTCACAGCCTGTCAGAAATTGAATTTTTTGGGATTAATATTAAGGCAATGTATTTTTTACCTTTTGTTCTAAGAATTTCTGAAATCTCTGCTACAGTTAGACAGGACACTGACCTAGATTTTGCAGAAAACCAATGGGGCTGAAAACAGATGAGCTGAGAGGAGTTTGGCCATACGTTAACATCAAAGGAAAAACATCAACATTCTGGGCCCCTGGAGAGATGTAGAGGGAAACCACAGGCTCAGACCTATGGCAGTGAAATTGGGCTGAGCTGTTCCACTGAGCCAGTGAAACTGGGCTCAGCCACAGTGGAACAGCTGAGAGGCACCTGACTGTCCCAGCAGCGGGGCAGAGAGGCAGGGCACATGTCCAGCTCCGAGCACAGGTGACCCGAGGCCAAGCACGCGGTCGCGCTGGCAGCGGGGACAAAGAGGAGGTCGCAACAAAGGACAGCTGAGAGGAAATGGATATTTGATCCAAGAGGAGCTTTACCACCAGCAAGGCACCGAGCAGCTGTGAAGCCACATGTTCACAAGGCCTGCACAGGAGGCAGGGCCTGCTGCTGTTCTAGGATTTGGGTATTTTGGTCTCCATTCAGGAAAACACGGCTCCAAGCACAAAGCAGGCGCTGAAGGGCTCACAGAGCCCAAGCCCCAAATTAGAAATGTGTTTAATGCACTCAGTTCAGTTACCATACAGTCAAAGTTCTACTTAATTAAAAAACAGGGAAGCCAGGAAGCACTTGCTAAGGTACCTCATGTCACACTACAAGTTATTACAGTGAACAGCAGGCTTGTATTTGTCCCTATCATTTCATGGCATATTCTATATCTATTTATTAACTCAGCTGGAAACACAGATTAATTTTTTAGTTTCAAACATTTGCAATTTGAAAGGAAGCAGGACACACTACCTAATTGTTAGTTTCATGAAATAATTAATAGGCAAAAATTCTCAAAACCAAATACTATTAGCATTTAGAGGCAGAGCAGAACCTTTTCTCCTACGTTTAGTTTTTAAAGGGTTTTTAATATCGTTCCACCCCATACTTTACATTTGCTTCTCTCTTTAAAAAGGGGCTGGAATTGCCAGACAGCCACAAGTTGAAAAAAACACCTTGTCTTGAATAAAAATAAATAGCCCTAAGAAGAGGTGTAAAATTCAGCCCCAGCACAAATTTATGGCTTGTTTTTTGGTTTTTTTACAGACAGGAAGATTTGGTTAAAGAAGGCCTAACACTGGGACTGTCAGCATGGAGGAGCGGTTACCTTCAAGGAAAGAGGAGGTAAAGCTCAATTGAAGCTCAGTGCCACAGACCAAGCTGGTCCAGGGCAGTTTGGTAACAGAAAGCACCAGGGACCTCCTCAAAAGCTTAGTCCCAGCTGGGGTGTCCCACTGCCTGGTATTGATGTTGAGTGACCAACAGATCTGTTACATGGGAGTTCCAAGTAAAGACATCAAAGGCCTCCATAATGGGGTGGGGGAGAAATAAATCTTCAGTTCTGGTATGTTAGCAAAGTAAGAGTAACATGTGGCAAAACCTTAGGGTGCACGGACAATGCAGTTATATAAGATGTTTACAATCTCAGATTATTTTTAGTTTCAGGGCTGAATACACAAGTTCTCAAACACAAGCAGAAAAGATCCTGTCAATCCCATCTTAATTTCTTTAACAGGAAAACCATGGCAAATATTTCTGCTTTGTTTTACTTCTTAACAGCCATGGGAGATTTTACCTAAAAATATTTTATGTTGTTGTTGTTCTCTTTAAATTTAATTTATATGGTTCCTGGAACTAAATAGTGCTGTATTGAGCTATTATAAAAGAATAAGAAAGAAGACCAGAGTCATTTATTTCTCTTGTTCAGGTGAAAAAAACTGGAAATATAGACCACAAATAACTAACATTCTTAAAACAGATCTGTCAAGCATTTTGCTCCTATTATTTGAAGGACCAATCAAAAACCCCAGCTTCCTTCTTTAGAATGCAATTTTTTTAAACCAACATTTATTTTCATGCCCACCTCTTTATAATACAGAAAAATGGTAATCCTGGGCCAGATGAGCAGACTGTCTCTTCCCTGACACTGTGTGCCAGCTCCTGAGCAGGGAGAGCAGGAATGGGGTGGCATGCAGGGCACTGCTGGCACAGCCACATGACTTTTGACAATCTGTAGTTTATGCATTTTTTGAGCCAGGGTTTTTCTGGTTTGTTTTACTGCTTTGCTTGTAGCACCAGCGCTGTTTTCTGTCATTTCAAGTTCTCTATAATTGACCTAAACGTTTATTCAAAGAACTTGAACCAAACTTACAAACTCTGCATATGCCTGCAGTACCTCCTTGTACAAGGAAAGGGGATGGGCTCAGCTAAGTCTGAGACAGTGAATTATGTGAAACAGGATCCCTTAGAACACATTCTCTCCCACTCTCCTGTTCCATTGGTGTCTCTTCCAGCCCTAACAAGAAGCAGCTTGTAGGTCACTCCTAGGGCAGAGCTGAGGTCAATCTCACTATCAACCCTATTTTCAAGAGCCAACATTAAGGCAGTAAGATCTTCCAAATAAATTTGCTAATATCAGAGTTTCTAAGAGAAGAACAATTTTAATGTCAGCAAAGCTGTTGGCAGTAGCAAACAGGGACACATGGCGTTACCTGAGACTGTGCATTGACATTGGCCCGATTCGTGACCAACACTTTGACGACTTCTGCCTGTCCAGCGAGGGATGCTATGTGCAGTGCTGTGTTTCCTTTCTGGAATTAGAGACAGTGACATTTGAAAAGAGCACAAAACCCAAGCCTGAATACATAATAATACAATCAAGAACATCTTCCATTTTAGAATATAGTGTTTCTTGCTGAATACTTCTAATGGGTATGTTATTCTAGAAGACATGGCATGGACACAAACCAAAAAAGGAATCTACACTTGGTTCAGTAAATCTCCTCCCTAGCAGTCTGTGACATTTACTAACTATCATTGTTTCTATTAAACAGTTATTGAGACCCCCCCAGCAGTGGAAAATGGGCAATTACTGCTGCAGCAGTCTGTCATCACTTGGCCAACACCTCATGCTCAGGCCAGCAGTGTGAACAAGGGAACAACCAGATAGGCCTGACTGACCTTTGTGGCTGCATCCACACTGGCACCTCGCTGGATCAGCTCAGAGACAACTTCTACGTGCCCTTCTTTGGAAGCGAGATGGAGAGCATTCAACCCATTCTGATTTTAAAAAAGGGAGGGGAAAAAGAAAAGCCATTAGAAGGATTACCAAGTGTTTTCCAGCTTACCAAGCATATGAGGAGATAAATTATTACTTTTCCACTAAGAGGACTGCTTACAAAAACTACACTTAGGTACACTTTACAAGAACTAGATTATAATAACAGAGTAAGAATTAAATCAAGATATACTGGCTCTGGGGTCTCGAATTCTGTGTGCAGTTCCATGATCTAATGCAATACAAATGGAATGAAAGACAAGGTAGCACATTCTCCAAGTGCAAGTGAAATGGTGTCTGGGTAAAAGGTTTAAAAATAAAAAAAAATTAATTGGATAAGATATGTAAACATGGTTCATCAAAACACATGTAAGTTATCTTTGACATGAAGTGCAAATATAACGAGAAATCTGAGAAACAGTGAGAAAGGTATTTATCCAGAGAATTTGACCAAAATATTCTTCAACCTGATTTGAAATGTTGATGTCCACTCCATTTTTTAAGTAGTCAAGAGCCTTTTCCAAGTTGCCAGCTCGAGCTGCTCTCAGGTAACTTGCATTTGTGTCAGACTACAAGAAAAAAGGAGAAGTCCCATTAGAAATTATAGCACAGTACAAAAACACATTTTGGTGGCAAAGAAATTATTAATGACACAGCACATTGTACATCCACTTAACTAGACATTAAAGGATCCCAAACCACCTCATCAAATGTGGGTCAAACCCTGAGCAGGCACACATGAACATGAATTATGGAACAGTGTCTCACACGCAAGGCCAGCAGCCAGGGACACATCAGGCACCCAGTGTGGCACACAGCCATGGGGAAGCTCACCACTGGGCAGCAAGGAAACCACACCGCTCTCTCCAAAGATGCCACACCACTTTTAATGTCCAAGCTGAAAAGACTCAACCAGTACTGTGAGAACTGGGTTGGTGGAATTAAAAAAACCACGGTTCTACAAATGAACACATTTTAAAATCTCGTGTCTGCTAACATTTTGGTTTATTTTCCCCATTCTCCTTCATTTTACGGCACATTTTACTGACAATGCCTGTCCATATTCAGTGAAGAAGCCAGAAATCTCTAGGTACAGGGCCATTATATAAACTGCATTTTCCTTTTTTTCAGACCTTGTGTTGAAGATAGTTATGTAAATTTACTTTATGATGACTTCAGCTTGAACATAAGGACAGCAGAAATGTTGGTTAAGTCATGACAGAATCACTGAGAGCAAGTCCCATCCCCAGAGGGTTTTAACAAGTTATGCAAATATCCATGGAGGACAGTTTAGATAATGCTGATCCTGCCTTGGAGCAAATGCAACTGAACTGGGTTAGCTTTCAAGAGGGAGAAATCACACAGCCTTTGATTTTATCTGTGCCACAGCTTTCCCTGGCATCTTGGGCAGTCAACGTATTTTTTGTGCCCTCTTCTAGACTGGTAAAGCAGGAACTGTCTAGGTTCTTTCTCTCTCAGCATCATTTCATCCCAGGCTTACATCATTGCAGCTACCAGTGCATTGAGATGTTTTACCATTTTGAAAGAGTGTAACAACTGCCTTTAGACTAAACAATAAAGGCAGTTAGTGCCAAGAGAAATACAAAACAAATTGGCACCAAAGCTCAGTTACTTATTTGTTGCTCAAATAACTTTTTTTTAATCCCAAATTTCTGGATTTGCTATAGAGTTTTCTCCTCTCCTGTCAACACAGCCACTGCAAGCTGGATGTTGTGTTCAAGCATTGTTCCAAGCCCATCAGAAGCCACCTTCACATGCAGGATGAAGCAATCTTGGGCATGACAACAGCAAAATGATAAGGGGGTAGGAAATCTGCTCTTCTCCTTGCACCCATACAAGTTACAAGACCATTTTACCAGTACTTCCAATAAAACAAGCTCTCCCTTCTAAGGAGGAAACCATCACTTATGAACTCCTCATTTTCTTCCGAGTTTCACACTCTTTGCATTCCACTTTGCAGGGACAGGTCACCAGCTTTCCCTGCTCTTTTTCGTTCTTTCCCAAGCATGCCACGCTGATCATTACAAACCAGCTTCTGCAATGTCCTTCCAACAGAACAGCCCCCAAACACAGCCCCCAGATACCAGTGTTCAGTTAGGCTTTCTCAAAAACAAGGTGCTGCTGCAAGGTACGCAGTCACAGCTGTAAAGACCATGGGGAAGAAAAGCTGCCTTGAGAGCAGCCTTCACTTGGGAGATCATCTGAGTTGTGCAATGCAGATTATTACAGGAGACAGGTCATATTCTCAGTGCTTAGCAACAGCAGTCACTGGGGTAAAAAAACAGGTCAGCATTTTATCAGCATTACTAAAGGTATGAGGGAGGACTCAATAGAGCGGGAGCCTTTTTGTCAGAGGGTAATGGCATCTCTGTTTGGCACAGTCAGCAGGGGGACAGAATTAACATCAGCTGTTTACAGCTGCTCCTGGGTGGGGAAGGGATGCGCCAGAGACGCTCGCTCTGGAAAATCAGATTCCACCAGTCGCATTAATACACGCCAGGCAAGGAGCACTGCTCGTCTGCAGACACGTTCTAACCTATTTGCTCAAACAAAATGGAGGGGGACAGGCAGAAGCAGTGATACTTAGCTGATAATCACATTAATGGCTAACTGCAATTTCACTGTGCAGGAAGAGCAATGCCTGCGTCTTTTACAGACTTGGGCGTGACTTTTGGACTTAAGGGTTTTGAAGACTTCACGACTCTTGGAATCACTCACTAACAGCAGGAAGGATAAAGTTCAGGTCACAGTACCAGCCTGAGCCCATATAAAAATGTCTCAAACCAAACTATCTCAGGTGCTGCTAGGTGATGCACAAATCCACTCCTGGAATCCCTCAAGCTAACAGCATGTCGTCCTTTGCTATTCATCCCTCAAAACTCACTCCAAAACAGCTAAAAGTGTCCAGAAACACCACTGGCAGCAGCAGCCAGGCTGCCACCCAAACAGTGGGGCTGGAAAGGTGCTGGGCCCAGCATCCCAGTCACCTGTCAGCCTGGACTCACAGTGCCCAGGCAGGCCCCCAGCACAAGGACACTGTGCAGGAAAAGCAGCACCGACACGTGCAGGCACGACTGGGAAGCACCCAGAGAAGCTGCCTTCAGCAGCACGCCAGGATAACCCAAACTCTCCCTCGGTTCAGCTGCTCTGAGTTGGCACTTCCAGTTTCCACCTTACTGGTTTCCAGTCACCTGAGCGTGATGTGAGCCTAAGTGTGAAAGTGCCTGAGTTGCCTTAGCACACAGGGTGTAACACATCCCTGTGCTCTGAGAAAGGGGAAAACCTTTTTTTTTCTGATCTTGGCTGATGCTCCCAAGCCCTCAGATGGGGTTAGCTCATCCCTTCTGGGCCACCATGTACAGGAGCTTTGAGATTTGCACAGAGGGATAACAGACTGAGGGTTACAATTGTGCAAGAAGTTCAACAAGGTTTCTGGGAGTCTCTCCATCCTTTTCCACCCCTACCATAAGCAGAAACAAGCAGTAACATTAGAGAGAAAACAGGGACAACCTTGCTGGAAACCAAAAGCACTTTCAGCCTCTCTGAAAGTATTGCCAGCTTCCACTTCCCCTATAACTACAGCATTACTTCAGACCTGCTCAGACAGAGGAGAGACTTTCAAGCTTTTTTTCTGCCTTGCAAAATGTCTTGAGTATCCTTGTTAAGACATGTCACTTCCAAAACCACGAGCACCAATGAACATCCAAAATTTATGGAATTGATCAAAAACATCAATCCCTAAACACAACGTCAAAACATTTCTGAACCCAAAATTTCCCAACTTCACATTTGTATTTTAAGCCTAAATTTGTTGTTTTGAGGTTTTGTTTCGGTTTGGTTTGGCTTTTTAATACCTCAGTAGAGTAGAAAAATATTATTTGCAATTGGCACTGTTTTGTTTAAAAAAGAGCCTCTTGGAGTCCCTGTTAGAGCCTGTAAATTGCCTCAGTATTACAGACAGAATCAGCACTAGAGCCTAGGCTCAAATCAATGGAGGATTTTACAGATCAAAGAAGTGTAATAATAATGTTCGTAATTATTTATCTGCATTGCCATCATTCCTGGAAGCCCACATCATAAACCGATAAAGGACCTGCTATATGAAATGCATTAAAAACCACAGTAGGGGGAAAAGGATTTTGGGTTTCCAACCATCGCCCAGGACACCCATGTGCTCCACTCCTCCCTTCTACACTAGCTGGCATCTGAAAACAAGAACCCCACACAGACAGAATACACATAGACAATCTGTCTACAAGACATTATCCCACCAGAATACATTTACCTATACATTTACCAATACATACACCTAATACATTTATTTTTCACTAGTTAAACCTCAGTATTCTTGGGAAGCATTCTGGATGCTTGCAGCCAGTTCAGATCCCTTTCTTTTTTCCTGTAATTGATCCCAATATGAAATGAAGATGAATATTGGCTTTTGCTTCTCCATGGTCTGGACAAATTTCAAGAGAACAACAGGCATAGGACACACATCAAAGCACCCTGAATCTTAGATGCTCCTGCAGTCAGTCACAAAGTTTGCAGCCCTTCCCATGCATTTGCACTGGATCCCTGTGTCCCCAAAGCCTCTCCCTGCTCCCTTGTGGGCTTCCTGTGGCTGCTACCTTTTCAAACTCTGTATGCAGATTAAAATTAATAAGCAATATTTTTACAAGTGTTTTAATTCCTGGAGAGACAAACTTCAGATCCCGTGCACAGCA
The DNA here is from genome assembly GCA_013400175.1 of Phainopepla nitens. Lineage (NCBI taxonomy): Eukaryota > Metazoa > Chordata > Aves > Passeriformes > Bombycillidae > Phainopepla > Phainopepla nitens. The sequence goes on along the minus strand of VXBQ01006524.1, from coordinate 549,822 downwards.
TTTAGTTGTGAAATGGCTATTCAGAGAACATTCAATAAACAGTGGATTTATGGGAGTACCAGTACTGGTGAATGCACAATATCAAGCTTTTTCTTCACAGATGGTATGATTTCTCCTCTCTCTCCCCATACTTTCTTGGAAGAAAAAGGGAGTGTTCCTAGTTTTAAGAAATGTGCAAACATGCTCAACTGGCTAATGAAGAGAGGTTTTATGCAATGTGTATTTCTTTTAGATTCCTGTATTTCCCTGTAACGTATGATGCTATAAAAATCCCTTCTCTAATGTACAGCAGGCTGATGAGCTTGCAGACTGCAGCCTGCCTGTAGCACACAACAGGTTTTCCAGTCTGGAGTTCATTTCCAGCATTCCTCCCAGGGACATCTCAGGAAAGGGCTGAGGCTGAATAAGCTGTGCTGGCAGCAGCACTCCGTTTGCCAACCCTTCTTTACCTGATGGTCCCCTAGTCCTGCTAGGACAAGAAGAAGAGTCTGTGGTACACAGGGACCTGAGAACTGTTTCCCCATTTTGAGGAAAAGTTACATGAATTAAAAATATTTCTATTACAGCAAAGACTACCTCCTAAGTCACTTAGATATTACCTTAAGCCTCCAGAAAATGCTGATGCTGACTCATGCTAGCAAATACACATTCACTCTTTAAGTGCTTCCAGTGAACTAAGTGATTATTTATCATGGCTAAAGATAAAAACAATTAGCAAATTTTCACTGACTGTCAGTCCAGGTTCTGGCCAGGTTTTTCCATGGCACTAGAGAGGGTCCCTTAAGAAAACAGAGAATACATATTATTGAGTGAATCCTCGAAAGTGCAAAGCCATTCTTTTTAACGTGTACAGGCCTCCTCCCATAGTGGTGGTATTTTATTATGCTCATCTCTCTTTCCTTTGTGTTCTGCTTACAGTGGCCTCTTTTTCAGATTAAAAATCCAGTCTTTTTTTCACATTGGGAGCAGGGTTTTGTTTTTCACTCCATCTTTAACAGGAGCTGTTGTGAAGGGAAACCCCCAGCAGGTTCTCATTGTGCCAGAGCAGGATGCATTCTGGCTTGAGTCCCAACAAAAAGATGCTAACCATGCCTAACATTTGTTGTGGGGAGAGGCAATGACCTCTTTTTAAGGGATGAACTTATGATACTTCCATTTGGAGATGTGCTCAACACAGAGTCTTTGGAGCAGCATGAGGTGACCTGAGGAAAAGGATGATAACATTTGTGCTTATTTTGGTAAGGGTGGGCTTACTGCAGCCATTAGCAATTTTTTTTGCAGGAAGGCTTAACTCTGATGGGCACTAAGCACAACACTGGAAATGGGAGGACCTTGGCACTTCTTAGATTTTGCTCCTATGCTATTTTAGAATTTTCTTTCATGCAAAGGTGTTACCATCACTTGCTAAGCAATGAAATTTTATTCCAAATAAACTGCAGTGGCCAATTAACAGCAGTGTCTTAACCATTTGAAATAAACCAGCTACACTCCTGTCATGGAGAGACTCTTCATTCATCCTCCAAGAGGCTCTAATCCCTTGTATGCCTCTGCTACCTTTTAACTATATCCCTATTAAAAATTTTCAATTGTATCTTCTTTATTAGAAAGGGAGCTGATTGCACTGGGTGAATGATGTTCTCTGTGCAAACAAGTACTTTACACACCACACCACACCAACATATGTGTTTTCTTCTGATAAGGATGTACCAGCCTGGGGCCCACTGCTATCTGCAGTTGTGCTGTTAATTACCCTTCAGAGACATGCTTTTGGGATCACAGCCCTAAACACAACCTCAGGGCAACAGGAAAAGCTCCACTCCTAGTGCCTGACAATTCAGAGGATACATCTTCTGGCTGGGGAAGGCCAGCTGTTTTGAATATGATTGCAAAAAGAGAAACAATATAATGACTATTCAAAAACCAAACTAATCCCTCTAATTGCCCTATCACACAATTTAATCATCAACTTTCTTCGATCACATTATTGTACTGTGCATGATAAAGCAGCCAAAGATGGGATGCTGCTTGCAATGTCCCCATAAAGGGCTCTATTCCAACCAGGTAACCACAGCGTGTTTTCCACAGGTTAAAAATCATACTGGGATTAGGTTGTGTGAAACCTTCTTCTTGTTCACACTACTGGAGACAAACTTCTTGTATTTCTGCAAAATATGCATGTGAATCTACAACCAACTGCATTTTCATCAACTGAGGCTCCATCCCTGTACAGTGGTCAATTTTACCATGCTTGTAGAGAAAAATTAAACGCTTCCTGAAAAATCACACATCTAAGGAGTTCAAACAAAAGTGGGAAATGCACTTTAGATGCAGGTCCTTCCTTCTAGAAATCTTTGGCCAAACTAGGAAAACATTCACGCAAACAAGCCTCTTTCCTTACTAGACCACAAGACAAAGTGCAGGTTTAGTATAAACCATTTTCAAGATCCCTTGGAGCCTTCTTGGAGTCTGTCTTGGCAAAGTGCTGAATATGCACCCTGTTCCCATGAAAACTCAACCACTTGGAGTGGAAGGTGGTTCAAAAGGACCCAGAGCCTGAGATGTCAAGGCTGGTACATCCAAGAACATTTCACAACTTCCAGCAAAAAAGGTGTTTGTGACCACCCTTAACAGCAGAGAGAGGTCTGGAGTACATTGTTTGCTTGCAGTGACAAACACCTGCTGTGAAGCTGTGATGCAGCTTTCTCACTGTGTAAGTTGCTTAGACTTTGGGCATGCAGCCTTCTTCACTCAATCCTGTGACTTGTGACACCACTAATCCCATCTGGGTGCCTTTAAATGCCTAAATGCTTCCTAAGAAAGCTCAAGCATGAGATAGAAAGGAAAAATAGTTGTTATTCTTTTGATTTTTTTATGAATAGCAAAGGGAGTTGTGATTTCCCAGCACAAAAGACGCAGAACTATGGCAAATTCTTGACTAACATCCACATATAATATCTATAACATGTTGAACATAACATCCAAGTTGAAAACTCCCCTAAAGATGTCATCTCCATGTTATTTACTTGCCAAAATAGATACTCAACAAATACAGAATAACTTAACTGCAATTCTAAACAAAATGATAATCTGACAACCCAACCAAAACCATCTGAACTGAGATCAAACCTGTCCCACAGGGACAAACTTCAGACAAGAAGTGAGGGTCTACACTATTTCCACATGCTTTGCCAGTTTGCATAGACAAAGTTTTGAGATTTTGAAGCACAGGTTTGATGTGCCAGCTTCACCTGAAGAATTTATGAAAACAATTACTGGTATGAATGTATTAAATTAGTAATACCAAAAGCAAGATCGAGGGTGACAAAAATCAATGTATACCTGCAGAACACACACAATCTTTCTAAATATGCAAGAACAACAAATTACAAGAATAATTTTAATGGGAAAACAACAAAGAAGTCTATAAAAAGACTATTAAGGTCTTCAATAGTGACTTTTCAGCTATCCGACTGCACTGGATGAAAAGACAAATGACAAGGTAAATTGGGACACATTCTGTTCAAGACCCTAAGACTGGTATAATCCCTGGTTTCACCAGTGAATCGCTGTACTCCATTAGAAGTGACAACCAGGGTAAGAACCAGGCCCTCTGTGACCATCTCACAAGTATAAGTAATGAAAAGGATCTGATGCATTAAAAGGCAAAAGATCTGGGCATTTCAAATTCAAGATTCATTCTCCAGGCTGAAGGTCTCAGCAGCTAAAAGTTTATTTCAAATTCTGGGAAGAAACTCCTGAACCCATAATGACTCATCTCTCCCTCTCAAGTTTTCCTATCATATATTTACAAGTGAAAAATAAATCACTGGCTTTCAGAACTGCTACCACAGTCACAAAGAGCCAGAGAAGGGCTGGATGTGCATGAAGGGTTTCTTCTCATGTTTACATTCACCTGAAGATAATAACTCTCTTATATGTCAAGCTAGATGAGATGCCATTGATCTCTTCCCTGCTATTTTTCTCTCAGAAACTGGCTATCCAAAGAGCAAGGAGATAATTTCAGGACATCTCAGGCCCAAGTTTAAAGCCACTTCCATGCTAAAGTCACTTTCTTCAGATCACTGCACGAATAACATCAGTCAGTCCACCTCCTCTTCTCTTTGTGCATCTCATTTTAAAATCAGGACCCAAAAGGAGACGAAAAGAGTTCAGCAACTCTTCTCAAAACATTCTGTAAACTGTTTCTGTCTATCATTTCATGGTGTGGGCGGGGGGAATCACATAAACCTAAATGAGATAATACTGTTGGTTTTAGGGGGAGAGATTTTATTGACTAAAAAAATATTACGTAGATATGCTTCAATCAGATGTGGTGAAGTTAGTGGCAATAACATGGAGACAACTCATGTCAGGGGAAGTGTCCTGCACATAAATTTTCCCTAAAAATATAGTAGCAAAAAAGCTGTAGAAACTGCAGACAAGCTACATAATCTATTAAGAGTTTTCAGGACCATGAATTCATAAGTTTCTACTTAATGCCTGCTTTTGAATTCAACTCTCATTTAAAACCTAATTGATTCTGCCTTGTAACTTTGAAATTATAACTGTCTTTAAACTGAAAGATTGTTTGATGATAACTGGTAAAGCCATTTTGGAGGAGGCAAAAATACATGCGGACACACACCAACTTACACTGCAAACTCTGCAAACCCAACATATAATTACAATTTATGCCTTTTTAGGCTTAAAAGGAATCTGAATGGATAGTTTTAAAGCTATCTACCAGATGTTTAATTTTTGGGGAGAGTGGGGTGGGCAGATAGTTTGGGATTCTTACAAGAATTACAAACCTTTATCAGTTTATGAGTGCCAGTGCATAGGTTTCCATAGGAGGGATTATGACCTTTTTCAGGAGCAAAGAACCTCTTCCTTTTACACCTGAACACCTTGTTGAAGAGTTTCTGCCTGGAGAACTCCACATGGCTGATGTGACAGACAGAGAAACTGAAGGGCCAGTGGAAATTATCTAAAGAGCTTCTGAGCACTAAGAGGACTCATGAGGCAAGATTTGCAAAACAGTCATAAACTTGCTACCAGTAAATTCTGCAGGGCCAGTTAGAGATATCACATGAGATCTGTCATAGCAGCTCACCTTAGGAGAGCTTGTAACATTTACAGAACCAGCTGTCCTGACACCTTCTTGTAGACCTGCTGTGAAATAGATAGACCCCGGTACAATGGCAAAGAATCAAAGAAACCAAGAAACTAAAGGATTCAAACATCCTCCTAGAGCTAAAGACTGACTGAGGTAATTTGGTGGTTCAGCAGGAAAAACACCTACCTAGCACTTCCCAAACTCACAAGGGCAATTTCACACAGGAGAGTTGACAGTCCTACAATGCAGGAGCTGAGCAACCTGCCAGGAAACAATTTTAATCTTGGCCTGGAGATGCATGAGACCAACTGGGGAATACCATCAGGGAATACTTCAGGCTGTGCTGGCTTAGCCACGTCCTTCTAGAGGAGCTGCAATTCCCTGCTGACCACGACCTGCCGTAGTTTGTTTTCCATTTGAGCCTGCTGTTGTGGATATGACCCAGTAACTCCAGGCCCATTTTGTAACCCACCACACCTCTGTAAGCCACAAAGGCAGTGCAGAGCAAGCAGAGCAGGTGTTGCACACGCTGCTGCCTGTTACTGCCGGAAACAGGGAGGAGAACGTGCCCCCTTTCGGAAATATAGACCACAAATAACCGTGGCCTGCGCGGAGCTGTGGGGCTGGGCATGGGAGAGCCTCCAGCCTCCACACATCCCTGCACCCTCTTTCCCCCCCTCTGTCATGGTTAAACACTGGCATTCACTGCTGAATCTGTGCAATGGCATGGAAAGTTCTGTCATGGCATTTGGTGGGGCTGTCTGGAAGACGTGTATTCAGTGGGGTGCACAGCAAATGTAAATTTGTTTACAACTGCTTTGTTTCTCACTCCACTTGTTCTAGGTTTGAGGATGAGCTCAGATTCTGCTAGGAAAAGTGCTTTTTCCAGCCCAAGCACCAAAATCTGTGAGCAAAAATCAGAGTCCTGCATCTAAATTTTAAACTCTAAAACTCTTAAGTCCTGTCCAAACTTTAAATACAAAATTCTGTTCTAAAGCAGAAGGCAGACTCTAAATCACTGCTGGGGCAAGGGCAAGATCAGCATTTGCAGATACAAACAGGTTGAAAACAGTGACAGTGAGAACAACCTTAGCTGTATGGGATCTTTGAGATCAACAGAGGGAGAAAGAAAACACAGAGTTCAGTTTCATTCTGAGAGAAAATGACCAAATATACAGATAAATTACGGCAGATCAGGTGATGCCATTTTCACATAGTGACTTTTCAGTTACAGAACTGAACAAGTATTTTTCTGGCTTTCAAAGCCATTGTGCATCAGAAAGCCAGGATTCTGCAGAATCACCATGAGAAACTGAATATCTCAGGAGAGACTTCAATTTTTTGAACAAAAATACAAACAGCAAAACTATTTTAATATTTTACCTCACCTTAACCAGATTTGTTAATTTATTTTAATCCAAAAATTACCACTTCCTCTTAGCATCAGAATGAAGTATGTTTGAAAAACACAGTTTAATCAAATGCAGTTTGATTAAAACACAGTTTAATCAAATATAATGATATAATATTAAAGAATTAAAACTTTCCAAACTGGCCGAAAAGACTTTACTCTTACTATATTTAACTGACAGAGATTTAGAACTTGTTTTAGTGCTACCAATAAAGTGAAGATGTTTATCACAGAAATAAGCTACCACCAACCATACCAGCCCTATACAGTGCATCTCCCCTAGCATTTGATGATGGAATGGGTCATTACTTTGCAGTGTTAAAGCATCACTCCTGAACAGCAAATCTACAGCATAAACATGCAGTGAAGTAGAGCTCACTTCTCTCTTGCATTTCAAATATGCAGGGCAGCCTATGTAAGATTAATTTAAGGAATGAAAACAAAATTTATCATAAACATCTGCAAGGAAAAGCTTACTGCACACATATATACCATGCCCCTTCTCCACTGCTGAACCCCATCTCGAATGCTGCCGTACCTTCCCCAAACAACGGATAAATGAACAGAAATAGCAGTTTCTTTACAGCTTGTAACAAACCCCTGTAAAGCAAGAATAAATACCATTCTGGTGCAACAGAGAGGGGCAGAGCATCCTGCAGACCAGCACATTGCCAACGCCACGGCCGAGGGCTTGCAGCTCGCTCCGCTCTCCCAACTGTTGCACACAGAAACTGGAGGGACTGTGTCTGTCGGGCTCTGTGCTGCTGAGGCTCATATGAAGCATCAGCAAAGATGTTTATCGCCATGAAAGTGGATACTACCGTGCTGAAAAATACAGGAGAGAGTAAATAAAATTCTCGGGACTGAACAAGAGAAAGTTTAATCAAGTACCACAAAACATCTGAATAAAAAGAGCTTCCCATACAAAAAATTCCTTCACAAACAAAAAAACATCCCCAGTAAATGCTTTCACAGTTTTGAAATTACTGGTGGAAATAAGCTTATGAAAAGGACATCTTCACTAGAAAACAACCAACGTTTTCAAAGATGCTTTTTAGCAAAGAACAACATCCAGTGCTGTGCTGACAATGAGTAAACAACATACACATTTAAGAGAACTCATGCAGTATTTTTTTCAGAGTACAAAGCTATTGCTGACATGGAAATTAGCTAGTAAACAGCTGTGTTCTGGCATCAGTAGTATCTCTAACTAAAAAAATATTGCTGCTAATTGACGTTTCCACAAAGCCTGGCACTCATCAGTACTAAAAACACAAATCCACTTTCCTGGGAACCTTTTTTTTTAATTCTGCAGTAGAGTAGCTGAGAGAACTGTTTTGGCTTTGTGGTTTTTAACTGATGTGAATAACCCAAGCTATTGAAGACCCTCTGAACCCAGCTCATGGAGTACAGGGATATCCTTTCACAGCAGCTTCCTCACTTGAGGAATTTTTAAATCCCACAGGGAGCACCTTGAAGGTCACTGGGACTCCCTCGTGGAGCAAGAGTGATACGGGTGCCTCCTTGCAGGTCAGTACTAGCACACTATTGGCACTACAGCTGGCTCCTCTGGAAGTTTAACTGACCTGTGGATTGTTAGTAGAAGGGGCGTGTTACTTGAAAAATACGCCTTAAAAGCACAGATATTAAACTTTTTTTCTGAATATACAATATTGGCTAAAAGACTTCAATTGTTATAAATACCTGCGTTACTTAAGGCCCTGATCACAGAACATGGTGTTACAAAATGTTTATGCAATTTTAATCCGAGTCTTCTACTGAGTGTTCTGAACACAGTATAGCCACTGGCAAGACAGAGAGAACAAATAATTGCAATATTCTATTTGACTGCCACCTCTATACCGTAATCCAGCCATCAGAAAACCAAACACACCAAACAATCTGAAACATACCTCTTTCTACATCCAGCTTTGCCTCAAACAATCAAAGACTTAAAACTCTAACACAAGAAACTCGATACGCAGATTTCACTCATTTCAGAATCCACAAATGCTTACTTGTTCTGGAAAGCATTCTCCCTCTTCCACTGCCATTTTCTGTGGCCAGATATGAAACCTGATGACTCAATTAGTTAACACTTTGGACACTGCACCATTGCTAAAAATAGCGGCCTCAGGAAGTGCTTTTCTTTTTTTTTTTTCTTTTTTTTTTTTTAAGGAACTCAGCACGGTCACTTGTTACACTTCCCTTGGCGATTTAAATGGCAAAGGACAAGTGATTAGGAGACTATTAAGTTCGTAACAGAGCATGTCCCAGGATTCCTGGCTCACTTACCATATTTGCTGCCTCCAATCATTCCCCCTGTATGCAATCATGATCTGTGGAATACCCAAAATAGCTGCAGCATCAGCTGATCAGAAAACCACTGCTGCTTGGAATCACTCATGAAACAAGCTTTTGTCATTCTGCTTATCAGCTCTTTCTAATGCAGACTACTTTGAACTATTTCTAAAGGCAACAATAACATCATTTTACACTCCGTGTGTTTTGAATACCACATATGCCTGCCTCCCACTCCATGGTAATTTTATATTTATTCAGATTTTCTGATGACTAATTATGATAGGTTTGTGTCGCTGGTTCTAGAGGCTATTTTCCTGACTAAAAGGCTGTTCCCTGTGTACTTCAAGTTCCTAAACTAGAGTAAAAGCAATACCAGGGCAAAATAATTTTGCTTCAAAGAGAAGCCCAGAGTCAGGTTCCTGATATTACTAAAGCAGACTTCTTCCTTTTCAATGGAAGCTATCATCAGCAACAGGAATTTTCTTTGTGCTTCCCTACAGTTACTTACATTAGGAGTGGCTTTAAAGAATGCCCACTTTCTGAGAAAGGGAATACTGAAATCTCTTTAATTCACCACAAGCTCCTGCACAGCCTGCACGCCTGCACTGCACTTGCCTGTTACACATCCCACCTTACCTGTGAGCTGGAAACAGATATTCACTGGCACAGAACAACAGCAAGGAGGAAGAGGAGGAAAATCATCATGGCCTAATATTTTGGTCAGACAAGACAGGTCTAATGTCTCATTTGAGACCTGCTGATGAAAGGAAATAAGCTGTATGTAAAATAGGATGTAAAATATGTAGGATAATTTCAATTTCCCAGAAATATATCTCCATGTTTGCATCAATCGGAGTGCAGCCACCAGGTAGGAGCTCTGCACTCTTGAATTTAAACACCAAACTTGTTGCCAATTATCTATGTAGACATCTCTGTATTCAGAAGTTGCAAAATTTGAGGCCCTGGTGCACCAGCCACACACTCAGGTGGATCTGGCTTGAAAATACTTCATTAATGTCCCTGATGATGCATTCTATTAATAACCACCCCGTGTTCCTTCATATTTTTGCTGATGGCATTATAGGATTGGTGAGTAAGACCCACTTCTGCCACTGACTAAATACAGAGAAGCCAACAGCTGTCTGCAGGGTGGAGGAGCCTCCTACCTCAATTTAAGTACAAAAGGATGACCAACCCAGTTTAAATGAATTTACCTTACTGACATATCTGCACAGAGATTTCCATCACTGCCCCACATCTACCTCAGCCGTGCTGTTACTGCAAGCCACCACACAAAACAAAGTATCCTGAATATTCAATTTCTAAAACTGAATTTGGATTTAGCACTACTATTAGTTTTACAGGGCTCAGACCTATAACTTCAAAACAACAAATGCAAACATCCCAGTTCTAGAAAGCCAAGATCACAGGGTTACTATTCAGTGCCAAATTTTTGTTTCTAACTGAATAGAAGTTGGCTCTGAATAAAGCCAACTTTCTTCTGCTTTTGAAAAGGTGCTTGAGAGCAAGGAGAAAGGAAATATGATAATTTCTGAAATAGGATTCAAGGGAACCACATGAAATTTAAAACTTGCCAAATAGGTCTCTTTTGCAGGTGAAAGGATTAAATTGGTCAGCTTTACAGAAAATCACAAGTCCCTGCAGGAGACCAAGCCCACTGTGGGGTGGTGCCCCATGCCCCTGGACTGCAGCCTCCCGGCACGGGCCGGTAACACCGAACTGGCAATCCCAAAGGCAAGCTGGCAGTGCAGAAACAACATTTTTAGGGACAAGGATTCCACACAGTCTCTGCTGTTTTGCTGTGCCTCCAGTACCCCAGGCAGCCCAGGGCCGGCCAGCACCAGCACGGTCTGGGTGCCCGGCTGCTCCCCCAGGAGCTCCCCTGACACGGCTCTCCCCACACACTGCCTGCTCATTCATTCTGCCATGGCTGCTTGGCTTTCCCATTCGCTGGCTCTTGGGTTTTCGAGTTCACATCAGTGTGATGACACCAGAGGATGACTGACCCAGGCCACTGCCTATTAACCTCCACAAAACCCGCTTGGTTTAGGCTGTGACATTCCCACAAGAGCAGTTGTCCAATTCTCTCTCCGTTAATTTTAAAAGAGCAACGATCAGAATTACAAAAGAAAAGCACAAAGAGAAATTAAAATCTGCCAGCACCAAAAAAATCATCTCAGCAGATTCACATCCATCAATTCAGCCCTGATTACTTACTGCCATAAATCACAGTGACACTGTATTTTCTTTCTAACCTTGTGAATCCGTTTTAGAGCATTCGCTATGATTTCTCACATGCATGCTATTAACAAAGGGTAATAACAGAAAGGCTCAATACTAATGGCAAAATCAATTTCTTATAGATTTTGGGTAAAATTTCCAGGATCCTTTTATTACTTTGCATCCTGAATTCCATGATCTGCAAACTCCTATAGTAATTCTTACCTCAGGAAAAAGAAAGGGCCTTGGATACAATCATGTAATTAGTAGATATGCAAGGGAAAAAACATCTCAACAATCAATCTCCTCCCCTCTTTGAAAAAGAAAAAAGCAACAAAACCCCTTTACAATCTCATTAAAATGGCAGATTTTGTACAGATGGAGAATTCTTTTAAACAGAATAGTGGAAACGTCCTTTTACATTATCACTATGCTGCTCCCCAACCAGATGGAGTGCTTATGATTACTGGCTTGGAAGTGACTTGCAAACAAAGCAACACATGGCAGAATTCAGCAGAAAGAAAAATATGGTTTGACATGAGATGCAAAACAATATAAATACCTCTCCAAGAAAGGGAAAGGCTAGCTGAAATAGTTTAAACCATAATCTGGAGTTACTGGTCCAGATTAGCAATTTTTTTTTTTTCTGACATTATAGTGGATGATATTTCAGACAGTTCAGAAAGATGAAGAGTCAGCTGAAGCCCACCAGTGCAGGGGATTTATATCTCTGTGGTATTTCAGAAACCCTTTCCAGAGAGCAAATGGTTGACAAATAGTATCAGTACAGATGGGTGTTTATGGAACTTAGACCTATGAAGGGCCCTTAGTTTTAAAAACCTCTTTTATCAGAGAAACCAATGGTACCATCTGAGATATTTATTTATATAAAAATTATTTTCCAGTCGTTAAAATAATGGCTAATGTGTTCCCCAGATGAGGTTTTTGAACAGGAGTTCAAGTGCACACCTCTGGGCATAGCTAACAGGCTTTTACAAAGCTACTATCAAGATAAAATTGGCTTACATTTACATTACATTTACTCATTTATACTTCGTTGAAATTGTGGGCACAAAGAGTGTGCAGCTACAGGAACAAAATTCAGAGTTAGAAAACGCCAAAAGGATCTGTGTGAATTGTGTATGACTTTTTTTTTTTTAATGTCTGTTCTAACACCATCCATCACGTAAATATTATGTTTGCTATACTGCCATTTAATTTATGCCAGCTCAGATCATCTGCTAAAACATCCAGAGAAGCATATGTTCTCTTTCAATAATGCAAAAAAATTAAACACAAAATGAGGATAGGAAAACCATACTCCAAATATTAACTAAGTTGAAGTCACCAAGTCCAATACTTTCTTCCCAAAAAAAATCTGCCAGATGTTCCTGTGTAGTCTATTGCTCTTAAACAGAAAGTATCTACCAAATCTGTAAATCCTTTAGTTAACTTTTTTCTTTACTTTGACAAGGATATCAGCTATCATAACAAAATTGAAACCAGCAAATTCCATAATTCTGCTAGAAGTTAGTTAAAATTTCCCTTTAAAGGCTTTCCAAATGAGTGAACTTGAGTAAGCCTGGGGTCTCATCCTATTCTTCTTCAGCAGCACAAAAGATCAAACCTCAACGTCTGAAATGCAATCACTTTTAAAAGATAGCCTGCAGTAATTTTTCAGAAGTCTCCAAACCCTTCCAAACAGCACAGCCCTGCTGTGACCTATGAAATTCAGCTCTTTACATATACTCAAAAAACCTGTGGAAAACACACTGAGGTACTGCAGTGTTTAATCTGCCAGGATCTGTATAGCTCCCATTACCTCCCTCTCAGCACTCTCCAGAGCATGCCTGTATTTTCAATAGCAAGGCAAAGGGCTCTTGGGATGAGGGACTAAATTAATGGTACATGCAAGGTATGAGTGGTATGCCCACAGCACCTGATCCACAATCTGCTCCAAGTTCCTTTTTTTAACCCTGTATTGTTCCCTTAAGATAACACAGGAGATTACATGTTTCCAGTCTGCCCTCATCAACTCCAGCTTTCTGAAAGAGCACTTTTTGTTTCATTTTCATACATTAGCTGCAGTTTGCATGGCCAAGTTCTAAAATTCCTTTAACTTCCAGTGACCCTGGGACTAAAACATAACCCTGTCCCTTGGGAATAGGAAAAACTGTGACCAAATGAAATATAAACTGTTAGGTAAAACCCCCAAAAAAGGGACCATAAGTCAATCAAGCTTCCACCACCGAGACTTCAGCAATTTCTCTTCCCCCATCTATACATTGACTCAACATAGAAAAGCATCTTCCACTTGTATTGTGGAGAAATACGATTTTGCAAAACCACTGCCACAGTATTACAGAAATCCCACAATTGTCTTGATAAGTATTATCTTAACCTCCATTTTCACAAATGTGAAAATGGAAGATAACACTTATCAAGGCAACTTCTTGCTATCCACTCTACACTCTTCAGATCATAAAGAACTAAAGAGAGCAGCAGAGCTTCATTATATCATACTGTAAGCACCAAGGGAAGCAGCTTCAGCGAGGCCAACTAACAGCCCTTGGCTTTATTAAGATTTCTTTCCCTCCCACTGATCACCCTAGAGGACATCCATGTCATTGATTTGCTCTGGACAGCACCTTTGGAAAATACCGAGGTAATAAAGCTGCAAACTGGAAGTGTTTGCATAAGCATCATGATGTCACATGATTGACTCCTCAGCAAATTGACTTGACACTATCATACTTGAAAAATAACCAGTAAAAGCCAATTAGGAAGGCAAAAACACAAAAGGCAGAGACTCCAGGCAGCCCTGTGTTTAGTCAAACTACAAACCTCACATGAACTCTCTTGGAGATGAGGGGAAGAGCAAGGGCAAAGATCTATATATGGAAAGCACAAGGAGACACGGTATCAGATCTTCCTATATCATCTTGAAACATTGCTGATGTTTGCAATTTCTCTGCTGATTAATCAGTTGGCTTGTTGCATGCCATGCATCTTGTTCCAAGTCACAATGAAAACTGGGATTTTGTACATATTGAGAGCAGCAGCTGCCTTGCTCCTTCTCTGACACACCTTACTGATGCATAGGATCCCAGAAAATAGAGATTCCTCGGATATGAACAGTAGATCTCAGTATTTTCACTAAATATAGAACTGCTATTTGTTAACAGAATATAATACTGGTACACCTGTGAAACTGGTGGCTGTTGATTGGTCTCCATAGGCATATGAACACATAGATAGGTATATAAAAATCACATGCAAATCTTATTGTTTCACCACAGCACAGGAAAACAATGAACAGTTCAGAAACAGCTTTTTCATTTTTTAAAGAATATAAAAAAACCCAAACCAGCTAGTTGAAAGTGTTAGAAGAATGTTATATAAAATATACCATCCATTTGTATATGGCATCCATGCGACAAGAAGCTGGCTCAGGCTCACTCTTAGTCGGGATTGTATTTCTAGCAATTTTCAATATTCCATGACTGCCAGAAGCAAAGAATTAATCATTAAGATTCATGGTGACAACAGCAAAGTATTTTATCGTGAAGTTGAGTTAAGCACCAGAAATGTGACTGCTGGCAAATTAGCCTTTCCAAACACTCCCTCTCACTGTTGTCTATCTTTTAGGCTTATTCAGAACATAACCGTGATAGGAAGCCACCAAACTGCCAGATGGCTTCAAAATGTTCAGACATGACTTCTGCACAGAAAAAGAAATTTCTATCATGTAACATGTTCCAAAAGCAGCAGGTTTTGGGACACTGACAATTGACTGTCTGCAAGATTGTGGCCAAAAACCCCCAACCCACAATTAAGCTATGTGACTATGCACCTCGATTCTGTTCATTTCTCAAGGGCCTTTTAAATGAACAATTCAAATGAAAACAGAAGGAGGCTCTGTTAAAAGAGAAATACAGTAACAATAGACAAGTGTATCTACTCAGCACAGACACATGAAGGTGTCCAATGCCCTGGGAAATGAGCACAACTGAGCACAGCTCTCATTTAGTGGCTAAGTTTCATTTCTAGACAGAGTAGGGCAGTATTCAATAAACAGAAAAATGCAAACACTAAAACTATAACAAATCTCATGAGTCCACTCCCAAATGCAATGGAGACAATTCAGTGGAGCAATATTATGACCAAAGCTCTTGTTTTGAACAACATTTAGGCTGTAACTCCAATGAACAGACCGTGAACAATTTATTACACTTTGAAAACGTGTGCAGACACAAGGTAAAGCCTTCATGAGAAGACTAACATGAGAATAGCTTGCCCAGGATTTCTAATATGTGCAGAGTTAGATTAAAAATGGAATAAAAATAAGAAATTGGTCGGAAGAGAGCAAAGACAACCATGGATTAAGGTAGACAAAGGGAGTTCTTGAAACTATTACCCCTATTTCCAATGATTCTGTGATTTACTGGGCCATCAGAGTCCCTCTGCAGGCAAGTCACATGCAGGGTCAGTCACAGTGAGAGATGCCATTGAACCCAAGTCTCTGGGCAGGTAAAATGAACCTGAGCCCTGCCCACAGACACTGCATGGGAGAACCACGGGCTGTTTTCCAGGACTTTGTCAGGACTGAGAGACCTCTCATCCTTTATCAGTCAGCATTTCAAAGTACTCTAGAATTTCTTCAATTTACACTTTGGAAGGACTTTTCAGGAAAGTTGCAAGTTTGAAATTTCTCATAATCATTAGAGAGATGCAAACCCAAGATGTTACAGTGCAATGAATCCAAAGAAAAACAAGTGAATGTAACAGTGGTTGATTTCAGTATCACTCAAAAGTTATCCCCAGGCTCAGTATTAACACAGTCCAGTTGCTTGGACACAAACTAGTCACCAATAGCCAAAAGATTGCTGTAGAGTAACCATTTACCGTTACATGGTGCTGTTCCCAGTTAAAAAATTAACCTGTATTTCTTGTGCAGAACAACTAAAATCTGGTTTTATTCTCCAGTTAAGTCCTCCAGTCAGTAGGTTCCTCCCTATCAACTTCCTTTCCTAAGGCACTCTTATTTTCAAAGAAAGTGTGAATCAAGGGGAAAGCACCAGGAGTTACACATTCTGAAGTGAACTGTTGCCCTTTAACACAGTCACAGCAAAATCTCAAATTATTTCCTCTTACTGAACCTTCACTCCGATCTCTCCAATGGCACAGAATCGAGGCATGAGCAAGTTATAAAGCAACACATACAAACTCACTGGATTTTAAGCTTCTGACAGGTTCAGTGTTCTGATCTGGAACAAAACAAACTCTCAGAAATTCCACACTGAAACGTTTGGGGAGCCAACACAAGCAACTTCCATAACCTTTTCCTCCCAAATATTAGATAGGGCAGTAACACTGGACTCACATTGCCTCAACTTTGTTATTGCAATATGGCTAACACTGTGAACAGAGCTTTTCAAGAACACTGGGAGCATTCAGATGTAATAACCTCAAGATGCCTTAGACCAGGAAGGAGTAAACATTCTTCTGCATTGGGGTTATGTAGGAATTTCCCTAAAACAGAGGAAAACTAGTAAAATGAATTTAAAAAATTATCTCATCAAGATAATTTCTGACATGCTGCTGGGGGATGAGGACAGCTGTGCAAACTGCATTCCAAACAGGACTTCTATTTGTCAGCACAGATGTATAAAAACATCTCTCAGTTCTCACTGGAGTGCTGGCAGCTTGGCTAAATATTAATGCTGTCCCTGGAGCGCTGCTACTGATTCTGTGTGTGTCACACATATGAGAGGCTGGCCACAGCTAAGACAGATGCTCTCTGAAGTTGCATTAGAGTTACAAAGGAAGAGAAAATGGCAGCTTCAGAGACTGCATCAATTCTCATATGGCTCCCCAGGATTTATGGGTAGGAGGGCAAGAGGAGATTGGGAATGTGTAACTCCTGAAGTTAGGCAGAGCTTTCCAGATACACAGGAATTCGACACTGGATTATACTGGGGTGTAGTGCAATACTTTCCAGCTACACAGCAGGTATTTCAAGCTACAAAACAAACCCTTTCATTTACAGTAAAGCAGTTCTAGTTCAGAAACGTAGGGCTCCTTTTCCTATCTGCATAGAGAAATACAAGAGCCACAACTATTAAAGATCTTCACAAAGGAGCTCTGCAGCTCTCTTTGCACTGCTCCATCCCCTACACATCACACTCCATCATATCTGGTAGCCATGCTGTACTTAATCCAAATGCATTTCAAACTACATGAGGTTACAATAATACTGGCTTTTTCCCAGTGCTACATCAGTGAAATTGGTTCATGAAACTTCTGTCACCTGATTTCACATCAAACATTTTGAGCAGATACAGAAATACACCTTGGAATGACTGCATGAATAATGCAGTCAATTACAACAGCACACATGGCCAAAATCTGTTTCTTCCTAACCTGCTTAGTTAGCACTGCCTTTCTTCTCCTTGGGAGAACCTTTAAGCCTGCAGCTATTATTGTATCTGGCTCTCACGTTTCCTTTCTCTCTGTGAATAGGTTTTTTTTTTTTTTAAATCTGATATTAAATAGCTTTCACAGGGCTTCTAAAATTACTGTATAGCAGTAGTATTTCTTATATCTGTATTATCTTCACGATGCTTCATGAAAAAGCAGTCCCTTGGCAGGAAAAACTAGCTAGTGCTCACACTGCATAATGGAGGAGGCAGCAGCTGCTATTTTTAGGATGCTGAATGCTATCCTCCATTCTTCATCTATTTATTTTACAGATATTTTACCGTTACAGCTATGCCTTTTTTGATTGATGAAAATCCTGTTTAACTTCAATTAACAACCCAATAAGTTGGCATTTTCCCTTAGTTACCTATTAGTCTTAGTAAAATCAAAGCCCTATAGGGAAGCAGCCAGAGGAGCTGGTGCCTCACTGAACAGCACCCCTGGCTCACTGTGCTGTGGATTCAAGAGGAGCCATCAGAGGGAGGAGGGCATCTTACACCCTGCACAGACAAGAGCTTTCTCCTTTTCCATAAAACCCTTTCATTTCTGAACAAGACATGAACAATTAAAACTGCACGAGTAACACAAAGAAAGCACTTCCTAATTCTCTCCCCCCCAGCAGGCACTGGTATTTAACACAAATTTAGTATTCAGTATTTCATGTTGCAGCCCAGAGCTTTCTCCAAAATGATTAATGCATCCAAATAGCATGCTGGATTTGCTAACTGAAAATGTAATTATCTCTCATGAACTGCCAGGACAAACCATCAATCCTGTATCTACACCTTCTATGAATAATTCCCAGACTCCATAAGTTTTTTGACTTATCTCTACTCTTCTCCCTGGGCCAGTGGCTTATGAGCTCTACGCTAAGGCCACACCAGTTGAGCCAAGATTTCAATGTGCTTTTAGAAGACATCTAAATGTACATTATAAATGCATTGCTGATCCACTTTGGCTAAAGTAATCTCTCCAGTAACTCACTTATGTTTTTGTAGTGGTAGGAAATGTGACAGATCTTTTCAAAGACTCATGTCCATGTTGAGACAAGCAATAGTCTGCACGCACACACACAGAGAATTTCTGGTTTTTAGATACTCATAAAAACATTCCCCAGTCCAACACATTTGAACATGCAGGTGGCTGCTGAAAACCACAGAGAATGATGTGATCCTGAATGTAAAACAAAAGGAAGCCATGGACCTCATCAACTGGATTTTACTGGAATTAGCAAAGAGGAAAATGTAAGTAACATGCTCCCATGACTCCAAGCAGCATAACCACTACATAAAACAGATCTTTTTTTCCATTAATAATGAAAGACTGCTTAAATTTGCACATGCACCACTCCTGCTCAAAGTTAGGACACGACACTTCTGAATCTGAATACAAAATTTGACCCAGCTCCCACATAATTTATTAAGGAATCTCATTTTTAATTACCAAGCATCATAAATTATTTGACTGCATAAGTTAAAGTGATAAACACAATGAAAAGGGTAACTGAACGCATCAGAAACTGTACTTTACTACTTTTTTTAGTTCCTGTGATTCAAATTAAATTTGATTTATTTCATTCTGTCTAAAAAATATGATGCAGTTTGGAGCATGCAAGTAGTCTCTACAGTAACAATCGATCTCATTTCAGATTTAACAGCAGAGAAGAGGAGGAGAAATACTTCCATTTTGATTTGGATTGTAAGCACCATCTTGTGGGACTACAAAGCCTGCAGATTAGTAAAAATATTGGTTTATAAATTCCTGTCATGAACTGACTGGGAATGCCACCTGGGCATGACACAAAGAACAAACAAGAATAAAACTATTCCTCTCACCTCTTCCAGACCCACAATAAAAACAAAAAGAAGCTCTTCTCCAACCCAAAGCATTAAGGCAATCTTGTCCCCACCTTCACACAAAGCCCTGTGGGCAGCAGAGCTGACATTCATTGGCAAAGAATTGTAGATCAGGATTCCTGGGGCTGTAATGAGAAACTACAGTCCCTCCATAATGTAGAGTTCAGCTCCATTTCCCTCTCTTCCCTTTTCTGCCTCTCAGCACTGTTATAAACTGTCATTTCTGATTTACAGAGCAAACGTCTTTCTCCCTAGAAGAGGGTGCTCATCACAAAAGCTCAGATCCAGCACTTAGTGAAACATTCCTCTGGTAAAATGAACCTGCACTGTCGGTGCATAATGTTGACCTTCACCTGGGGATAATTGGTGTTTGGGCTATGGAGGATGCCAATGCACGCAGCGGATGGGAGGGCTTTCTCTGTTCAGAATAAACAGCAATAAGCATCTCGTAAAGTAAGGAAAATATACAGCTACAAGACTTAATAGAATAAGGTACATGCAAATTTCTGTGCTTTACTTATTTCCTTACCACTACTAATGAAATTATTACTATTAATATTACAGCATCCATCAGCATTCAGCAGACAATTCTCTTGCTCCCACACAATTCCATGTAATTATTTGAAATGTAAATAGAAAAAAAAAAAGGCAGAAAAGCTCTTCTATAAGGGCTAGTTCATTTATGAATATTAAACCAAAATGAACCCTCCCGGGAGCCCTGACAGACTGCTCCAGGATGGAAAACCATGTCATTACTGACATTAATCATATTTCCTAAAAAAATTAGTGGAAAAGAGCGCTCTTTTAAATAAGCACCATCCAAACATCTAATATCCCATCAGTATGTATGATCCACATGGAAATTCATTGTCCTTGTCCTTATTATTAAGATTGTTAGTAGAGATACATGTGGAAAATAAATAACTAGTCTCCTGTATTTTTGTTATTGACTACTTTAGCGCTTTGATCTAATATTACCATATGCACATAAAACTGGAAGATTCCTTTAAAAAGCTTACAAAAGAAGCAAAAGAGGCAGGCAGCAGCCTTGCCTCTTGTGACAATAGTGATGGTGAATGTGCTGCTCCTGGTGGTGTCCTCCTGCTTAATTCAGCCCATCATGTAAATCTGTACTGTGTGAGAGCACTGTGATATCTGGAAAATATCACTGGATTGTGAAAAAGTGATGAAAACACAAAGAGGGAGGAGTACTAGCATGAAACATCAGCAAGACTTGGGAGTTTAGCGTGTATTTATTTGGAAAAAAGCTCACTGGACACGGATACACAGAGCACATGGCTCTCACTCTATCATAGAATTGTTTGGATTGGAAAGGATCTTAGACCACCAAGCCCAGACATTAACCCAGCACTGCCAAGTCGTCCACCAAACCATGCCCCGAAGTGCTACTTCTGCACATCTTTAAACACCTCCAGGGATGGTGACTCCACCACTTCCCTGGGTATCTTGTTCCAATGCTCACACACCTTTACAACTGCATAAATGTATATCAAAAACTTCCCCCATGCCTTTATGCTACTACAATTCACTTATTTATCAGCACTCAGAGCTTGGATGAAGCATAATATCCCTTGGAAGAGCACAGTCTCCCAAGATCCCAGTGTGCCTTCTGCAAACTTAGAGGCAAATGGATGTCATGACAAAATTTCAGCTCAGGGAATTAAGCTCTCCCTAGTCCAGCTCCCAGAGCAGTGGCAATTACCTACATTAGTAGCCTTTATCTGCTGATCTCAGCTCCTGGCTGCATTTGCTATGTTTTCAATGCCAACATTAGAGGTTTCTTACACTATTTTTTTCCCCTCTTACTTTTCACACACAGAAACATACTGGATATATATATTAAAAAAAAAATTATTCAGTGCACAAAGTCCTTCAGAATTCTTCAAATTAAAATAATAAATATGGTTTTCTTTTCGTTAAAAATACAAAATAATAGATAATGATAAAAACTACAAATGGGAAGATGCAACAGGTCAATGCCACTGAACACTCAGTCTCAGGTATGTCTGCAAAATTACTGCAAATAGCCTCAGTTTGACTAACATTTTCCATTGCTTTTTCACCTTGCCATGCACTCAGCCTATCTTGACTACACCCAGCATTACCAGAAATTATGGTGTGCAATTGCTGTGCAATTTCATTTATAACAATTAGCCAGTAAACTAGACACTAACCCATAATGGCTGAGATTTCTACCAACAGGGAACAATGCACTCAATATTTTTTGAAAGACACCTTTAAAGCTATGTAATATATAGAGGCCAAGGGAGAATATGGAAAACCTGTGAGGATTAAATGCAAAAATACCGTTCCTTCTTCTTTTGGGATAATTTTATTAATAAGGTCTCAAGAACTTCAGAGTGAAATACAGCTTAGTAAGAGAGATTCGGTTTCTTCAGACATACTCTGCAGAAAGTGCAAACTGGAAATTCCAGCTTGTATTTATGTAGATATTTTATTTAGGTAGTTTAAATACAGTCAGCTGACAGTGGTATAAAGAGCATCCCTGCCAAGCAGAATTTGGAGCCCTCCTGCACAGGTGTTCACTTCCGTTACGCTGAACAACAAACCCACAGCCATAAATCACAACGCTCTGATAAGCTCCCTCTTAGGCCAGCAAGGCCATATAATACCCACTGGCAGACAGGATTTGACCTCATGGGTATGAGCTGGCACAGCTTGGGCATGGGGAAGTTGAATACCAACACACAAAAGAACAAGGTCTGGTCCAGGCAGACAAAGTCAAGCTGTGTCCAGGCAAAGCCACTCAGGAAGGTAAGGAACAGCCCACGGGCATGGAGAGAGGTTGACTGAAGTACTCTGAAGTGGTGCCCAGTCAGCTTCTGGAGATATCATTCTCTTCCCATGTATTACTGAGGGGCATGAAGGTCGTAATTCAGGTGCCATCAACCTGATCCCAGAGACAGCTGAAAGCTGGCACAACCTTCTCACTTTCAACATCAAAGATGTTCAGAACAGTCCCTTTCCTCATTTCTTTTGTATGCATGTCACTGCTCTGATGTGAGCAAGTACCCAGCTTTCTCTCCATTTATGTTTTACCACCACCGTAACAGCAGCAAATAACACCTGCTGAACTGAAATATCTCATAGGGATTTACACATCACATTTAACAGTCGCTTTTAACTGTTAAATGACTAATGGATTAATTCCTGCTTTGGCACAAAGCCTTTACTCAGGGAGTATGTGAGCCTTTGCAAGCTGTTTTCAACAAAAACATATGGGAAACAGTAAACTCATCCAGGTTAAGTTCAAAATAGGATATTCTGTTGGAGTAATATTTCATATAGTCCCTTCAGAAAACAAAAATCAATCATGATGGGTTTTAATGTTCCATTGTGGACAGCAGCCGAGCACATCTCATAATGATTCTCTTTCCTTTCCACTTAATCCTGCTGCCTTCCCAACCACTGAATCATTGCTCTCCTTCGTTACTAAAATGCGTAACCGAGATGCTGATTAGTGTCCCAGACGCTGGATAACAGAGACAGTGATCAATATCACTTCTTTAATCTGTCTGTGGAGGACGTTTTGTCCCCTTGCTGTTGGACACAGGCTCTGCTACCGTGATCCACGGCTTCAATATTGCCTCTAGATTGGATTAGTGCAGAGCTCCCTTCTTTAGTTGTTCCTTACCTTCCCTCAAAACACAGCATCAGTGGGCCACAGCTGGTGCCTGTTTGCTGAGTTTGAAAGCTTTAAGAAACTAAAGCTCTGAGTAGTTTTGGATCATTCTGCCTGACAGACTTGCGCAGCCATCCCACACGCCACAGGGAGCGAGCAGAGCTGCAGCCCTCTGCTGCTGAGCTCGTGGACAAAGAACCACTGACACTCAACTTCCTCAACTGCTCTAGAGTTTTGGTAGGGGCTTATTTTACTTATTTACAAATGTTAAGAGCCACACTAGAAAAATACTTCCTTTCAGCAAATGCAGAGCTGCAATAGGACTTCCCTTGGGGCAACTGTGATATGGAAGATTGGGATTTTGGCCTGAGCTTTGGCAATAAAACCATGCAAATACTGAGCTTTAAAGACAGGAGTCATCTCTCTGAAGAAAAACAACAGACAAGAGCAGGCACAAGTCCTATTATTTACTTCCCAGATGCTCATGTTAAACATATTCTTCTGTATGTGCCCTGTAAAAAACCCATGTCTCTTTAAAAATATCTTTTGTGTGCCTCTTAGAAAACATACTGCACAGTGATATCACAATGTGACTACAGCTAAATATATCACCTACATTGCAGCTTTTACTGCACTATAAGGCAGCCCATTTTAAGACAATATCAATAATTTAGAAACTCAGCTATGTGCAGCCGTCTAATTGGATTATCTTTGCTTGGCAATTTTTTCAGTATTATATTAGCTTTTATAGGAATTTATTAATGGAGATCTTTCAGCAAACTCATGTAACACACAATCAATAGACATAAAACTACATGCAATTATAAAACATTTTTTCACCACATACTTTTCATCTTCTCACAGCTTTGGCAAGAGGAATATACTGTTCAAAATTAAGCTAATAGCACACATGAAGTTTTGACACGAAGTATCTCCAGAGACTGACTCAGAGAGCCTTGTCTAGAGAACAGCACATCAGCTGCCAGAGCCACCACCTGCAGACACCAGGGAGCTGCCAGGACCCAGCTTCCCATTTCTGTGGTGGCACTTCCTCACAACACCTCCCTCCAAGAAAAGGCACTTTTACCTCCAGCTGGCTGAAGAGCAGCTGGGCAAGAACAAAGGAAAATACCATTTCTTCCCATGCTACATTTTGTACGGTGTAAGGGATAGAAGCAATGTGACTTCAGACTGAGGTCACTTCTCGGTGACTACACAAAAGGCAGAAGAGGCAGTAAATCCCTGCCCCTCATGTGTCAGCCCAGAGCCAGCCAGCAGCAAACACCAGGATCAGAGATTTAGGTGGGATACAAACTGCCCAAATAGAGCTCAAAGTAGCCAAGAGGATCTTTCACCCACAGACAAGATGTGTGGAGGTTTAGGGGGCTTTTGTTTGCTTGCTTGTTTCTTTGCTTTGGTTTTGGGGTTTTAGTTTATTTTTTTGTTGATTTGGTTTGGTTTGGGGTTTTTTGTGATTTACGGCTATGACCATGTCTCAAGTGCCTCTGAAAAATTCAACTCAACCAGTGAGAGCATTTTTGAGGCCAAATTGTCTATAAATCATACAAAAACCAACCAAACAAAAATCTACTCAAAACCCAACCAAAGCACAAAAAAATCCAAAACACGCACAAAAATTCCTAGCCTAAAACCAAGCTGCCCATTTTTAGGGCCCAGAAATGGACAGGTATCAGGCTGAGATGGTTTCTTGTGTGCACAAGCACTATTCTGCTATTGTTCCTGACATTTTCATCTGATGGAAATTGCACCACGCAGAAAGGACCACCACCATCACTGTGTGAGTCTACATTGTCCACCTGGTTCACGTCTTCTTCAGATGCGAGGCAACCCACTCCAAAGTTCCTGTATGTTCTATGATTCCATAAAACTGGCAGATCCAAGGATTACCCCACCAGGGCCTTGCCTGGCCAAACTGATTTGCTCCAGATCCAAGGACACACCCTGATCGTGTGGGCTGCAAGCCAAAAGCTTTTGCCAAACCGAGGGCACGAAGCTGTGTTTTTCTGGGGGTTGACACTCACTTCAGCAGAGGCAGGGGGAATGCAGAAAGTCCCTCCATTGCCTGAATCCAGAAGGGATTATTTAGGCCAAAGACTTTAATTACAAGTGACAGTGCTGGCGTCCTGCTGATGGCAGCCATTTTATTGATGTCACGGCGTTATCCCTAGTGACACCAGCAGTAAGGAAGAGCTGCCAGATGACCCACATTTGTAGGCAGGACCTACTGACCTGAGGGAGACTGCTCAAGCCCAGCATCACTGGAGGCAAGTCACTTCCAAAGAGCCACTGTGGAGCGAGGGATTCCAGTAAAAGTGCTGTCCCCACCTGTGTCCCGCAGCTCCCGCTCCCTCGGCACAGGTGGGAAGGATCAATAGTGGCTGCTGCACAGAGCACAGGCAGCAGGTTGGGAGCCTGGCAAGGGAACCACTCATGCTGCCAGGTCTGCATTTCCACAGCCCATATGTCTGGGGCTAAATGCAGCTTTCACCAAGGCCTGGCTTCCAACACGGTGGATTCCCCAATCTGCCTTCACCCCTTGTGCAAGCCATCCTTGTCAAGCTCACTGTCATACAATGGTAGTCCCTCACTTGAAACAATCTTGTGCACCCTCTTTCCTTTTATTGCTCAGGTATTCCTTATCTTCCTCTGTGAGACCCGGCTAGCTCTATAGCAACTCCCAGATATCAGGTATTTTCCATTTATTTTCATTTAAAGCAGCAACAAAAGGGAAAGATCACCTCAGCAGCAAATACTCAGTGGGCCTCTAATGGGTCACAGATGAGTGAGTGAGAGCCATTAACCTACAGACTCAGGGTGAATTCTGGGTAATGGCAGGGAGGCATCAGTAGAAGTTTCCACTATGGACTATTTGCAGACCTGGCCTTGCAACTTCGACTTGTGAGACTGCAGTGAAATGAAAGGACACAACAAGAAAAAGCCTGGTTTTGACAGACGCACAGGCAGCACACAAAGATGTGTCTTAACAGCAGACTCCTACCTTACAAAATGCCCTAAGGTGCACACACTACACACACTTTGCTACTCAAAATGTCCAGTGAAGTATTCTGCAGTATCCTCTCTGAGTGCCTCCCTCAAGCTTAGGGGCTGATGTGGAAGCCGAGACATAAGCAGTGTTACCAGAAATGCCTAAAGACCCACTGGCAGAGAAAGGGGGTCTTTTTGAGTCCACTTCCACCCACACTTTTTTCAAAAACAATCTATTTTCAGGAACATGGTTCACTTTGAAAGGTCGTCTCTCAACGCTTTTTTTCTTGCACAAAAGATAACAGAGAAGCATGTACCCAAGAGCTATCTGTTTTTGCTGTGTCTGTTGTCTTGCATCAAACCCTAATGGCCTCTTAGAAAATTTAAGATATTTCTTGGAAAGAAACAGCAGCAGAAAACTATCACAAAAGACATTCATGACCACACTGTAGATTAACAAGCCCCAAGATATTTTTGAAGGCTGGAAATGAATTCATATTCAAAATGACAAACTCTATTATGACTAGTAGAATATTTGTAGTTAAGCTGTTTAGGGGGACAATTACAGATTTTTTTAAAAATTATATTGTTACAAAAACAGAATTAAGCCAAAAGCATCTTCAAAAAATTTTCAACTGGTGATAACACCAAAGCTCACAACTATCACAAAGATAAGAAGCAATCAGTACAGAAGTGGAATGTTTTTATCTGTGCTTCTAAGCTTTCAGTCCCTTGCTAACCATTTTCTTTTGGTCTCACCTCAATATGGAAAATGACATACCAAGTGTGACAGCCTACCACAAAAACAGGTATGTTATCATAAGCCTATTAGAAGTGCTTTTCTATGAACATTTGACTTACTATATGTATTTAACTGTGGTACTTTACATATAAAATACAACATACAGCAAGTGTGTAGAGGGAATAAGACCATGTACAGCTAAAGACATTACCTCAGTATTTGCTTTCCCATTAAAGATGAATATACTCCATGAACAGAAGTGGATACTGCAAACCCTGTCTCTGACATTGCCTCCAGAGGAAGTCAGAGGGATTCAATTCCAATGCCATAAAGATTCACAACTGAAATACTAACACATGGAGCAAAATGCTCTATATCATAAAGAACATGCTCTTCCCTAGACTAAGTCCATACTAAAATTGAATCTCTACAAATTTCAGCAAGAGGAAATTCTAAGCCCAAAGATATTCATGCCTTATTGCATGTTTAATGGCCTGAAATCATCTCTCTTTTCACCTCAGGCATGGAGGCAAAAAAAAAACCACAAATCCAAATGCCATCCTTTTGGCCTGTCCTTATTACAACTGGAATTCACCCTCTCAGAAGAAAGCCATTAAGGAAAAAAAAAAAAAAAAAAAAAGAAACAATGGAAGACAGGAGGAATAAGAATAGGTAGAAGGAAGAGAGTATCAAATACTTCCCATACTGGGACAAGTTTTGGAGAAAATAAATGAAAAGAAATCTAGATAAAGTAACATCTTATCATTGAGGTAACAAAATTCTGAAGATGGGCATAAAGCAGGTGTTTCCCCCCCATTTTATTACTACTTAGTTTTGAAATCAGGAATAATTGCACACTTACATTTGCAAAACAGGAAAAATCAGCAAGGGCTCCTTTGTATCCCAGAGCAATTTTTTTTTTTAAACTCTCCCCAAAATATCAAGGGGGCGGCTGTAATTTGTTGGTGCCTGCCAGGTGAGCTGAGGCTCTGCACCAGCCCAGGAGAGCAGATGTATTAAGGGCACACAGGAATTGTGCCTGGTTCCACTACAGCCCTCGGTTTATATGTTCATGTGGATCACAGACAATCTTCAGGCATCTGACAGATCCAATTTCACTTTTCAACTACTCTAAAAATTCTCTCCAACTTTTAGTCCACACTCAGCACAGTAAGAATAACCAGCTAAGAATCCTTTGCAAGGATTTCTTATTTTTCTTAGAAGAAATAAAGAGGTTGCTGCCCTAAATGGTTTCAGGTACAAATTTCTGAGAAGCAGGGCCTGCATCATATCCTACAAGGCTATTACTTTGGAAGACTGCTAAATATTTGAGAGATGTCAAGTGTTGTTTCTAACATGACAAATCTGAGGAAGGAATGGAGCACCTCAGAAATTAAGTGAAAATTAGGAAGAAACGGCAGCATCTTTTGTCTTTCCCTTCCATTCCAGTATTTTCAGTAACTAGTAAATAAATCCCCAGATGCACTAATGGCTGCCATCCAGGAAATGCATCTGCTGTGTTTATGAGATCTGCAGTTCATAAATAATTGCCAAATATAGAATTATTCACTTCAGTGCTACCAGAGGCTGTTTTATAAGAAGAGAGAACATACCGGAATCACACTTATGAGGTAGATCAATCAGATTGATTTAGAATTCACATGCATGACTGCCAAAGCTTAGCTTTTGTGGAAAAAGACCATTTACAATTTTTGCATGTACTGGCAACTGAAGCTTTCTGAGGCTGCCACGCTGCCACTGGCCCCCTTGCCATCGGTACCCCTCGTGTAGCTGGGTCTGTGTGGGTACACTTTAGTCCCTCAGGATATAGAAACCCTAACTCCATTTTGTCAGTGATTTCTTACATCCATGTGCTGTATAACATAGGAGCTACTTCCAGGCTGTAGGTGCCAAACACCACACAGTCTCTTTATGCCTCCAGACAGAAGGCTAAGGCTCCATCAGCCCATAAGAATCTGAATTGAGCACCACCCACTGAGGAAACCCCACTGGATGATACCTGAACTGATCCAGGAATGCAAAGGTATAGCTGGTTGTAAAAAGCTCACATATTTAAATAATAAAGAAATTTTCCCAGTTATGACCAACTTTTATAAGCACTAAAAAGATAATGCTGATCAAAAACCACAATGAAGGTACATCTGTACAAGAATGACAGCTAAGAGAAAAAGATGTAAATGTTTCATAACACAGTACTATGGGTACTATGTCCCTGATTTCTACTTCTGAACTGAGTTCATGTTCACTTGCAAGAAGCTGGCAATTGCAGAGTGAGCAGTCTTCTGCAAATAAACCTATGGTTCTGATAGGTTCAGAACCTTTGGTTCTGATAGGTTGGACCTGAATAAATTCTGCTGTGAAGGCCACCTCAACTCTTTGGATGCTGCTGTGCTCCTAGCATGGCTCTCCCACCTTAACTCCATCCACATTTTAGGAACACAAGAGTCTGCCCCGATAAAGGCCACAGAGATATAGTCTACAATATAGACAGAAAGCCTGAGTAAAGGCTTCACGTGGAGACAATTAAGTTCTGGACACACAGGCAATTCCAGGGAAGCAGCAGATGCAGTCCCAACGCATTTTTTGCTAAAGGGTTGGCTGGGAAAAGAGCTGCAACAAATTCCCACAAACATGTGGGGAGCTGACTCTTTGCAGAGGGCTGAGAATTTCCAAATGTCTCCAGCAGCCTGGACACCCAAAACACGACATCCGTAGGAGCTCCCAGATGTGTCTGGCCTGTGAGGCACAGGTCTCTGGCCCCTCGCTGGGTACTAGGAAAAGGCAAAGCTCTTCAGTTCCCAGGCAGTGGCATACAGAGAACATTTAAACCAAGAGGCCAACAGGGGTCAGCCCTGCCTAGCACAGAGGCCGTGACACGCCACTGCCATTTCCACTGCCGCTCCTGTGACAAGGGCAAAAGCTACAATTTAAAAGAGACACAAGGCTTGAATAATTACTGTTTTAGAATATCTCCATCCATGAAACAATGAAACATTTGGCAGCAGGAACCTTCCAAAGGAAGCTTCTCAGTCCCCTGACATTTGTCCAAATTAATCTCAGTTCTGGAATTTTGTATGTGAAAGAAGCATGAAGAGATCTGATACGCGCAGCTCCCTTCTCCTGTGCCCACAGACATTCAGAAACAGAATGAAGCTCTGTTCAGAGGTCACATCTAGTGGCTCCAGCAGCACCTGGACATGGGAGTCTCTAGTACCTGCTGGTCACCCAGGGATGGTGCTTCCAACAAAGGTTTGGTGTGCACAACGCAAGTTGCACCTTCATCAGTTGTAAGCCTTATGTGTGGGGGTGCCTGTGTCCACAAGACAGCAGTCACATCAAGAAAGAAAATCCTTCTTGGATAGTTAATGGTTATGTCCAGTACCACTCTCAGTCATCTAGGAAAGCATGAATGATGCACAGACACTCCATGTAAGGACTCTGTGTGGGCCACAAAAATGTGAAGGAGAGGCTCAGCCACTAAACCTAACACTGCCGCCAGCTGAACTTACAAGCAGTCAAGAAGTGGCTGTGCTTGGCTTGAACGTCCCCACTGCTTAGCTAATATCAGTGATGAAACAGGGCGAGTGTTTCGGATACAGCAACGTGCCTCAAGAAGGCACGCACAGCTTCGCTGACTGCAGGAGGAGCTGCACGGGCGAGCTGCAGAGGAGAGAGGAGCCCTTTGTTTCCTGCCCAACACTGGAGCATCCACCAGATGATCTACTTTTTAGTCACACTTTATCTCATGATCAGCTGGGCTGGAATACTGAATGCATTGTCAATTGTTCAATGATGGAAAAATAAAGCTGCGGGCTGAAATTGATGTTTACCAAGGTATTGATGAGCTACTCATTTTATCAGGGCAGAAATCACTACAGAAGAAATGCTGGGAAATGTAATCTAGTGCTGAAAAAGATTTAATACTCTTTCTATGTCATGGTGGCTGTGTCATTTCACTGGCATTCTGCAGCAACTATAGAGGGTATCCAGTAACTTCAGTCAGTGTACGCACACGTATATGTAAACTCAGATTACAATGGACATTTGTGCATGAAAAGTATTTACCATTTTTTAAAAACTGGCTAATGCTAAGCCTCAAAAGCAGAGGGTGGAAAAATATATACTCAAAAGGAGTATAAATATTATGGTTTGCCTTAGACTTCCTAGGCTTATTGAGACATTAAGAACTGAATATTGCACTAACATAAAGGAGAAAAGTGAGACTCAACTCTGTAAAGAAAAGTTCTACTAATTTAGTTTAGAAAAAAACCCCAAAGCCGAACAACAATGAACAAAAAACAATGAACAGCCACAACACGGTCCATGTGCTGAATCCAACAACAGTTCTGCAGCCAAAGTGGTCTCCCAGGATGTGCTACTTATTCCTACTTCCTGCTCAGTCTCCTGAGAAGCCACAGGCAACAAATAATGTTATCCGTGCAATGCACGTCAGGTGACAATTCCAAATCTTCCTCTTTCATTCTGAAATGAATAAACTAACAAAGAAACCAAAGAGAAAAGAAAAAAACCAAACCGAAAAAAACCAAACAGAAATCATTCTTTTCTCTAATTACTGTGAAGACCTGGGGCCAGATCAGAAGCACAGCAGAAAGGCTTCTAGATTAATTTGCCACTTTCATTTTCAGTTTTGTAGTCTTTAGGAGTTTATATTTGCTCACCCACAGGAATGTGCCTGCTTTTACTGCCATGCTATATATACACTCAAAAGCTTCCATTTGAAGGGTGCTTTCTTATGATGCTGCAAGAAAACCCCACCTACACAATTTTCTTCTTTGAGGAACCCTGGAATCACTTGTTCCCTTGGAGAAATGTTAGTGTTCAGTATGAAAAGAGGATGCAACTGAAATCAAACGTATTGATTCTTTTCCATATGCAGACTTCTGTCTGCAAGCAACTAACATACTTTCTCTCTAAGTAAAATATATGTATTTAAAGAATCATTCCAATTGATTCTAAATTAATGACAAGAAATCTTTGCATTCAGCTATTCTGATTCTTCCTCACCATGTGTATGCTTGCTGCTAGGTTTAAATGGAAAGCTCTTAACTCTTCCTCCTTGAAACATTAAATGGGATAAACCTGTTCGCTAGGGTCTATTTCTTTGAGGTTTTATATATCATGGAACTATTTACATCTGAACCAAAAGAGGTGAGAGATTAACCATTAACAGAGCTGAATCTTGTAGCACTCCTTTCAAACAAACAGGTCAACACACACATAAGGCACAATATAAAAACAAATTAAGCCTAAACTTTCCTATTCTGTAATAAAAATAACCTGAGCAAGGAGGGAATTTTTAAACCACTGCTCATGATTATTTCTTTTCTTGTGCCACTGTTAAAGAAACCTCAGGCCCTCCTTCAAATCTCTGCTTATGTTAAAACATCATTAAAGGGTAATAGTGTTAGTCTACCTGTCAATTTGCCACAGCAGAGCATTTTCTGGCACTTGCAAAGCCATTCCTAGAGGACTTGTTCAACATATGGCCAACTCTTACCCAGAAAGGTACCCAACATATGTTCAATGTGATGGAGGAAAGAAGGAGAAAAGTGGAAAATATTGGTAAAAGTCAGTCTCTGGTAGCATTCACTTTGTTTTCCATGAAAGATTAAGTCCCAAGATTCTATGTCTGCCTTCAGCTCTACTGCACTTGCAGCAATGCTGAGAGAAGTAACATCTACAGGGCCTGCAGCTTTCTCTGGAGCCCAAACCTCCTGATTAGTCAGCACTCCCTGTCCAGCCAGGGAATGGGCGGATCACACCTGCCTTTGCTCCCTCCCAGGCATTCCATTTGTACCTTAGCACACACACTTGGATGTTACTGATGCTGTGACTCATGAATCCTGCGCAGCAAAAGCTCCACCAATCAGCTCTTCTTCAGCTTCTTCTTAAGAGGAAACTAAAATATTTTAATGTTAAAGCTCAGAGATTTGAGAGCAGCATTACTTTTAGGGTCAGATTTTGAAAACTCACAAGGGCTCTTTCACAATTACTTTTGGGGCCAAAATCCCAATCAAGTTTTTGGAAACAAAGATGACTGGGCTTTAAAGTTCCGATGCCTGCATATTCCACCACAGAAACAAGGGAACAGTGGTGAGCTCTAAAGGTCAAAGCAAATCACTGCCAAACCATAAAGTTGTGGGACTCCAGACACGAACTAGAATAGGCCTTCCATTCTTGAGTGTTAAACTCTCAAATCTCACTGCCTTGGAACTCCCTGATACTGTGAGATTGGAGAACAAAATCTCACTGTCCCTCCTACTGAAGGTAAAAAAAAAATCCTTCTAATGCCAAGTTTTGACATTGACAACCACTGTCAGAAACTGCAAATCTGCTCAAGGCAGGGCAGCCAACAGAGTCAAGCACCTCTAAAACGAAGCAGGTGGGAGGGGATATTCCAGGCCCAGGGAGTTGCTCTACTCCAGTCTGTGGAAAGCTGAAAGAACCAAGGACAAAGCCTGCTGCCTACTGTACATATACTCTCACTATCCCCTAGACCTCCACCTCAAACCTGTTACATTTTCTCCCTCCCACTTGAACACAGTGAGTCAGGCAGCCCTACAGCTCTCTGCAGCTGATCTGCAGCCAGGCTTCCACAGTGTTCCCTTCGTGATGTCCAGCTGGGGACTGTGCTCTGTGATCTTCAGACAGGATCACAGTCCCCCAAGGATGCTGGGGCCAATTTACACTCCTTACCAGTCTTTGGTCAAAGGCACTGCATCTACAGTCCCAGAACTGCTGAGTGCCTGCACAAAGTGCAGACAGATTTCACACCCTCCACATTTACCTTTGCAAAGAAGAGAGAGACCAAAGCCTGCGGTACCAACAGTCAATGTCATGAACATGAATGGCCTCAGAATTCTGAGGATTTTCCTAAAAGCCCTCCAGACCAGTTATTTACTGTTTGGCAGGTAGCCCCTACCAGCACAGAATGCTACTGGTGGAGAACACTCAATAAGCATGCTAGCATATGAAAAGTACCATTTGAACACATTTTTGTTTAGTTCAAACCAACCACTCCCCCACTTATAGTGCATGTTCCTACTTCAGAAACAACTTTTTAGAACCTGAAAACAAATTTTTCAGATAAAATGGTCTCTGACTAAAGAACTCTTCTGTAAGTTACTGTTTAGGCATCCCTGAAGTATACATATTTTGAGAAGATCAAATATACACAGAGAACACTTGTCAAACTCCACCTCTCCTTATGTAATGGAAATTCTGCATGCCTGCTTCCTGCAAATGAAATTTCCTAGTTTCAAATGCATTGCCCTTGAGGGTATCAAGTACTGCAATGAAACAACGAAGGGTTTCTGCTGTTACAATGAAGGTCAGTATCCAGTGGGCCATTTCTTTTGTCTCACTTTCAAGGATGATCAGAGCAGTGAGGCGATAAGAGGGAAGCCAGTGCTTTTGTGTGATGCAAAATCATCAAGCTGTATGTCCAGTCATTGCCTGGTGCTGCACTGCAGCTCCTGAAACAAATCCTCGCCTGTCCCCAATGACATTAGGAGAGCTCAGGGCCTGCTTCTATTTTAAAATGCCAGAAGCACTTTCCCTTTAAGGTTGAAAATACAATCACAGTATCTGACATTACTGTTTTGAAAGCATCCTAATTTATAATGGCATTCATTTATTAAACACATACATGTGGAAGTTAAATAAAGTGAGAGGAAAGAAGTGTAAATAGCATGCATGGAGCCCACTGTGAATTCAGATGGAGTTTACACGGTTCACCTGACTCTTGTCTGACTTAATGAAGACAGTAAGTTGCACAGCACAGTCACTGTGTTCCATGCTGCACACACCACTATGCAGCTGCAGCTACTGGGGACAGATACTCCCTTTCTTCCAGCCTTGCAATATTCTGATTTATCACACATGGGATATTGGAGAATGGTCTCCAGGTTATAGGAGGAAGTCAATAACTTAAGCATACTAGACAAATGGATATGAGGAAAACACATTATTTTCCTCTCCCCTACCCTCCCCACACATAGTAAATTGAAGATTAGATTAATTCTTTGTCTGGTTGCCATGAAAACCAAGAGATGTAGCCTTACCTCAGAGGAAATGATGTTATGCTCACACAATGAATAAGAAATGAGAGCTGTGTGGTCCTAGCTCAGCAACACAAAGCAGAGTCAAAAAAGAGTCTTTCTAAAACCCAGGCATGTGTGGATTCTAATCAGCTCTGTTTATAATGTATGATCATAGTTAATTGTTCATTAATTCCACCATGTCATTTGTTCAGAGATTATACCCTCCACATAATGAATGTTTTGGGGTACACTCCAGCAGAGAAAATTAAAATAGATAATAGCTGTGATTTTAAACAGTCTTCTTCGCCATCTTAAGTTTGATTCCATTGACCTCAATCAGTTTCTAAAAGGTTTCAAAACACAAAAAAAATTGTCTATTATCTTGAAAAAAAAGGAAACACACAAATGTAAATCGACATGCCTGCAGAACTGATGTGTTTTTCTCCGGCCCTTGACCTCCCCTTGACATCTACCTCTGTACAAAGCCTTCCCCTCAGGGGCTGGGAAGGGGAAGGACCTTGGACCTCCAGATGCATAATTCACCCCAGTTCAGCAGATTCTAGTGACTCGTAATTAGCAAGCGCTGAATGGAACAGTCCCTAGAAGAGCACACAGCGTGAAATGCCCGCATTAATGATAATGGAGATGTTCATGTTTCACCCCTGGATTTGGGAAAACACTTAAGAAAATTAATTTCCTTTGCTTTACAAGATGAGCTCTATTTGTGCAATGTCACTAAGAACACACTCTTCTAAATACCACCGATACTTAACCATTTTACTGCTTATTCGAGTCTCCAGAACACAGATGTGACAAGAATGACAGTACATGCTTAAGGCAATCACCTTGGGCTCAGGTTTCATTTCACTTGCAGACTTAGGGTAAGTTGATCCTTAATACTTTTCACAAGACTGAGTTTGCTATCAGGTCATGATGTATTTGAAGGGCTGTCACAAAGAGAGCAGCGTGAGTGATTGAAAAGGCCCCCTTTGCTCACAGCAATAAAAAAATCTGGGAAAAAAACCCCCGCCAGATTACACAGAAATTATTTCAGCAATCCCTTTCTGAATTTAAATTACACATTGTAATTTAAATTTTCAGCTTCCCAAAATGCTTGCAAAGAAATTTCAAAACACAAAATACTAACAAACAGACAAAAAAATCCTTTGGTTCAACATGCCAAACCAAAGCTTTCAAGTGATAGAACTTTTAATTTTCAGAACTTAATCAGCATTTTATGGGTTGTTTAGTTTGGTGTTTGTTTCTTCATACTTTTCCAGAATGTGTTCATCTTGTTATTGACTTAAATGCTTTGTTGAGCCTAAATTTGTGACTTTGAGCATATTAAAGTCTTTATTTGTCAAGTTAAGAATCTATTAGCTGAAAAAGTTGGCCTGAATTAGCTGCTAGGCATTGGCCAGTACCTTCCAAATATACAGATGTTTGTGGCATACAAATAACTACCCAAAGGAGAATTTATAAACTTACACTTTACATATAGGATTAATACCACTGTAACGCTATCCATATAATGAGTTAATTAGCTGCTTAATAAGCATGATTAAATCAATAAGAATGAAGTTTTCAACTGTGACTTAGCACTAAGTGGCCTTCCATGCCAAATGTAATGGACTTACCACTGTTCTTGTCTTCAGAGTTTTCTCACATGTATCAATATTTCTACATGTTACCAATGTACAAATATTGATAACATCAGTTTTCAAAAAGCACCTATGAAGAAAATAATGTCTCTGAAATACCAAGTTTTTGAATAGATCAGATTTCCATCTACTATTCAAGGTAAATGATGTCAACTCCAGCTCTCGGGTGCTTGAGAGCTGGGATAACCCAGAGCATTTCAGGATGGGCCTTTCCTCCTGAAAACTCTCTCTTCTGATAAGGTAATCAAACATCACTGCAGAGTGGTCTCAGCTTTATGCACTCAGTGCTCTCTCTGTACTCACCCCAATTACAAATAGGCTTGAGTGCAGGCTCAGGAACTTGGCTGGATTAGTGCCAGAATATTTGACTAACCAGACCCATTACAACAAAAGCAAAGATATAATGCACTTTGCTTAGTCATTTGTGAGCTCTGAGAAACAACAGTGCACCTTTCCACCAGATGCTTTTCCATTTGGAAGTAGAAATAAAAACTAAATATTTCAAAACTAGAAGCTGCCCAAAGCTTTTCTTTGCCATCAACTAAACACATAAAGCTGATCAATCTATCTAGTTGCAAAATACTTGTTTTCTGAAACCCAAAAGCTATGCCTAGTACACAGCATCATTTTCTCCCATGCATTTCAACTGCAATAGCACATCCATCTTCAGCAGCTAGAGGGTT
Source organism: Phainopepla nitens (assembly GCA_013400175.1). Taxonomy (NCBI): domain Eukaryota; kingdom Metazoa; phylum Chordata; class Aves; order Passeriformes; family Bombycillidae; genus Phainopepla; species Phainopepla nitens. The sequence goes on along the minus strand of VXBQ01006524.1, from coordinate 512,574 downwards.
TTAAAAGCAAAGAAAAGTTTTCCTTGCTCTAATGCAAAGGTTTTCTAGAGAGAAAGATTTAAGCCCTTCCTTTCTGATGAGATAGGTGAATTCCCCTCATCTTGCAGGCTGTGCTGCTAGTGGTGGACTCCCATGTGCACTCCTATTGCCTTTGCCAGCATCATTCAGGAAAGGCAACAATACCCTGGCTCAAGGCTCTATGGTTTTTTAAAATTACAAGTACAGTGTAAACAGACTAAGGAGACCCACAGCATCTTTTAGAGTGAAACCCTGATATAATATAATCAGAAGTGAAGGAAATCTTTCTTTAAAATATCAGCAGTACATGAACAATGCAAGGCTAAAGGACGAGGCTTGCTCCCCTAACTGCACTGTTAATATCCTGCACTGGCAGAGAGTCTCTCAGAAAACAACTCATCCTTTTCTCATTTCAGAGGGGAGTCCAAAATCCTGCATCATTGTTACTGCTCTACTACTAAACATTCTGGGTCTGCCGTTTGCAACACATGCATCTTGTCATCCTGAGGCTGATTAATGCAACCCCTCCGAGTTACCTCTGAGACCTCACCCTCTCCTGCCACCACTCTCCCCTGAGCAGCCACCAAACAGCAGGATGTACTCAAAATAAGGTCACTACATGTGAAACCTAAGTTTTACAGCTAGAAAATGCTCCCTAAAGCTATGCAGCCCTAATCTGTAACTGTCAAATGTAAGAACTACGGACAATGGCATTTATTGAATCGCAGTAAGTGGCTACCTATGAAATAAAACTGGTTCCTGGCAGCCCTCATGTCAACAAGGCTTCATACATTCAATTTTTGTTTGCATTAACAAAACTATCCAAGAGGCACAGGACTGAACAGTCATCTGAACAATAAATGCATAATAGAACTGATAATAACAAAATCAACTATCACTAAGCACACATGCTTATTAAAAAATGCTATTTTGAATAACTAAAACAGACAAAACCGAATGACCAGGAGGACCCAGTGTATTGTATAGTTCCAGTCAGAAGCCTCCAGAAGCTCTGGCAGAGATTTTGCTGGCTAGCTTTGCCCAATCTCCTCCTATTTCCCCTCAAGTTTTATTTTTCCTTTTTGTGTATTTCCTCCATCTTTCCTTAAGATATTGTTAAGTTTGAATATGAATATAATCTGTGACTTTATTTTCCTTTTTGGGATGACCTTTGCTCCTTTCTCAGACAACCCATTTGGACAACTATTTGGAAACAGGCAGGCAGGCACAGAGAGCATGTCTTGCAAAAACTAGGACAGAGATTTTGACTTGTCAAGAAAATGTGAGAAAATTCTACTGCAAATGAAAAAAAAAAAAACACACAGAAAGACATTAAGCTGAACTTAATTTTCACCCCTGAACTTTAGGAATTAAAAATAATATCTTTTGGTTAGCAGACTGCAGTTTTAGGGAACAACTGATATTTTGTGGGCACACATTAATTGTTCAACATTGTACCAGAAATATCTTAAATCTGACAAGCCTCGATTAATTTGCGGTTAACTCTTTGTATGTGGACCTTGACAAAGCACTATTCTCTATATCCCCTGTATAAATTCACTCAACCAGGTAACAGATACTATTTTTTCAAGGACTTAATCAGATACAATTGCTTGGATGTCCTCCAAACAATTAAATTTCTCACTCTGCTATACACAGCTAGAGGGTTTTTGTCATTTTGCCTACCTTGAGGCCTGGATCCCTCCCCCAGCCAAGGCAGCAGCTCTGCCTGAGCAGGGGGGCTCACAAGCACCACTGCAGTGCCCCAGCAGCCCTGCACTCAGAGCAGCAGCCCTGCAGGCAGCTCCCTGCTTGCTCACTTGCAGTACAGAGGATGATCTCATGGAAGAGAGATGTCCCCTTGGCCATGTCATCAGCCGAGGATCACCCCTGCTGCCCAGAGAGCCTGCTGGCACTGTCCTGAGAGGAACTGCAGCCCTCCCTGAACGCAGCAGGGTTGGGAGCCCAGGCCCCAGCAGAGCATGAATTTCTGCTGACTTTGTCCTTCCCATTCTGCTCCCTTCTCTCCCAGGTTTCATCTACTGACTCGGCATTGAGGAAACATTGTGAGTTAATAAGGAGCTCCTAAGAATGTGGAGTTCACCTTCCACCACCTAGTTAAAGACAAAATAAACCCAAACTTCTGGGTCAGCTGCCTCAATCATTCCTTCCCTCTCTGCCATTGCTGTTCCCATCCAAACGCTGCTCTCATTTCAACATCAAGGCTCTTTCTAATCCTTTCATTCCCTTTTTCTCATCTACCTTCAAATTGACTAGTTTTAGAAGTGCACCAGCCTTGTTTGCTCATTTGCATTTGGTAGTAAACAAGGAGAAAGGGGCAGCTTTGCTGTTGGGAACAAAGGGCTACAATTCTGAACAGCTTCCCTGCGGATCTTGTTTGGTCACAGCATCTTTCCCACCCAAGGCAGATTGTGCATGTGGCCTTTCAAGCTGAATTTATTGCATATGTGCAATGGTTCTGCTAATTGGACCTCTGACTTGACCACAATTCAGTGAGTTTAGCTTCAAGGATAACAAGCACATAGGCCAACAAGAAAATACATACAACATTATAAAATACACTACATTTGGCTGTTTCAGATTCAACGCATGCACTTCTAAAACCAGGATTTGGATAAATTCACTGTATATTGGGTGGGAAACAGAAAAAATTCTTAAGAGCTTTACAAATCTTCATAAACAATGTGAGTTTCTATCTGCAACTTACCCAATATGATCAGCCCTTCTAAAATAGCCTTTAATCAGAGGCTTGGTATAATATTTAAAAAAATTAATCTAAAACCCAGTAAATTGGATATTTATCCTGAATACCAAGAAGCATAATTAGAACTGTTACCATGCATGCTTCCTCTCCACCAAATGCTTTTCAAAAAAGCCCAAAAGTCATAAAAAATGTATTTCTCCACCAGAATTATGGTAAGACGCTAGCAAAAATGTTCCTGAGAGCTGTGGACACCAGGACAGCAATCAGAAGCTTGGAGGTCATTAAAAAACTCTAAACCCTGCACAGGTGTTATTTTGTAGCCATGAACCTTATGCAAGACATGCAAAATATATTCTATATCAAGAACAGAAAAATAGGCAGTGCTTGACATTTTAAAAGAGATCCTTAAAATGCACAAGAATAAAAACATGGAGATATTTTATGGACACAAACCCAACAATTAAATAAACTGTTTAAGATCAAAATGAAAAAATCAGTGGTGAACCTCCTATTCTTTGTTGGTTGCTTGGATGACTTGGAAGTTTCCTCTTTTATGTGGGCAGCGTGTGCTGAGTGTGCAAAACATTTATTAAGCCTTCTTTGAGCATAAACAGACAGTCTGATAGTACAAAAAAAGGTAGACAGAAAGATATCAGATAAGAACATCAAAAAACATACACTTTCCCATAACTGTTAAAAAGCGTTGGCTGCTCCTCAGGCTGCCCTACTTAGAAACTTTGATTGTGCACCCACTGTCATGAGACATGTTTTCCTCTCAACATCTTTTTAATCTTTTCAGACTGGTAGAAAAACAGCAGTCTTTAGCTATCAGAATTTTGATGTTTAACAGCTTCAAAGTGGTGGTGGTTTTATATTAAATCAAGTGGCAATAAAAACTAGGACTGCAGGTATCCAGTGTGTTCACCAATTCTCCTTGAAGATGTTTTTTCTGCTTAGATGGTAAAAATGTAATAGAGTAAACCTTTGCCACCCACTTCTCAGCAATATTTCACTAGGCAATGTTTTAACTTTTCAGTTTTGTTTTGTAGAAGCCGTCCATAGCCACTCTCCAGAACATACTGTCTGCTACTGCCTGGCCAAAAAAAAAAAAAAAAAAAAGGCCTGTTTTGAGAGAGGCTTCCTCAGCACTTCAGGAAAATGCTGCATTTACTCACACATAGACTGAGCCTCCTTTTTGACCTGCTGCACCACGAGGTGCTTGGTGCACCCTCTCTCCTCGGGGGAGATCTATCCCCTCGGGCATAGCGAACACACTGGCTTGGCTTGTCCACCTGTGCTTCAGGGTCTAGCCAGCAGCCTATCTGTGAATAATATCTGCATTCCTTCTTCCTACAGTCTGAGCAGGAAAACACTGGCCTCAGCACCAGAGGTGAGTGCCAGGTTCATACAAATCCCAGGGAGCAGGAGAACAGGTTACTGAGAGCACTCAGACACTGCTATTTCCTCATGGGCCAGTGGTACATTCAGCTCTTGGGATGGTTGCAAATGCTCACCATTAAGCCAGTGATTAATGAAAGGGAAATAACTGCAATTTCAGAGATACCCTAGCAGGGTCCTGAAGGAGTGGTAATGCAGTTATTGGAGAAAGAAAAAAAAGCTGTGTGGGAGAAAATAAAATTATTCAACCTATGAAGGAATTTCATCTAAAGCTCTGAATGCCTGTATTTATAAGTCACTGTTTCAACACTGGAAAAGTGACTGCAGCTAACCATAGTCAGTGCCTCAGTTCCACCTTTGCCTTCTGTTAGTAAGATGTCCAGAAATTCATGTCGGGGAGCAGAAAGAACACCTATCCAATGGATGTTGCACAACCCTGCTTTTCTACAAGTTCCCTGAGAACACCGGGGAGCACGCCCTCAGGTTCACCCATCTGGAGAGAACACAGGGAAGGACGACAGCCCAGTTAACTGTGAAAATCTTGTTTAACTAAAGGAAGTCAATGATGGAGTTATTCTGCAGCCTGACAATTACAATTCACCAGAAAATGAACCAATGTGCTGAAGAGAAAGTGAGTTCCATAACTGTATCTTCTAACAACAACAAACAGGGCAAGCAGAAGTAGAGTTTATTAGAGGGTACATGCAGGACAGTGACACATGGTTTCTCCTTATTATATTGTCTTTAAGGAAAGCTCTTTAGAATATGCAAACAAGGGTGCCCTAACTGAAAGGTTAGATATCAACCACCACACTGAATTGTTCTGAGCTTTGTGAACTCAGAATATGATGCAGAAATTGCGGGTGATTTAATTTGACTTTACTTTGAAGAATTTTAAAGGAAAAGAGACAAGTCTAAAAAGACCATTAAACTTTTTGATTTAACAATTTGTTTGTTTCAAATTGTCCATTCGTTAAAAACAGGATTTATAATTCCTTTAGGAATCAACGACAGCAACAGAACAGAATCACATTAAATTACAGAAATGAAGAAACAAAACATTCATACACAGCCACGGCACTTCTGAAAGCACTGTTAACAACTTTGAGGACAGCTTCTCCCTAAGGACCCAGCCTGGCCAACAGCTCTGGCATTGGGCTGAGCCAGGCTTTCCTGGAGCCACTGTAAGGGAATCAATTCCTCTGGAATCAAACCCCTTGCAGCACCACGCCACCTCTCCCAGGATAAGTGGTCCTTAACACAGAAGGAGACTCACTGTGGGAAGCAGGGACTCTCTGGAGATGCCTGACTCAGGGCTACGGATGCACTGGTGCAGAACACACAGGTGGAAAGTCCCGACCATGTCTCTGACATCCAGCTCCTGCCCCACACACACACAAACCTGTAGGTGCATTCCAGATGTTCTGCTGTGTGTGAATCCTGGACTTGTAGAGGGCAGCAGGATTGGTCCTCAGGCTGATGACAGCACAAGGATGCCACACAAGCAGCTGTACACCAGAGCACCATCCCCAGCTTGACAGACCACATCATCATTAGTGCAGGGGGGTATTTGTGTTACACCCTGTGGTTTCTCCTCACTATTAGGGAAGCTTGCAAATACTTGGCTTTGTATCAGTTGCTAGCTGCCCATAGTCTATCAGAGTTCAAGGATCTGCTTTGCAAACATGATAATGCCAAACCAGCCTCTTCAGCAGCTCCAGGAAATCCTTTTCTGTCACTCACAATTCAACTACCTGCCTCCTCCCCTGACTCTCCTCTCTTTCTCCAGCAGAGCCTGTGAACTTAAAAGCATCTTAGCTCAAGATGCAGTGACCAGAGGGTTAAGGACAGGCCTGGAGCTCAGAGCTGAGCTGACAGGATTTCACAAAAAAACCCAAAAAAAACCCAAAACAAAACAAAAAAACACATATATACTTCACTGCTTTCAAAAATACAAAATTATACCTTCATCTCATCTACGCATTTGTACCTATAGGGGTATTACAAACGAGTGTGGAATACATGAATGCAATTCATAGAATCACAGAATGGCTTGGGTTGGAAAGATAATAAATATCACCCTGTTCTAACCTCCCTGCCATGGGCAGGGACGACCAGGTGTCTCTTTCTTCACAAGGGAAGCAAGTGACAAGACCAGAGCGGGGTTCTTCTTTGTATTTTAAATTATGAATTTAACAGGTGAAGCACCAGGCACACCCAGGAGCCTGACTGGCTCCTGGTAGAGGTGGGCTGGCCAGAGACACCAGGCTTAATGCCACTGGTAGGGATGTTGTTGAGGTAGCTCCAGCAGGCTCTATGAAATGCCACACGGCACCCATGAAATAAGTGGTGATCTTGTGTCTGGGCAACTTGCCATGAAGGGGCAGTGGATACCTGTTAAGGTACAGGTCTTCATTTCCCGCTTGCACTCATTAGCAATCAGTGTGCTAACAGGGGACACGGATATCACCACTTTTATCAAGATGCAACCTCTTTCATAAAACCCCATTATCTCAACTGGATAAATGTGGACTGTGGTATCAGAAACGTAGGTGAACCCTTCTACCTCGTACTTTTCTCTCTAATTCTGAATGATTTTTCAATGAAAAAATAAAAGATGCTGAAATGAATTCTCAAATGGAGATTTAAAATTTATAAATAAACTGTGATAGCACAGCATTTGGTTGCCCAATAAGCTGAAATCCAAAACTGTGAATAGAGCACTGCTGAACAAACAAATGTTGGGTGAAATACATAATTCAGGTTTTTAAAACAAAATCATAAGAAGTTGTCTAAAGTTTTCAGATTAAGGCAACTAGGAAGTACAACATGTCCTGTGTCTTCCTGCAACTAAAAAGGCAAAACAAAAGTTTTAATTCTGGTACACAATACAAAGCAACCGCTTGTGTAAATCTCAGTGCAATAAATCTTATATGTGACAAATTCATATTACTAAATTGTCATAGCTTTCAGCTTCTTGGCAAAATCATGATTTATAGAAAAAAAAATTCATCCCAGAGTGAATTTTCTTTTCAATTAACAAGACAATCTTCTTATTTCAATCTAGTTTTCCCTTCCACATTAGTCTTCCTTAAATAAACATTAGAGAAATATCATGTTGAATTTCCCTTTCAAGTTAACGCATAGTGATCTCTGTAAAAAATAAAAAGAGAAGCTGATCTCTTCTGTGGTGGTCAGTAATTATCCACCCTGTAGAGCACTGGCCAACCAAGCAGAACTCCACAAAAATACCATACCAGGCAACAGACACGAGAAAAAGATTTTTCTAATGTGTTATACGAGCCCAAAAATCCACCAGAGATGCCAGAGCCTGATGTGCAGAATGCCCAAAGCTGAAGCTGCAAGGCTGGAGAGCACTCAATGCCTTGAAAACGAGGGCATTCCTTGAACTTGCCTCACACACACTGAATTATCCTCTGAAGGCACCTGTAGTTTTGGATTTAAAATACAGGGGTATAGCCTGGGTTAGGTAACTGAAGCGAGGAACAACGTGGAGCAGCCCTGCTGAGCTCATCACCTGAGGTGTCCCTCAGCACCTCCTGGGCCAACAAGAAGGGATCACTTCACAGAGTGCCAAAAGCCTGAGAGGTTTGCAGCTGGACAGGAGCTCTGGAGCCCAGCAGAGCCCGGAGGGCCCGCGCTCTGCCCGCACATGGCAGCTCTGCGCTGCTCCCACTCCTCAGCCGCAAAATCCCTGACACGGCTCTGACGGCGGCCTATACAGCTGCACAAATTTCTAAACAGCAGCAAATCCAGCCTTTCATTATCTGAACTGCAGGCAAATCACTGTGAGAATGCATCAGGCTTTGTCTGAGAAGTTATTTTTCTTTTTAATACAACTTACAACTCACACTTTATTTTTTCTCTGTTTTTTTCTCTGTCCACACATGTTCCATCACATCCACCCAGAGCCTAGTGCTCTACCCACCTCTTCCCCCAGCTCACTGTTCAGTCAAACTTGGTCTGACTGGGTCTAACACTCAGTTTTGGCAGGTGCTCAGTCAGTTCTACTATTTGATAAGTATTTTGGCTCACAGTAACAAATATTTAGTAAACACCAAAGGGAATAGCATCTAAGTATGCATTACTTATCCTGAAGCAATAATTCAGGCAAGTTAAGAGCTTGAAATTAGCAGAGTTTTGACTTTTGACACAGGGTTGAATATTCGTACACTCAGTCATACAAGAATTTTTTTTTCTTCTTAAATCACTGTTTACTAACCATCTTTGAACTTTCTTTTGTTTTCAAGAGCATCCCATTTTCCCCTACCCTCAATTGAAAAAAAAAAGGGCAAAAAACAAAAAGCCCACCAAAAAACCAATCCAGCCAGGGTGGGAAAAACCAGAATGATAAAAGACTCTGTGTTAATACCAACCAGGCAGTAGCAAGAGTATTGATTTACACTGCCTGAGTCCAGCTGTAAATCCAGTCATGGAGCCATCTCCCTCCCCTCCTCTTGCCCATCCCCTCCCACCACAAGCTGGAAGCTTTGGCACAACACAGGTTATAACCCAAAGTGACACTTGCACAGTGACTAATGGCCATCCCTTGTGACAGCACAACTTCAAGGCATTGAGAAGGTGAAAAGGAAAAGGTAAATGTTCTAAATCTGACTGAATAAAAATGTAACAACGCAAATTATTTTCTGGGTTTATAAATAGCAAAGTAACACTGAGCAATGCCCACTTCAAATGATGCTGTAGTGCTCCCCACACAATACAATGGAACAGTTTCATTCCTTCAGGGGTCATCTTCAAAGAAGGAATTGTTTTTCCAGCTGAATAGAAACACTCTTTCACCACCAAGCTCCATGCTGGTAAGAATTCAGCATTGTTAGTAGATATCCCATCCAGCAGTGCCCCTAAACATCTATCAACAATACCTTTCTACTTCATTAGATTTGCCTCTGACAGAGCATCGTGTCCAAAATCAAAGATATGACTGAAATTTTCCTCTCACTTGGAAAAGATCCCTGACTTACCAATTTTTCTTTCAGACCCTTAATCTTTTCACTTACCATAGGTCAAGTTCCCAGATGTTAGAGCAACATCTGCCTGGTTTGTGCTTTAACACAAATGAGTGAAAGAACAATCACTTGGTACTCAACCTATCGAGATTCTACAGCATTCAAGTCCAGCTGTTCAGAAGCCATGAAACAGATCTCTAATCAAGATTTGTTTAAAAATAATGAAATTACTTGAAAAAAAAAAGGGATGGGGATTTTAATTTATTATCTGAGTTTAAAGCTTTACCTGGTAATTGGTAGACTTGTTTGCATATGAAAATTGACTTTTGTAGTAAGACCTGCACATGGCTGAGATCTGTAAAACATCTGACAGCCCTGAGAGAGCTGAGAGGAAAGGAAAAAGTGGGAGTCTCCCAGTGAGGATATGATGATGCCCTCCTGGGGTCCCACTGATCCTGGGAGGTGCTCCCAGCTCTGCTATACTGGGCAGCCCAAGACATCTCTCACAGGCCCTTGGAGCTGGCAGCAGAGCCCCACCCAGAAGATGCACAAGCTCCTCAAAGCCACATAAGCAGCTGCAACAACACCTACAGGCTGATCATTCCTGACACAGCATTTCAATTTATTTCCATCAGGAAACTGAAAGGCAATTTTTCCAGCATACCTGAGAGTTAAATAAAACCTTCAAACTCCGTGAGCCTTATGATGAAATTAGCAGGATTTGTGACATTGACATCAATTACTTTCCCTGCTGCCCACAAGTTTGCAGCAGCAGAGGCTGTGACGGCAACAGCCTTTAACATCTCAGGGACAGCAGCAGCCAAGCTTTGCATTGTGCTCAAATTATTCTGGGTTCCCAAAGAACACAAGAGCTCCTGAGCACTACGCCCAAATGGAAATCACTTCAGTCCTACTAAATATTGTATAAAACATAAATCATTGACTGTGTGCCAAGACCTGTCCTTCTCTTCTGATGTGTACTGAACAGAGAACACAAAAACCCTTCAGAGATTTCACCTTTATTTTAGGGAAGTCACTGACTAAGCAACCAATTTCCTTCCAGATATTATAACAGGATAAACAATTTCTAGTTTTCACAAACTAAACTATGCATGACAGAACCGCACTGGCAAGTATCAAGCAAGTTATCCTATCAATCACTTATTTTTAAGAGTGGTTTGGCTTGTTCTGTGATACCATTAAAGGCTGAGGTCTGCCCTTGGGTTTACTCAAATTATTTTCAGTGTAGGACACTGCACAATGATCCAGCGGCAGAAAACTGTATGAAGCTGTGATACAAATTTGAACAGAATAAATGGGAAACCTGTATAATGCAGATCCTTCACTTGCTGGCATCATCCTTTTCTCTTGCCTGAGTTAAGTCAGGTAAGCTCTGAACCTTTCCGAACCTTCAGTGAAGGCCTGGAATGTCCTGAATGCAAACAAGCAGAGAGAGAGTGGTGGGGCCATAGGGCACAGGAGCACAGCCTTCCTACAGAGCTAAGCGTGGCAATTTGAAAATATCTCACCTTGAAATTATATGGGATGGGACATAACACAGGTTTTTCTTTTGTGTGTGTTTTTAAAAAGGTCATTTCTCTCATGCAAGTCTTGAAGCAAGCCTTCACAGGAATGTTATTACACTGTAAATTGCTTACCCAGTCAAAAGCAGTGAAATATTACCCTCAGACTGCCATCCTCCAACTAATCAGGAACATAAATCAGCATGAATGTTGCTAGTATCATACAAGACTAAGACACCAGCTGATCCCACCAGCCTTACTTTCTAACCATTGGTTGCCTTGGGCTCTTTACAGCATAAATTATCCAGAAACATTAGCATTCTTTGTTGTTCCAATGTGATTGGAAGAGTCGAAAGGATATTTCTGCATGCTGCTTAAGCAAAGGGTAAGCTTTGTGCAGTATCATGTGATCAACAAAAAAAATCCCCGAGTACTGCTTGCTTGTGGGTGGTGCAGAGGAACAAGAAGTGACTCACTACTCATAGTGGAAAATTTGGGGGGAAAAATGTTTTAAATAGTCAGGAAAGCACAAAATGGCAAACCACGATTATTGGACTTCCTACGCCCTATGTACTGGGTAACAAAACCATGTCTTTGATAGGAGAATGATGCCCAAATGTAGGAGAGTTAAGTGAAGCAATTGCTGGGTTTTGATCCATTCTCCTACGAAAGAAGGCCTCTACCTGTCCTGATTCTGCAGAGTCCTAAGGAAACTCAGAAAGAAACTGGAATTAGCTACCAAATTCCAGTATGACACAAAGGGGTTGGGGGGGAAAACCCAAAAAAGCATTTGGTGGAGCAAAAGCTCTCTATTTTCTCTCATTCTTAAGATGCAGAAATAAAACACTGAAAGAAATCCATATATTTGAGATTAATAGGCAGATATTTATCCATGTGCCACTCTGGTTGCTAAGAGATTTCCTCTCTACAGCAGTGTTGTATAAACAATAAAGCATTTTTGTCCAGAAAGCAATTGTCTCACCTCACTGAATCAAGAGCCTCTCACTGCCATATCCCTCCTATATTGTTCTAATTCTGAGCTGTGAGGAAGCTCCCTTACACAAAGACAGTGCACGGATCTGGTTGGGCATGCTATTGTTAAACTTCAGCACATCAAGTACAACGTGGGCTTCCCGCAGCATGAGTAGATTCAGCTGAGAGACTATACATTTTAGCTCACAAGCCATAGGTAAATATGGGCTGAGGGGACAACTCCTACAATTAATTCCTCACTGCCATGGTCATTTTCAGCTGGGGGGAAACCCACCCTGACAGCAACATTACAAACCTGCACTTGAACTAAACAGCAGCCAAGAAAAAAATTACTATTTCAGGCTAGTTTCAAACAGCAGCACCTCAAAATTCACCTCAAAGATAGAAACTTGTCTTCATACTGTCCTTCATCCTGGAAGATGGTTCAGAAGATCTGTACATTCACACAGGAAAACTACCTCCAGTGTAGATGGCTGCAGCAAATGTACTGCAGCATGTTAAGAGTCTCCTAACATGCTCGCTAGAACAGAAGGCAGTGGGTTTCTCTGTGCTTTTCATTATGTATAGTACTGCCATGGCAGAGAAAAAAAGAGAAAAGGGCAGGGAAATGCTGACTCTCACCCAACCAAAAGATGCACATATGTTAGAGGAAATCTACATGTCGTTTAGGAAGCACATGCACCGCTTCTCTGAGCATATGAAGATTATCAAATCCCCCCCTTAGGGGGATTTCAAAAAGGCACACAAATACTACATGCCCAGGTTTCTGTAAAGGCAACTGACTCCTTGATATATTCTTGAAAAAATTATCATAAAATACAGCCAAAGACAAGAAATCGTGGCAGGGCCTTATTTCTTTGGAGCAGAGTAGAGAGTGTCATTTATAAGGACACATCCTCAGAGCTGCCAAAGTAGCTGGCCTCTTTATCTGTCATTATGCCACAAACCATAACTATTTTGCTTTATACCTTAGAGAGAAACAGTAAGCCTGGAATCACACAGAGGCTCCTGACCTGAACAATGAGCAATGCAGTGCCTACTGAATTTTTCAGATCCTAGTTTGCTGAAGGGTTTTCTGCAGCTAAGACAAATCTACATCAGAGAAAAACTAGGCTCTGTAATCTCAGCCACGTATTTTCCTAACAAAAGAAAGTTGCTATTAACAGACTGTTACAGCTCAATTCTGTGAAACAGCTTGCAGTTAAGAAAAAAGAGAAACACTGAAACACCTTATTTCTGTCACATTATCCCAAAAATGGATGTTTCAGAAGCCAAACATGTGACACAGTCCCAACACAAAGAAAAAAATCTCCCTCTACACACATCCCTTTTAAGTACCTATATATATAAGACTAAACTATTATGCTATGCTTTGCTATTAAACCTACATGAAAGCTCAGCATTAAACCTCATATGATGGTAACAAACTATTTTCAACTCACAGACAGTTTGCATATCACAGTAACAAAAGTGAGAAATGAATGCACACCTTCTGCATCATCACTGCAATCAACTAATACCCAATTAAACATTCAATTGCTTTGCAAACCCCACAGCCGTGGTTACAAATGATATTTTACAATGTTAACAAATTACTCCCACAGCTACCAAGTTACAGGCAAGAACAAGCTTTTAATACTTCAATTGCAAGGTAAGAAAATTAAAACAAAAGAATCCCTGTTCAGAATTTGGCACAGGTCTAGATACCTTTTTCTTCCGATCCCGGGATCTTTTCCTGTGTTTTCTTTTTTTCTCAGTTTCTTCCTCAGCATTTATTTCTAAATCCCTGTTTTTCTTTAACTGTGATGCTGCGTGAGCCATAATGCATTAAAAATCCTTTACAACAATGCTCCCTTGTAAAAGGTGATTTCCTCGGGCACCTTTAGCCAGCCCTTACAGCAAATGTTCCAGTGATTGGAAGGAGATCTGTGACCAGAGCCAGGAACACATTCAGGATTCAGAGATCTCGCAGAAGCTTGCAGTCACTACAAAAACACATAGTTGCAGATTTCTTCCTATACCTTTCTGCACCTGAGCCTTTGTAAAACAGTGCAGCCATCGTAATGCATTTAACGCAATGAAAAAGACAGCTGGGACAGAGAAAGCTGTATTATGGCTGTATCCCCTGCCACCAGCTGGAAGTGTCTAAGTGACTCCACTGAAGGGGGAATGCTGAAAAGGAGCGCTTTCTATTAAAAAAAATTCCAGAACAACAACATATGCTGCATTGTTTTTTCTTCACTGATCTTCAAGTATGTTTTTAAAACCTGTTAAAAAATGCAGTGTTAGCGTTGTACGTCTCTCAGCTAGTTTTGTACAGTAAGCCATTTAACCTATAAAGAAATGGAGCAGCTCCTACTTTAGGTTAACTGCTGATGGTGACAAAAAAAATAAAATAAGAATTTCTTTTTACCATAGAGACTCTGACTGCATTATGTAGAAAACAATGCATGCATTGCCATATCTTAACAGTGTGTCCTTTATACCGATTTTTCAATTCCAATACATTTTGTGAGAGAGGATTACAGAAAACCCTGTTGTATTCCCCCCCCGCTTTTTTTTTAAAACATACTTATTACAACACATCATACAGAAAGAAAGATGCAATCACACTGGTGTGTGAAACAGGCATTTAGTTCATGGAAGACTTTCTGGCACTGTTCATTTACGTGGTCAGAAAGGGAATTCAGCACTATTTCCATGTAGCTGGAAATGTACTTTTAGGCTTTTATGTCAAGGCTTGCTTCAATCATCTTACTATTTTTGCCACCTGAGTCCTCAATGACTGCAGCTTTTGAATATTCATTATGGGAGGTAAAATAGCAGCAGTATTAAGGCCTGCAGGAGGATCTTTTACTAGGATGAACACAGAGCAAGCATCTAGTAAATAAGGAACCATATTTTTTCTGCACAAATATGAACAATCAGCAGCTTGCCTCAAGACTGCTGTTTTTAACCTTTCCCAGTATTCCTAGCAGCATGCTTCACTGTAATGAAGATTAGCATTTTAAGGCAGTCTGATTTCTTTCAGATAAAAACCAAAAGTCTCTCCAAGCAAAACCAGTGTATTTTACATGGTACTAGCATTTCTTTCCAGAAAAAAAAAAACAGAATCTGCCGCAAAAACTAAGTTAAATTTAAATTTGAAGTGCAATTAGCCAAATCAGGCTGAATCTTCTCAGGGCAACATAAAATCCAGAGATGTCTCACACATTTGTAAATATTCTTCCCCTGAACTTCAGAGACATTTTTTGAATTCTAGTTGCTGAGGCCCAGCAAGCAACAGGCTTTAGTTTTCATACAACATGGCTAAAAGAAAAATAATCTTTTAAATCTCCAAAACAGAAACTACTTTGAACACACCGTATGTTGTCCAAAGGGCAGCACATAGTGCACTGTTTGTCTCCTGTTCACAAGCTAACAAACCAGCTTTAAAAAGTTGTTTATTTTGGAGTGATTTTTAAGAAATGCGCAAGGATGGAGGCCACAGTTGTGTGACCTTAGGGATTTTTCCTCCTGATGCAGTAAAACCACGTGTGTGCATGCAAAGCTCCTGCACTTGTACATTCTCCATATTCCCCCTCCACAACTGAAAGACTTCTGGAGCCTCATAGAATGCTTGCCTCTGGAAAGCTGTGGGAAGAGGAATGCTGCACTTGGGCAAGGCCTGGTTTTGAACCAGAAGCAGTAAACTCCCACTGCTCTATGTGCTATAGAGACTTGAAAAAACACATTTCTAAAGATGCAAAGAGTATGCCCCAAGGATGCCCAGAGTATGCTTTGAACTGCAAGGCACCACTGCAAGCTCTCAAAGGTCACGCTCAGGCAGGCACCTGGATTTTGGCCGAGCTCTTCAAGGAAGCCCAGGGCAGCAGTGAGGAGCCTCTGCTCTAGCACAGGAGCCTGACCAGAGAGAGGAGCTGGTGAGGCTGCTGGTTTATGGGGGCTGAAGAAGGTACCTCAGGAAGGATGGTGACCTCAAGTTTGGGCGGGAAATGGAAGACTGCATTAGGTCTATTAAAAAATTTAAAAAAATTTTAAAAGGCAAAGAAAAAGCACCCAAAGCTTTACTTTCTAGCCTACAAGCAGCCTGCATGACCTTGGCAGTTATCCTCTTGGGAGCTCAGATCTTTCTCTGTAAAATAAAGTTGACATTAGTTCCCCTGACAGAACACAGTTATTAGCACGGAAGTGCTTAGAAAATACAGCAGAACCAGAACTGAAAGTGGATTCAACAAAATTCAATAGAGTGGGATCCCTCTTATTCCCAGCACATTTCCATCTGGATTTGAAAGGCTATGAGTCTTTGCCTTAGGAAACCAACTTTATTTGAGCCATAGCTGAAGTGAATGCTGCTGTCATTCACTGCTTGCTGGCTAATCCTGTGACGTCCTATAAGCCTTTTAACCATACAAGCCTGTAATTTATGCCTAAATAACCTCATTAAATGAAAACACAAATAATGCTTTATCAAGTGTTAGGTGTTTAAAATACTTGAAGCATACTTTTAAAAATGCTGGCACAGAGAATAACACACACATATCCAGCTTAAATGTCCAAGTGCCACCTTATGCACAGGTTGTATTCTATGCAGGTAGAAAGCAGCCCAAGTTTTTATTAATGAGAATAAATGCTACGAAACGAGGATTATAAGTGAACTAACCCAATCCCTTGAGATATGCATAAATTGGAGGATTTTATCTGTCAGCCAAGACTGCTTCATCCCAAGGATCTTTTCAGCTAATTAATCAACTGGACATAACATGCAGATGTTTTTATTATGTGGATTACAATCCCTGCTTGAACTACAGAGTCCAAACTCCTCCAGAATTAGATTTCAGAAAGAGAAAATGCCTTTTCAAGCTACATTTATGAGAAATTATCTTTTAGCTATGATAAAAAAAAATAAATCAACATAAGAAAAAGAAGATCCCTTATAGTTGGAGATACTAACTAGGGAGATTTTGTGTACCTTGTAGACTGGGATAGTCTCCAACAGAAAAGAGGTTACAAGAACAGTGTGAGTAAAAGATTCAGACTCCTGTGGAAAAGCAACTGTACACGTACAACTCCTGCTTTTGGGGCAATGGTGAACTGGCACTATTCACTGGAAGGTAATAGGGCACTGCCAGATGAGAGTTGGATGTAAGTGTGAAGGATCTCATGCCAGTTATGTCATAACTCACTTCAAGGGAATTGGGTACTGGAAATCTTCATTAAGTGCTTCTTTTCAGACTTCAGTAAAATAATTAAGCTATTTGATTTCACCCTTAATTACAAAGTTAATGAAATGCCAATGAGTGTTTCAGCACAATCCATAGGGTCCTGATAAAGAATGATAAACTGTATCTTACTTGAACAATGGGAAATTTACACTTTCTGTTAGCACAAGGATAATGTCTACTTAGCCTCCTCTACTCACAAAGTCGTAATAATAATGGCTGGGAGTGATTTTATCAACTTGCAAGTGTCATTTGGTTTAGTTTAAGGTGCTAGTCCCACTGTTGAAAGTAGATTCAAGAGACTGCAAAACAGCATTAGCATATAACATTGAGATGGATTTGGAAAAACCCACAAAAAGTTATAGGAGGAATAGGTGTTCACAATCTAATTACTTGTGTTAATTCATCAATTGGTCAGCAGCTTATAGAGCGAAGATAGTACTATCACTTCTACAGATTTTTTAAATAAATTATACAGCACTAGGGAAAAAAAAAAAAAAGATGAGACAGTCATGAAAATATTGGCCTACTCTGAAAATGCCAAAAAATAGATTCATGAAAATCTGAGGGGTTTTAGGTAAGATGGAATACCATAGAAACTTTCAGCATTTACACTTCTCAGATCACTATGGATCCAAAAAGGCTTCTAATCACACACAGTGCTTGAAGGTCACTAGGACAACTTTTACTGCTAAACAAAGTATATTATATTTTCCCAAAGATGAAAAGAGCACGATAGGTAGACTAGAAATAGCAGAGAGTAAAGGAAAGGAAAACACATGGAGAGAAGTAAACCCAATGCTTATTAGGCTGCTTTTACATTCTTAATTTCTGAGTTTTCTAGTACAGAACAAATGCCACTATTGCCCTGCTTTGGATTATGTTGAGTAAAGGAATGGAAATGAGAAAGGGGGAAAAAAAGAACAAGATTTAGTAGAAATAAAAAAAAAAAAAAATCATGAAAATAACATTTGGGAGGAAGACAAGGTCGAAGAAATTTTGAAAAGCCCACAAATTCTTTTGAAAATGGGTTAACCATAAAAAACTTTCTAATGAGTCTTTTAAGATTCATCTGCTTATTAGTTAGCCTTGTGTCTCAAAATCAAACAAACAAAACCAAACAAGACTAAAAGCCTATTTAGCATCTAGTTTTACTTCTTAGCTCCTGTTCACACGTTTCATGTCCAGGACAGGATGGAGCCATCTCCAAACATGCAGAAGATCAAGGTCACTAAGTAGCAAATGAATGGAAAATAAGAAAGTTTAAGGTCTGTTTGGCTCTTCTGTGTTGTTGCACTGAGTTTCTCGCACCACCTGCTTCTTCTAGTAGAACTCTATTTTGGCAATAACAATCCCAAAGAAACTGGAGAAACATGACAACAGAAAGGGATGTATGCACTACACTAAAGAGTAGGAAAATACTTAAATTGCATTTTATACACCACTTTTACAGTGCTAACCCCTTACCTTCTTTGAATTTACAGTATAAAATTTGGAATTGTACTGAATTATGCTCTGTTCCTTATTTGACTTCTTTGGGGCACAAGAGCTTAAAAGTGCTTTGGAAATGACTCAAATTCAGGGATGCAGTGATAAAGACTAGAGGCTACTACTTCTTAAATGACCCTTCTTAAATTTTCATACTGGAAATTTAAGTAGAAACTCTAACAATTGTAAAAACAAATCCAAGCAAACAAAATAAAACCCACGCCCAAACAAACCACCACAACAACAAAAACCAAAACTAAACCAAGCCACCCCAAAATCCCTCAAATCCTCCCCAAAACACCCACACAGAAAACAATTATGGAATATGCTTTTTACTGAGCCCTCTCCAGACACATTACACCTGCCTTCTGAGCTGAAACAAGATCAAAGCAGCAGCCACTTTTGAGCTCCTAGAATGAAATGCGAAATTAATATTTCTCTGTGCGAGGATGACATATTTTGGCTAAACTGATGAAATTACACCTCCTGTGGTCCAGCTTACTCAGAGTATGAGGATGGCTGACACGTTTGTGAATTTTAATTTCAAGCTGAAGGCATGACTTTTAAAGAAAACTACTACAGGTTTTTGTTTGCCCTTTAAGACTTGCACTGTAAATCTGGACAGTTCAAAAGCTGATTCAAGGCTTACTCAGCCCACAGCTTCAGGGGCAGGGGAAATGGGGAAATAAATCTTCAGCTGTCCCAGGCCACCACATGAGCATGGTACATCCTCCTGCAAACAGACTGGGAGAGGGAAACAATGTGCTCATGCACCAGCAGAGGAGAAAGGACTACAGAAGTCTGAAGAGCACCCAGGACTGGAGATCATCAACCCTGATCAAACTCTGTTTCAAAACAGGGTGATTTTGAGGCCTAAACAGAGGAAGGGAGCTCACAGCGACAAATTAATATTAACTCTTCTGCGAAGATGGTGCAAAAAGTTTTATCTCTGACTCATAACCAACTAAAGAAAAGGTACTGATGTATCTTATTTATAGAGGCACACTAATTGCAAGATAGATTTTGTGGGGGCTTGTGGATGGAACTGCCGAGCAGCCCAGGAAATCTATCCAATGCAAGGAACACTGGTAAGAGAAAGATATAGAAAAATATATAACCACTAAATTGCTGCAGAGCAAACATACAAAAAACTTTCTTCCCATTCGTCCTCTGCCAAGAATAATATTGCTAAAACTCTGTATTTACTGGGAACGACTGAAAGCTCAACAAGCATGTGCTTTTAAAAAAATCATTTTCCCCTGCAATTCAAACACCACACTACAGCCTGGACTGAAACTCCCATGTAGAATGTCAGTGTCTTTGGGATGCTGACAAAGACCACTAAGAAATGGCATTAAACTGGTGTCAGACATCTTAGGGGGTAGAGCTTACATCCCAAACTGATACTAGATCACAGTGACATAGTTTTCAACCCTCACTTGGAACTACTCAATGGTGTTCTGCAACTGTATATTCAGAATATTAACTTCCCTCAGATTCCCACTTTGCTCATTTCTCTCTGGCTAGTTCACCATGCTCTCCCAGCTACTGCAAGCCACAGTAGGGCAACCAGGAGGTCAGCAGAATGGTGCTACAGGGCACCAAACTGAGTTTTGATCTGGAAATTTTGTTTAGATGTGTCTGCAAATGACACCAGCAGAGACAGGAAAAGCTACCCCTGTATATATAGGAATAAGTGCAAAAGCAGGTTTGGTATCAGCTCTGCACTCCCACGCACAGAACTTGAACGCTGTCTGTGATATGATAGGAGGATCAATCCCATCCTGGTGAGCTTCAAAAAAAGAAATGCAAAATGCCATTCATCAGAATTTTATGATTCAGCTACAAACTTCACCCTGAGTGGTCAATTAATCACTGCTGCATCTGTTACTTCTGCTCCAGTACATGAAAGCAATCTGCTCACATATCCAGTGAACACTGAGCCCGAGCTGGGTTTTCCTCCAATATAAGGAAGGCAGGTATCAAGGAGGTGGCTCTCGGAAGCTCCTCTGGCAGGTCATCCAGTCCCCGAAACAGACACAAGATGAGTTATTCCCTGCTCATCTCAGATGGAAAACTCCCTGTCTCAGAGTGGTTTAAAAATAACCCGAAACAGCAGCAGAAAATGTCTTTGTGGTATTTCAAGTTTCACAGCATCAAGTCCCCCTGCCTGCTGTCTCTTTTTTGGAGCAGTAGCAGTCTCATAATAATAAAAGCTACACAAAAAGCTTTTATTAAAAACCACTGCAGAACCTGCAAAGGTGCCAGGAAGTGAGTGTGCTTAAGCAAATGAAGCTACCTAACAGAGTGGGATGGCATCAGTCACAAATAGATACAACACCTCTTTAATTAGTATTCTTTGATTTTTGCTAGGTTTGAGTCAGAAATACATACTTTTGGCTAAAAGGAATTTTGACCAAGTGAGCCTTTCCATAAATGATTGAACAATGTGTATCCAGGGGCAGTAGGCTTCTCTGCTTTAGCAAGATACTGCAATCATGAAAATATCATTTAACCTTCCCTACCACGACACATGCCCAGAGGAAAAGTACTTTTAACTTTGGACAAAGGCAGCACTTTATCACCTACTGAAATGGGTTTTTCCCCCCAATCACTGTCAACAGTAGGGAGCTGCACTGAGTGACCCAGTGCCCACATATTTTCCTGTTGCCAAGCTCTGCACACTATGAGCAGCTTACTTGTTTTATTTTGAAATAAAAAGTTGCTGATTAAGTGTAACAAAGAACCCATCTGCAAAGGTCACAAGAAAGTCTCTTTGAAGTAGCACCAAGACTTCCAGCTGTATAACTTTTTTATTGAACTTCCGTGATGCAGAAATGCAGAAATTATAAGAAAGGAAGAAAAACAGATCCTTGGTTTGTTTTTAGGGTAGGGTTTTTTTTTTTTCGTTTTAATTTTCCCTGAACTACTTGGATACACAAAAAAATCTTCTACTAACATGCAGTATTCCTAAGACAAGGAAAACAGGTACATGTGAGCCAAGTGGAGAGCTGCAGGTTCTCCCTGATCACTGCCACATTTGAGGGCTGGACCAAGGCTCCCCCAGCAAGCACAGAGAAAACATTTACTCACTCTGACTTTCATTGCAGACTTCCCCCTTTAGCCAAAACAAGTGCAGAATTTTCACTGAAGACACTAGTCCCTGCCTAGTATACACACAATTTCTTAACCTTTAAGGAAAAATTTGAAAAGAAAATATAAAAGCAAAAGAGAAACTTCCAACCCACTCCAGCATAAGAAACTCATTTGATTAGATTCTTTAATTATTCATTATTCCTTTTCCTGTGTTGAAATGAACATCTTTGCCTCATTCCCAAAGGATTTTCTCCATAATTAAGTCAGGGAATCATTAGAATCTCAACATGCTGCCTGAGTGAGATTTTAGTGCTTTAAGTGTTCTACACACTCCATGCAGCAGTAAGTTGACTTTTATAGGAAAAAAAATGCAAAAAAAGCAAAATCATTAGCCATCAATAACAATAGGCAGAAAGGCATCAAATGCATATTTTTAGGTGACATTTTTCTCACTTTCTCTTAAGTAAATTCATATATCAGTCATAAAATCAACAAGTTTACACTTAAAACCATTGTATGTGAAAATTCTCAGTTTCCTTAAAATAACAACCACTATTATAAAAACCCTTCAGGGCAATTTTGGAAACAGAGATGTATATTTTAACTCAAAAAAAAAAAACCAACCAATCATCAAAACCTATAAATCCCAAACCAAACAACGAAGTCCAGCTATTAGTACATTGATACTAAAATCCTGCTGGAAGAAACCCTTGGAGCAAGAAAGATACCTACGAAAGATTAATTTTAAAAATATAAAGATCACTGCCACTAAAAAAAGTCAGAAATGTTTTGTTTCCTCATATATTTCACATAAAGCTATTAATATTCACAGGAGGCCAAGTTCTTTCTTGGTCCAGCAAGAGCAAGTGGGCATATGAAAAAACCTACTTACCTGTATAATAATTATAATTATCACAGAATAGGTGCAGTGATGTGATGCCTGAAAGCCCAAGTAATGTCAGTGCCCTATTCAGAACCGAATGTGTCAATTCCTGTCCAGATCTGCCTGTAAGCTGAACACACACTACATAGGGGGTGGGAGGGAATGTATCCCTCCTGCTTTAGAGGGGGTGAATGCAAACAGCAGAGGATGAAGTTGCAGGGGGAGTTGTTTAGTTTGTATTGCATGGCAAACAACACACATCAAAAGTCTATGCACCAGGGATGTAAACACACAAGTAACAGCCTGGAAGACACAGGAAAAAAATCTTTCTCTCCTACACAGCTTGGCTTGGGTCTCATCCGGAACACTGAGTCCTATATCAGGCACTAAACCTAGGAAAAAAGTTGTCAGCTGGAGATGTGAAGAATTTATTGCCTTAACTCTGAAAGTGCTCTTCTTCAGAGAACAACCCTGAATGCTTCCCTGAATCTGTGGTTAGTAGTAAACAGCTTTGGGCGTGCATATCCACACGCTCTTAGCAAAGACAAACACCAGCCAGCACTGAATCTTGCTTATTTGCCTGTCTCCTCCCACCAGCCCTCCTGGCTTTTCCTTTTTCCCCCAAAAATAGGCAAACCCAGATGATTGGATTTCAATTTTTCAGATTTTTTTTTTATTTTAGAATTTTTTTTTCAATTATTTAGAATTTTTAAAATTTTTGTTTCTGTGATTTGTTTTATTTTAAACTAGTTTGTAGAGAGGCTGAGAAGGAAGGATGTTGCAGGGAAATTCCATTCAGGGATAAAGGCACTGTTCCTCTTTAAAAGACAGAATAAATTCTGACTAAAATGTTTAATGAACCTAAACTTTGAATAATCAATACTTCACAGAGCAGAAGAGAAGAAAACATGCAAGAACTGTTGCCCAGAACAGCTCCAAGGGTACTAACAACAGTAACTCCATGCAGTTCATGCTAGGACACAGCAATTATATAGGCTTAAGATAAAATTCCAGCCACTAGACTTCTTTGATGTTCTGGGTTTGCTTTTGGGGTTTGGTTTGGGGTTTTTTTTGGGTGTTTTGTTTTTTTTTTTTCCTGAGACTTCCTGGAAAACAGGCAGGAGAGCAAAAGACTGTTGAAGACTAAATTAGTACTAAACTTGAAAGAATGGGGTGGAGAAAGAAAACTCAAAAAAATAGGAGATGATAAAATTGTACACTGGTCTGGTTAAACTCCCAGTCCTACAATCTGAATCTGTCACCATCTGGAAGTTATTGGGATGAACTGCATTCAATTTCGATTTGTCACGAGGAAATTGTATAAAACTAATTTAATTTTATTTCATGTACAGGTGGCAGGCATAAGTGACTGTAGAAAAGCAATACTTGTACTTGACATTCTCATAAGCAAGGTAAGGAGCTCAGTGTTGATGAAAAGATTGTTAGATTAATCCAAGAGGGATCTGGTAACTGAACTCAGGAACAAGATATTAACATTCATTGTTAAAAAGGATGGATGTTCTGCAAGAGTCTGCCCTGGATCTGCTTCATTAATGATTTAGGCAATAAAAAAAGTTTATTACCAATGCAAACTAAAACTACAGGAAGCATGTGCATGTTAAAGAGTGAAACTTTAGACCAAAATAAGTAAGATCACAGGAATGGTGTGGGGGGCAGGTGGAAATCCAATCAAAACAGATGAATTCCAGTGAAAATAAGGAGGAAAAAATTTTTCACAGGCTAGAGAACAAGTACGGACTGTTCTTCAGCAAGGTCTGCAGGGTATAAAACCTTGCAGGTTCAATGCAAGACAACAGACAAGCAGCAGAGTAGAGTGCAGAAGGCACAGACTGCACAGTGAAATCACCTTTCTCTTCTATTTAATATTTGCAAAGCAAAATTTGCACAGGTATACTGTGAGTGACTTTGCTATTCTGCTGCCAGGAAGATATGAATGTTTGGGAAACAACAAGAGCAATCAGAGGTCTTTAAAACACATGCTTTTTTACCTGAAGATGACTGATGGAACATGGCAACGTTCCTCAAGTCCATCAAAACTTGACAACACACAGAAGAAAATATTACTATTACTATGTATAGTAATAGTACACAATATGGATAGTAATAGGAGTAAAAACTTTCAGTTGCAGCAACCAGATTTGGGAGAGATGCTACGAGAAATTTTAACAATAAGGAAACTCTGCCACAGCATGCAAGGGACCAGAATGGAAACTTGATAACTTTGTAAAATACGTATTAGGATCCACTCAGTCATTCTTACATCTGTGCTGCTTGTGACCATCCTACGAGCACTGTACCAAGAGCTACCCCAGCTCCCAAAAGTCTGTTCTTAATTCACCCTTACTGAGACAGTACAAAACTATTTTACTGATTTCAGTGTTGTATACTTCAGTACGTTTGACAGTTAGAAATATATTTTCTTAATGCAAAAATCTATGGCCATTAGCTGCTTCACATTATCATAAACAGAGCTTCAAATGAAGATCCAACTCCAAAGAGAACAGAGATGTGTTTGAATTCTTCAGGCAAGTTTGAAAGTCTTAAGAAAGTATTTCTCTATGTATCAAAAATAGAATTAAAAAAAAAATCTACTTTTATTCTGTAAGTCTAAAAATTAAGAGGAATTATACACAATAGTCTAAATAGGACTATAGAGTATGCTGAGAAGTCTGCTCTAAATTACAGGCACATAAATGAACTCTAAAGAAAACGCAGTTGAAGATCCTTAGGCCAGTGAGGACGAGCACAGCAAGCTCACTACCCAGGTTCTCCAGGAGAGCAGGCTCTGGCCTCTCCAGGGATCTGCCTGGCAGAGCACCATGGGATAAAGACTCCAGAGGGAAGAAGGACCCAGGAACGCAGGTTGATATTCAAGGATCACCTTCTCCAAGCTCAGAAGCAATGCATCCCAACAAGAGGAACCCAGGCAAAAACACCAGGAGGTCTGAGTGGATGAACAAGGAGCTCCTGGACACAAAAACAGAAGCTAGAGAGGGTGGAAGCACGGACAGGTGGCCTGGGAAAGATACAGAGAAATTGTTCAAGCAGCCAGGGATCAGGTTAGGAAATTTAAAGCCTGACAGAATTAAGCCTGGCCAGGAACAAAAAGTGCAACAGGAAAAGCCTCTAAGACGTGTTGGTGATAAAATGGAGACTTAGGAAAATGTGGGCCTTCTCTGGAAGGAAACAGGGTTCCCAGGCGACCCAGGGTATGGAGAAGACTGAGATGCTTGACAAGGTTTTTGCCTCAGCCTTCAGCAACAAATGCTGCAGCTGCACTGCACGAGCACCAGGAGGCCAAGGCAGGGCCTGGGAGAATGAGGGACTGCTCACTGCAGGAAAAGATCTTGTCTGAGACCAGGTCAGGAACCTGAAGGTGCACAAGGCCATGGGACCTGATGAGATGCAACTGCAGGTCCCTGAGGGAACTGCCAGATGAAGTTCCTGAGCCATTATCCACCATATTCAAGAGCTTGTGGTAGGCTGGTGAAGTTCCCAATGACTGGAAAAAGGGAAGAAGCATCACTCCCATTCTATGAAAAGAAGACACAGAGAACTACAAGGAACCCATCAGCCTTGTACCAGTGCCTGCCATGAAGAAGGGTCTGAACAAGATGATCTTTCAGGTCCATTCCAGCCCACTCCAAAGCATTTTATAATCATATGGAGTCCTGGGCACCATTTTTTCCTCACACATTAAGATGCTCTGTTTTACAGCATACACAAAATCAAGACTTTATATGGACTCTTTAGGGAAATTGCCACATTTTGGGCATTAACTTGCAAAACCACTACATAAAATCATAGCTATTTAGAGAAATCAGACTACTGATAATGCATCTCTTCTAAAGATATATTACATAGCTTATAAAAGCAGCAAAAATATTAAAATTTGGTTTTTAGCTACAGAGCTGCTTTCTAGAGTTGCAGTGTATATTCTGAAGGGTATTCACAGGCTGCATAAAGAGAGACTAACAAACATTGAAGTTATAGAGGCCACAATCCAGTAAAACTGGAGTTTGAGTAGCTGTGTAGTTTGGCAGAGGCTACAGACACAGCAATAATGAAAATCAAATTTTGGACTGCCTCACAACAACTGTGTTTGTGAACAGCAAATGAACAACTTACAAACTATTCAGGAAAAAAAAAAAAAAGAGAAGCACTAATCAGAATCAGCCAGTTCTCACAGGCTCCCACTGCGTAGGCTGAATAATTGTTTCATCATGATAATAGCCTTTATGATAACCATGATCTCACCAGTGCACTCAAAGATCCAAAATGCTGCTGGTACTCTCACACCCACAGCAAGACACACTCATGCTTTGCATTTGAAGAAAATCCTACTCTGCAGCTCCAACCCTTGGCTGTTCATGCAGGCAGGGTGTAATTTTATTTTTTATGCCTTTACTTTCAAGTCAGTAAACCTATATATTTCCTTTGCAGACAGCATACCACAGAACAGAATTCCTACTGTTATGAAGACGTCCCCCATTCTGCCATTAATTCAAAACAAATAGCAGAGTTATCAGCAGTAATAAAAATTAGTAGTATGCACCTGCTAAATAAAATAAAACTTGAGATGCAATTTTATGTTCTGTAGCTCACTTTCTCCATCTAATTTCTGCTTCACAAAGGTAGCAGGTTACAGCCTATTTTGCACTGAGACCAGGGCATAAAACATGCGTTTTGCCACCACTTCCTCTTCCCTCCTCTCCCACTGGCGGCCTGCTGCCATCTGTTTTTAAGCATAGTTACATTGTTTTCTCTGAGTTAACAAAGCAGTGAAAATTAGCACTAGCCACAGGGCCGGTTAAGCATGTAAACTGGGGCAAAAGGAAGGGAACATTCATCAGTATTCCATCAACAACACCCGTGGAAAAACTCAAGGTATGAAAAAGAACGTCAGATGAGAGATTTCCACTCCTTGCAGAAAGAGCACCCTTGCTGCAGCGCGCTCTCTGCGTGCTGACACATGAGCTGCCACTGGCTCTTCTGGAAAGGACAGAAACTTCTGCCCCCATGACACAGGAATTACAAGCAGCCCACCCGCAGAACTGAAGCATCTCTCTATTTGTCTTAGTAAGGTATTAATTATTCACAACCATTTTGTGGTGAAGCGGCTGGGTTCACACACAAGGATAGGTCAAGGCAGAGAGAAGCACTTGCAACAACTTAAAAGCGCCAGCCAAGATTTATCATCACTACAAACCAGTGTCAGGGAGGGCTGTGGACTGCTTCCAGCTGGATCGCCACCCTACAGACTCCTCCAGTGTCATTCCCACCTGTTTTAAGCACTGGATACACAGTGTCACCCTCCGAAATTTCACAAAAGTATGTCTATCCTTTCTAGTTTTTACAGTGTGTGAGGTCTCAACAGCCCCAGCCTCAGTGCAGAAGAGAGCAGCCGCCACAGCACCAGTGTGAGCCTGGTCCTGGAATGGTGCAGGAGCCAGCTCTGGGACAGCCTGACCCCCCTGACAAAGGCTGGCTACTGCTGTACATGGGAAAAAAGAAAAGCTCTCTGGCAGTTTGTTACCGCGCTGCCTGGAGCAGGGGCTGGTCTGCCAGGGCGCGAAACATATGAATAGAAACCTCTCTAAAGGACACGCTTCTATACCTAAGAAAAAATAAATCATTATGCCATGAATGGCATGCTCAGTCCGATGTGCATGTGAATTTATAAAGTGTCCAAAAGCCCACATATCGTACAAAGTGTCACATTTAAACAAGCCGCTCCCTGAAGAGCAGAGCTGATTAAGTCTGATTTTCGATATCCCTGTGGATGATGTGTCTCCACAGCACTCACTGCACAGGAGCTTTAGGTCCCCACTGTTTCTTTCAGGCTCCTGGCACAGCTCCCGTGCCAGCCCTTCCCTGGGTGCCGCGGCCTCCACCCTCGGCGTGCCTCAAGGTCCTGGCCCACATCTCTAAACCACCATAGCATCCTGTCCTCTGACACATTCCCTATGGCCCTCAAAATGCCTTTTATGATTGCACAGTCTCACATTTCCTGGGGAAACTAGAGGTAAATTGCAACCCACACAAACTGAAAAGCAGAAGCGCTGAGGAAAACTGTAGTATTTTGTTATAAAAGACAGGAAGAACAAGGTTTTTTTTCCGTACTTCAATATCTCCCCACCACAAAACACAATGACAGCAACATCAGAGAGAGTTTGTGAAATAACAGCTCTCTGCACTTCTTAAATTTTACTTAAAATTAATTAGTCCAGTAATAGGTAAACAGGAAGATGAATTTTCAATTTCGTGCTTGGGTAATCTTCAGGGCATCTAGAAAAGATCACAGTGAATAAGGCTGAAGCCCTCAACGTTCTCCTTCAGCTGGCAGATTTTTGGACAGATCTTTATTCTCTCAGTGGGACAACTTCTAGTACTTGAGGCTTTTAAAAATAAAAAAAAAAACTTACATGATGACAAAACTGCAAAGGCTCAAAGGGGATTTTGAAGCCAAAACCTATGGAGTCTCAGCATAAGTCAATCTGTACTGTACAGGAAAAACCCAATTTACTGATACAGTCAATATTACCAGATAATACAAAGAACTGATAAGAAAAACTAAGCCTACCTACAAAGGGCACTCCCTCCATGCTCTACTGCTCTCCAAATGGAAGTTGTGGAAACAGATAATTACTGCCTTAAAGTACATCAGCAAAAATTGCAACAAATTAAGTCAAATGAAGCAAGGATTTATCAACCAGAATCGGCAAGACATCTCTGCCTGCCTGACCCACAAGAGGAAAATAATAATAGCTTTCTACATTGCTTCTTGTGATGTTTCTATGTGATGTTTTGACACACAAAAACCATTTAAGAAGTTCCAATTACAACTTGTATTAAAATATATATATATCAGAGACCGCATTCTGAAAAGGTGTCCTATTTAAAGAAACTTTAAAGCTGCACGGTGAGGTACTGAATAGGTTTTAATTTTTTTTCCTTTTTTAAGCGCCAAGCAAAAAATCAAAGGTGTTCTTCACCTTTTTTATCAAGTCTGCTGAGGAAAACATCAGACTTGGAGACCCAGATGTGATGAGTAGGTACCTAAGTATATTGATCAGATTACTGAACTCAGCTGTTTTTAAAATTATAGATAAGGACACAGTTTACTACCACAGCAATCTGACCCAGCAGCATAAACCTAAAATTCCCCAGAACTTTCATTTCCAAAGCACCAAAATACTTCTGTTTCTTTCACATTTCTTAGCATTGAAAATAATTTGCTAGGGAAAAACATATTTCCCAAAGCCATGCTTCTCTGGACAGTTTTTATAACTTGATGCAAAAATCTGGTGACCAAAAGAATTGGGGTTTTGGAGAACTATTTAAAAATTTGGACAATTAACATTATTGATAATGCAAATAAAAAAGAAATTAGCTTAATTAAACCCTTTTCACAACAAATGATTTTGATGAGCAGCAAATTTTGAGGCCTGGGCTATGTCTTTGTGCATAAACTAGACCCTAAAATCAAGGGAGAGCAAGAAATATCTAGATAGCACTTTAGTCCAAAATTCCTTTCCAAGAAAGGAAATAGGAGCCATCTTCACATGGTTTGAATTCCATCTACATGCCTGTACCTAGTGTGTCCTTCACTTCAGAATGGCCTGGCCAGGAGACCACACTATGTTCAGGGACTTGAAACAGAATTTTGCCTCTTGAAAATTACCTTTGGTCCATTTCTACTTAACCTGAAGCGTATAAGCTACAATAAAGGCAAAAAAAAGTTGGGCTTTCAGGCTGGGGTGGGATTTTGGTTTTACTTGAGAGGAGCCAGTAAGACCAGGGTTGAAGAATGGTAAGCCAGAGAAGACAAACCTGAGTATACCTCCTGCCATCTGGCAGGTCTAAGATTAGGACCAGAGGTAATAAAGAAAAACTCCTCTAGGATCTCATGGGAGTCTTGCAGGGAAAATTGAGAAGGACCATCATGGGCATGAGAAAGCAGGCACTCCTTTTTTACTCTCTATTTGTCTAGAAGGGATGGCAGCCTCCAGTACTGTGCAGGGAGGGGAAGCCTGATGTTGATGCTGGGCTCTGGCTCAGGTGTCTGACAAGCATTTTCAAGGCCTGTGGTTACGAAGGGCTGTGTGAACTGACAGCTGGTGGCTCCACAGTGACAGATGTGACTAAACAGAAATAAGCAGGCAATAAGGCTGCAAGCAGGAACTGCTGCTGGAAGTACAGGCACTTTCTGCATTCACACCCATACAGCAGAAAGCTCCACAATTTAACTGTACCTTGCACATGGAAATGCTATTTCCTTTAATCTGTATAAAAACACCAGTGATTCATTCCTCCTCATTTTCTCCACGTCAGACACGATTTTATTCACCTTTATCGTATCCCCCTTTATTCATTCCTCTTCAAGCTGTACACATCTACTCTATTTTATTTCCCCTCACACAAGAAGTGATTCTTTTGCTATTCTTTAGACCTATTCTCATTTTACATTCTTTAAGTAAGTAGGATGTGGGGTAGTGGAGAAACAGAAGTTCTTCTCAATTCAAGAGTCAACAAAAGAATATAACTTTGTTTTGTTTTCTTCCAAACTATTCCCAGTGTTATTTACCCAGCTATTTGATCATACCACTGGACTGTGAGCAGATAAGGAAATACCTGTGTGTTCTAGACTGTTGTTACTAAACAAGAAAGAAAGAAATCCAGAACACAAAGGCTCTGCTCAAATACTGAAATATACCAGATGAAGGAAGACAGGCGTTAATCTTTCCCAGTTTGCCCTTCAGGAAAGAAGAGTTATACATGTTTACACTCCATCTGCTTTATCCAATTCTGATTTAACTGACTGATTTTCATCTTTTCCCCAAGTGCACAGAGTATTTCTCAGTAGCAGTCAATCCTTCACAAAGGATTTGAAATCACTGGAAACCCTTAAATGCTCTTATGGACAAAGGATACAGTTCTGATCCTACTCCATGGGTGCACAAATCAGGAGTCATTCTACTGAGGCAAATGAAATAATAGCTAAGTAACTGATACAAAGTAAAGCAAGGCAAGCTTGTTCCCAGAAATGCCACCAAGTCAAGAAAGCCATTTGCAAATAGCATTACAGAAGAAAGGGTGAGCGACAGACAAATGAATGCTCATTTATTTCAGGACAAAACTGAGTTAGAGTTTCTGGAAGTGACATAACAGGAGCTAGCAACAGCTTGGCAGAGCCAAGTGCAACAAGATATTCCCTCACCCAGGGGTCTGGCAGTATCCCAGTAAGGGGCTGAAATTTGCCTGCATTGTTAAAACCATCAGTTAAATACAACCCAGCTGTAAAGTCACCTTAAAGTTTAAAGATTTTTTTAACCAATGATCTTAAAGATTTTCCCAATGATCTGCTGAAAGAGGTGGCAGGGTGCAACACGTCTAAATGGTAGGGGATTTAAGCATTTCCAAAGGTAAGGTGATAAATTTTGGTCCCTATTCCACAAACAATCTCCTTGCTTCATAATGATCTGATTTCTGAATGATTGAGCATAAAATTGTTCTGAGTTGCTTCCAGAGACTTATGGTAAGATGCTGCAGTTTTATTATAATGACTAGCCATTCTCTTGAAGTTTGAGACTTGTCTTTTCAGAACTGCAAAAGCTACCTGATGCCAATACCAATTTAAAAAAAAAAACAACCCAGATCAACAAAAAACAAGCGTGAAAAACTGAATTTGGCTTAGACTAATCATTGGAAAAACACAGCACAGCATAATTGAGTAGATTACTTCTGAGATTACACCTTAGGTCTTCCATCAGGTGCAAAAGGGAACCCTGCAATTCCACTCCAATCTGGTTAAACCCACGTGCTTCCCTTCAGCCTTCTCCAGTATGAATCCTTCCCACAAGCCTAACTTCAGCCGTCATGGATCACAAGACACAGCAAACTTCAGCTCTGTATTTGGAATTAATAAATCCAACTCAGGATTTATTTGCTTCATCAAAGCAAGAAATAAAGTTCTTTTCATCACCGGGATTTCAAACTCTTTCCATAAAAGAGCACTGTAGCAATAAGTGAATAAATCCAGTTCTCTCCAGCTCAAATTTCAAGGCAATATATTTGGTTGGGGTTTTTACTTTGTTATTATTAAAACAAACTCACCCAACCTGGATGAGCAACAGTTTCATGTTTTACTCATATTTTAAATCTTTCTCAAGGAAGTTGTGAATAACCCAAAGCATCATTTATCATCCTCTTTTTGGCAGGGGATAAAGTTATAGCACAAGTACAAATCCAGGCAGAAGACACATTAGTAAATGCAGGCAGCCTAGGGACTACCACTATCTTATATGCATATGATAATGGGAAAGGCTGACTTCACCCAGCCCTATGGGATATTTAAATTTTCAGGTCACCTGTCTACCATGAAGATGAAAATACAGCTCCTAGGATCAAAGACAGGCACTGGGCACCTTAAAATAAGTAAATGAATAAATGAATAGAAGTGAGGCAAAGGTCTCAGAAAAAAAAGGAAAAAAAAAAAAAAAAGGGCTCTAGTCAAGAATGTACTGAACAATTCTGGATTTCAACAAAGCCACTCCAAACCTGGCCCCGAGCAGCACATTTCCTCCCCTTTTGGATCACGCTGCTTTCAGGACATGCTGTTCACACTGGCAACTGCAGAGGGTTGTGTCATACCTGGCACAGATGAAGCTACAGGCAAACAGTCAAGGCCATGCAAGAAGAGGCAGCAAAGGGAGTCAAGCATGTCAAAATATACCTCAGGGGCATACTCACTGAACAACAACATTAACAAAATATTTCTAGTTGGCACGGTAAATTAACCAAAAGTCAAGGATGCCACCCAGTTTAGGAGCAAAGCTCATAAAAAAAAAAAAATCCCAACAAAATCAAGCTGGTTTTACCACCAGCTTCAAAAAGATGTACAAAGGATACGGTGAAATTACACATCATACCAAATATCTCCTGTCAATACAGATTTTAAGATACCTGTGAAAAATGACTTTTCACTTTGATGGTTCACATTATTGTGACATCTGGCTGGAAGGGCTAGAGTTAAGTGTCTGTTGCTATTTTCATTAAAGACTATTTTGTGCCTCAATTGCTGGAAAAAATGATTTTACTTTAAAACTAGACTTGGCAGGCAAGTGCTGTAGCCAAACATGTGGTTTAATAGATTTGTCAAAGTGAAAAACATCTAACAAATAAAAAAGAAATGTATGGAAGCTTACACAGTATCTGACACCTGACACTAACCCAATCCACAAAGTTGACATTTAGTCCACCTATCACCTCTTTAAGGAGACACAAAATGGTATTTATCAACCAGCTTTACTGTCTCACTGCTACATTATCCATCAGTAACCTACTGATTTTTCCTTAAAATTATGAACATTCTAGTAGGTCTAGAAATCAGCATTCTTCTTCATGTAGTAGTATGTGCAATCATTATATCCTTTCAACATCATGTCCACAGGCTTTGGGGTCACTAAGACTTCATCTCCCCAAACCTGCAACTCTAGCACTAAAGATTTCAAACCTTGCTGCCATTGAGTGGCCTGTGCAGCACACCACGTTGCTGCTCCCATGCAGCTCCAAGAAAGGGTGTAGAAAAGCTTCCCTACAGCACATATCCCTGTCCAAGCCTTACAAATCCTTTTCTTGCTGCAGGGGACAGCTGCAAGCTCAGCTGCTTGGAGGAACTGAGATAAATGCAAGTTGCTGAGAGGGAGGCAATGCCTGTGAACACCCCAGAGGGGAACTCTTGCAAGGCTCAGTAGGACCTGCTGCTGCAGGACAGCTGGATTTGACAGCTCAGCAATGGAGCTGGCAGCCTGAAAGCTGAGAGCAGGGACCATTCACACCAACATCAGCCACTGCCATGCTTCTCCCTGAATCAAAGCTGCTGGTGAAAGCAACTCCAGCCACTGATAAGATGGGATTCCTTTTCTCCATATCAGTGTTAGACAGAATTCAATGCCCCTTAGACCCAGTGGAGGCCCAAAAAGGGACAGAGGTGCTGCAAGTCTGAGAGCACCTGTAACGTGGATTTCTAATTATTCAGGAATTATTCTCCATATCACCATTCCTGGTACCACAGGACTCTTTCTCCACCTGTAAACAGTGTCAAGGATCAAACCTTGTTTTCCTGAAGACAAAGAGGTATAGACTGTGAATAGAAGAATTTGACTCCTTCCTTCTAGTGACAACCTAAAGCATAATCACCATGTGACACATGCATGGATCTGTCAGGAGTGCTGCACTAAGGATCAGTAAACCAGTGCAGCACAACTGCAGCAGCCAGAACCAGGCATGAGACACAGTCACAATACCAATGAAAAATGTTGGCTGGAATCACATGAGAAAGCCAGAATCAGCTGAAGCAGCCACAGGAATGGAAGTGTAGAAGAACAAGAGAAAGCAGAGGGGTTTACATCTACTCATTCCTTCCACCCCAGAACAAAAATGTCTAGGGAACTAAGTTGTAAGTACACAGAGTGATCAATAGTGTTTCCCCAAAAAGTGGAAGCTGTAGTCAACAGAAATCAGCAAAGTTATTCTCTGTGAAATTTTTCATACACATCTTGCTATCAGGGAATTTTATGAATATTTTGAAAATCAATACTTTTGATGAACATTAGAAGAAATCAAGTAAAAATATTATCAACACAAATATTTACTGATTAAAGTTCTGACACAGAGTGTGCAAGAGCAAAAAAAGTGAAATTAAGCAGTAACTAATCAAAGTCCCATCAGGTGCCTGAAGCTTAATTCTTAATTGTAAGCTTTACTCCCAAAGGCATAGAATAGAAATCCATCTCAGAGATGCACAGAGCCTTTTGAGTTGATGGATTTAATTGCATGACAAGCATTAATAGGAGCTATCCAGATAAATTCCAGTATATCTACTTTCAAAATATATTACTTAACCTTGCTGAACCCACAATCTATTTTTTGGTTTTTTTGGTGTTGAATTGCCAGGGAACTGATACGAGTTTTAGATAAAATTCTTATGCAGCATGATATACAGAGACATGACTTTGGTGCACTACCATCTTGTGGACTATCTAGGAAAAACAGTAACTGGAGTTTTATATATATATACAACCTGAGTCTATACACTAATCTGTTAAAAGAGCCCCCAAACAGTGTTGGGTAAATATTACATAGAACAAGGAATGGTTCTTTGATTGCTTAGGGCTTGGCAGATAGTAACAAACTTCTTTTTGACAGCTTAGCACCAATGTGTGGTGTCACCAGCCTTTCCTGGGAGAAGGCTCCCACCAAAACTGCAAGCTTACACAGAGCAGCTGCAGAAGATAAAGTTAAATACTGTGTTGGCTCCAATCCTCTGCTGCACAATTTCAGGCTCTCACCTGCACAGCTGTGAGAGTTTCCCCTGTAGATGCAGCTGCACTTTGAGGCCTGAAGAATAAAACCATAGCCTGGTACTCAATGCCAGTGTTGGGAGTTTGCTTAGGTTGGTTAGGTTAGCAATGTTTTACCACACATTCTTGTGTACAAACATGTGAATGTATACATGTAATATTTTTGAAAATGCCTTTTAAGACATTATTTACATGTGTGTATGTATACAAATGTTGTGTGTGTGTAAACATACATAAATATTGTAAACACTTGAAATATGATAAGTTGCCTTCTGGAACTCATTATTGTGGGTGCTACTTCTCTGCAATACAGTCAAACCTCCATGATGATTCATTCTTCTGTATGTCTCTCTCATAAGATATTTCTTGTGAGCATCCAGAAATATGCTAACAAAATTTAAACCGTGAAGAATGACATGATCTAAGAATTTAACTCAGTATAATGAAATAAGCATATAAAGTACAAACCCACATCAGACTTTTGGTTCATTGCCTGGTTATATTCACTCCCAACAGCCTGCTCCCAACTCAGTAGCTTTAACAACCCAGTATCACATTCAGGGATATAACAGAGACAATGCCGTTTCTTTCCCCAGTGTAAAGGTGATACCCTAATCCTTTATCCCTTCAGGATAATGCCCAAATCCAAAACTCTCTCACCATTCCAAGCATCATTGTTGAGACCGTCATCAATTTTTAAGAAATACTCCAGCTTCCCTCTCACTTTATTTCTAAAAAGTCCATTGCCAGTGCTCCCTCATCCTGCTTGCCACAATCACGTTGTTCCCTGGAGCCCAAAACCACGAGCAGCCCTCCCTTTCTGCCAAGCCCTGTTTCAGGAGAAGAGGACATACTGAGCTTGAAAACAAGCAAAACCTTCAAATTCTTGACCTACATAACTTACATTAATCGATAAAGTACAACAGACCTTTCATTGCAAATTTTATAAAACTGGTGATGAGGATACTTTAACCTATAGCTCCCAGGAACACCAAGAATTGGTGCTTACACTAAAAACAAAACAAAACAAAACCCAACCCAAAACCTTCTCCTTCAAAAATCCTATCACTTGTTGCAGTAGCACCAGTTTCCTAAAGCTTTCACACAGACCCCCTCAAGTCACAACAAATCTCTTCAAAGAACAAATTCTGATTAGGAGTGCCTGAACAGAAAGGTCTGAGGGGGAGGTGTAACACCACCTCTCTCTGTGAGAGGAGTTTTCCTAGACTTGTACCCCTTCAGATTATCTAAAAAAGAAAATCATAAATAGCATAGTTTAGTAAGAAGGAAATGAGCACGAAGCAGAGTTGAAGTCAGCAGAATAAAAAAGGTGAAACATTTATAAAGAAACATGATACTGCATCAACATAATTTGTCCACCAAAAATAAAGGAAAAATTTATTTCAGAGCAAATGCAGTTGCTCCCAAAATGACATTTAAGCCACATTGTAGAAATGTTTCCCAAGGCCAGGAATTAAAACCATACCTGGCACCTCTTCGACAGCAAGCAAAAATTCTTCTAGGATTAGCATGGGTAATGAGCCATCTGACAAGTCCTACAACTGACCAAATATTTACAGGGGTCACCAGCTGTCACTAAATCACTGCTGCAGATGATATTTATGGGAGTCAGCATTTCTGATAAATGTACTGCTACAAAGGCTAACACACAAGTGTGTCTGCTTTTAGTGATGTGCTGGGCACCAATCAGCGCTAAAGACCAGACTGAAATCACAGCTCAAAGCTTTGCACTACCCTGTTGGCTTTTCACTTTATTTGCACGGAAATATAGTAACAATTTAAAATGCAACCACCACCAGAAGAATCAATTCTGCTGTAAGTTAGAAGATGCTTCACTTGTTTAAATTTTTGTGGAAGAGGAAACTTTAAAAATACTTGAGATATTAATATTGTTATGGGGAAAAAGTACAGCTTCACTCCAAAAACTTAGCAAAGCCAGAAAAAGTAATGGTCATCAACACACATTAACACTTGACTAAAGACATTAAAGAAGGGGGGGTGGGAGGAACTCAAATCCAGCTCTTAAAGAACGAGTGCCTACAGCACTTACAGATAAAGACCAGAAAAGATAACCTGCTCTCCAGACTGAAAATCACAGACATGAAGACAACAGAAAGAGCCTGACTAATCTGGTCAGCCTGGTTTTCACCCAAACTGAAATGAAATTCCAGTTCTTGTTGGCAGTTTTATACCTGATCCAAAGAGGGATATGGGCCTATGTGTTAGTAGGGGAAGAGAAATGCTGGGCAGCCCATGGGAGCTGCTGGATGTCCTGGATCTGTTCTGTGAATCAGCACAGCAGGACAAGCCAATTCCAAACTCTTGGTTTGCTCTTGCCATATTTACAGCAATACTGACTGTGAATTTTCATGGCATTTCATAAACCCACACTCTTATGGGGGTTTCTATCACGGATGTGGGCGGTTAAAAAATACCCTCCTTTGAAAGCAGCTTTCATGGCTCAGTCATTAATGCAGAGTTAACAACACGCCTGCTTTTTGAAATAGTTTCTGAATTTATAAAAATAAGGGTTGCTTAAGGGCAGCCTGAACTATCCATGACACGAGTTACTGCAATGGAAGTGATGGCCCACCCTTTAGCAAACTGTGTTACAGCCAGGGACCAATATGAGAGTGCCCAAGAGAAGTCCCTTCTAATTTCAGAAGCCTAAAGTCACAAAATTTGATTTAGTTGCAGAGATGGTGGGAAATGCTGCTAGAATTTTTATTTGTATCTAATGGGAAAATTACATGTAAATTTTTGTTTGGGATTTGAACCAGTGTCTTGATCTGATTTCAGATTTTGATGCTGTTCCACTGAGCTCTGTTAATAGAAATGCCCTTGAACAACAGAAACAATTAACTGAAGTAGACTACATTCATCTCAGTGGTTAATGTAATCCCTTTTATACTGACAGAGCAATTCCAACACATCCTGTAAAGCAGGGAGCCTTGGAATTTTCTTGGCAATAAAATTTTTTTGTTAAGAAGAAATATTCCTTCCATGAAAATATTTTATGTAGAAACGCCCATAAACTAAACCACAAGAAGTTCCACCTCAACATGAGGAAGAACTTCTTTCCACTGAGAGTGGCAGAGTACTGGAACAGGTTGCCCAGGAAGGTGGTGAAGTCTCCCTCTCTAGGGAGATTCCAAACCCACCTGGATACACTCCTGTGTCACCTGCTCAGGTGAGCCTGCCTTGGCAGGCAGGTTGGACTGGATTATCTCCAGAGATCCTTTCCAACCCCAACTATTTCTTGACTCTGTAAAAAAAAAAAAAAAAAAAAAACCACAACAAAACCAACAACCAATCTTTTTCTTGTTTAGGGATTTTTTTCAAGTGCAGCTAAAATTTGCTGTCTGCAATTTCCTGCTTTTTGTAAAACACAGTCAATGAATTAAGTATGTTCTCTTAAATATTTTTAAAAGCCCCTTTTTTTATTTATTGTATTTTAAATAAATAGAAATTCAACTATGAGTAAGGTCTTCCACCCCAGAGTTTACAGTAAATACTATCTAATGATATTTACATCAAAGAAAATTTTCAGGTATAAAAATTCACACACGTATCCTTTGTGCATCCATACTTAATAGAGGGTATCAGTACTATGAGCTCCAGAGCACAGACATTTGTCACCTCCAGTTAATACTAGAGGCAAATATAGATGTGAAGACATTTAACAGTTTTCAAAGAGCTCAGTTCCTTTGGTGTTCTGGCATTCAAACAAAATGGTTGAAGCTTATATTTAGAGGTGATGCATTTTTGTAATGGTTTCCTTTTAGAAACATTTTAAAAACATACCTTTAAGAGCTCAAATACTTGGACTTTTAAGGGGTTTAGTCAAAGATATGACAATATCAATATTTGGTTAAGACATTCAATAATACATTTCCATAATTTTTATGTAGTATCTGTCTTTAGAAAGGAAAAGATAACTGCTTGCGCTTGACTAGTGCAAGCAACAGTAACCTAATATACCCCGAAAGAAATGGGCTTGTTAGTAGACAACATCAACAACAAAAAAGGAAGTAACTTTCACGTGAAAACTATTTTTATAGTGATAGTATCTCTCTGTTGAAAACCACAAAATGTTAATTGCCAATTAACAGCTACTTCAAAACCCAGTCAAATAACAAGCAGGAAGATCACGGGAAGTGCAAACACATCCTGACATCTGACAATCGCAATTGAGCCAGCACAACACAAAACCTCGCTCCCTGATGGAAACATGGCTCCCATTTCCCAGGAACATCAGCTCCCGGTGCTGAGGACAGGGCTGGTTTCCAGAGGGAAAGCAGAGGACGGCAGGAAGCGACACCAGGGAATCGGTAGGTGACAAGCAAAGCAACATCAACGCACTGTCAGCAGTGCTTCCAAGAAAAACCAAAATCACATGAGGAGTTACAGGAGGGAAGAGCCCAGCTGAAACCTACATTCTACCTAAACACCTAAAGCCAAAATACTGGCTGATTCAAAGCTACTTCGAACAGAGTCACCAATAGTGTATTACTCTACTTCGGATTTAGCTGTGTATTTTAACAATATCCTTGTATATCAACACATGAATTTCAACTTTCTCCCTGCAAGCCCTACCAGCAATTACATTTAACTACTGACTTCTTGAGAGCATTATAGCAGCAGGCGCCCAGAGAGCATAGGTTCAGAGAGGAAACTGCATTTCTAATGCATGCAAATAACTCGAACACGGCTTGTTTCTCTACAGGAAAAATCACTGTTGCTTATAGCACGCTTGACACACTGCCACATTGCACCATTCAAACATACAGGGGGTTATTAATGATATTCCTAACAAGAAGTAAGCTCTTTTTAGCAGTAACCAAAAGCATGACATGACACATTGACAAGTAATGTGACAGCTCCTTTCTAATCAAATGTACTCAATGTAAATAGCAATTCATGGTCTGACACCCAGTGACAAGCTAAGCTGTCCATAAAAGCAAAAGCAATGCTCTGAGAAGCTCATCAATGCACTTAACAAAATAACTAATGCTCTTTTTCCATCAAAGGTGGTCTGTTCTGTAACATGAAATCTCTTTTTCTCTCATGCCACACCACAGCGCAAAGGCTGCTTCGATCCCCTGGTACAGCTGCCATCTGTCACTAGAGGGTGCAGTTGTTCTGTCTCTTAAACCGAAATTATTGATACAATTTTTGAGTAATAAAATGCTCCTGTTTGACTCAACTCTTTCAATGATTTTGTTGAGCCGCATATGTGAGGCATTTTTATTTTACATTCAGGGGGATTATTTCCCTGAAAGCTCTTCAAATAACTAAACTGGCAGACAGCGTCTCTATGCTCTCTAGAGCAAGGGAGACTGTCTTGGTTTAGACTCCAGCTGGTTTCAATACTTTAAACTCTATATAGAGTGGCAGCTAAATATTTACAAAAGTAGAAGTTCAATTACAGGATTTTCCAAGTTATCCAGCCCCAACCACTAGGCTGTTGCTGTTTGCAGGCTTGTTTTTACAGCAGTTGTATGACCGACTTTGTACCATTTCCATTCTTTGGTGTTCAAAAGAACATGATGTTCTAACAGCAGCTTGGCTTTAGCCCTGGATCTGGAAACCGAAGTGGACATCAGAACAGGTAGTAAACATGGATAACAGTTCAAGAGAGCTCTAAGCAGCTTACCTTCTTATTTCTCTGCCTGGAAAAACAAACAAGGGGAGTTCGCAGTCAGCCCTTTAAAAGCAGGACAGAACTGCAAATGACCTCAGAACCAAAGCACTGACAAGTTTGGGGTGGTGGCCGCAGCGGAGGGCAGGCACAACACCCCGGGAATGCAGGAACTGCTCTCCAGGCAACTGGAGGTCATGGACTGACCAGAGTTTGTAAAAGGAACTCCAAAACTTGTGTTTGGCAGGAGCTTCCAAATACTTCCTCAAAAGAAAAAGGAGCAGGGACACCTCTCTGCTGACAGATCTAGCAGATGAACATGTGGAAGAGCAGCCCCAGGGCAGGGAGAGGCACGGGGCCACAGAGCAGGCAGGCAGAGATGCAGCCACACACACAAACCCTTCACCTTCGCTTTTCAGTGGAACTGTGCTGGCAGATTAATGCAGGAGCAGCACTCACAAAAGATCACACAGGCTATGTCACAGATCACATATAGTCAAGTGAAAATTGCCTCTCAAAACACAGGCTTTTTCCTCACCAACACAACTCTTCTCTGAGAACTGAGACACTATGCCCAGCCTTCTACAGCCAGTTCTAGGGTTTGGCCTCTAAGAACAAATCATGTAAGAAAAACAGTGACAGGTGCTCAGGAGCAGCCCAAACATCAGCAAGGGCTGTGACTGACATTATTCCACAAGCCTAAGGTGATAGGTGTCCCATGGCCAAGGGAAAGGGTGAGGCAAGGCAGCTTCCACTCTGGGGACAGCATGGTATATCCCCTCCAAATTTTTAACTAATTGCTTCTGAGTCTCATTTCCCTCATGTGCAGGCCTGCTGTTAGGATGGACATGTGGCCTATTGAATCAGGAACTAAACTCAGCTAAATTTACACTGCTGGGAAGGTGAGTGAGTACCTGAGCAGCCTGAACTGCACCCCACGGTGAGCAATAAGGGAGAACTCCTAGCTGCAAGTTCTGGCAAACTCAGCAGCAGCCAAGGCAAACTAGTATGTGGAGAGAGTGGGGGGGATCTGAAGTGGGAAAATTCATGAGGTGTAAGTATTTCTGAAAAGTTCAATCCACACAATCATCTCCATCTTCAATAAGATTTAAACAAAATCCACTGTAAGATTGTACTGCAGCTTTACAAACACTTAAAAAGGGCTTATAAGAATGACGTTTTAGAAGGGTTTGCAGTGGTAGGACAAAAGGTGATGGTTTCAAACTAAAAGAAGTCAGATTTAGACTAGATATAAGGAAGATATTTTTTACATTGAGGGCGGTGAAACACCAGCAGGTTTTCCAGAGAGGTGGTGGATGCCTCATCCCTGGAAACGTTCAAGGACAGGGCTCTGAGCAGCCTGGTCTAGTTGCAAACATCCCTGCTCACTGCAGGGGGCTTGGACTGGATGACTTTAAAGGTCTCTGTTAAATCAAACCATTCTATGATTACACAGTCCTGAAAAAGGAGGAGAGCTCCTAAGAACACAACCTTTGTGGATGCAGTACCCAAAAAAAGCGCAACATAACCCCAGAGAGCAGGGATGAAGGAGGAAGAAGGAAGATGCTGAGTCATTTTGAGGCAGCAAAGGAGAAGAAAAAAAAGACTAAA
Organism: Phainopepla nitens; assembly: GCA_013400175.1. Lineage (NCBI taxonomy): Eukaryota > Metazoa > Chordata > Aves > Passeriformes > Bombycillidae > Phainopepla > Phainopepla nitens. The sequence goes on along the minus strand of VXBQ01006524.1, from coordinate 469,582 downwards.
CTGTCATTTGAATTAGAAGTAGACTCCCCAAATCAGAAAGCTGAGGGGTTCTGAGAGAAGAACCAACCCACTGTTATGATGGGTAAAGGCAGGTGGGTTTTGTTTGTTTGTTTGTTCCTGAACCTGGTTAACACTTACTTTATCACTTTACCCAACTGCCGCACTCAACCACATTATTTTCCACCATTTATTCAGTTCAATGTTTTGAGATACATTTACAGTGTACCAAGCCCAATCTGAAGGCATGAGAACCTGTTAAAGGAATGTAGCTACAATAAACAGCAACATTCAGGGTGTTTGGCTTGAATTGCAAAAAAAAAAAGAGATAATCTTTCACTGTTCTAGATAGAATTAAAATTAGGTAAAAAAGCATCTAGCACATTGGAGCAGAAGAAAGGTGGGAAGAAAAACTAACTTCCACTTTTTTTTCCATATATATATATATATATATATGTGTATGTATGTATACAAAACCCATCAGAAAGTATAATTAATGGCAATATATCAAGTGAGAACATTTTTTGAGCTCTGTGCAAATTATTCATATATAGAATTATTACAGTGGTCAGTAGTAGCAAACTGTTTTTTTACCAGTAGCATTTAATATTTGATGTAATCTATAAATTTCTTCAGACAAGAGGTTGTTATTAACTGAGTAAACTGGCAATCCTCTGAGATTTCATGACAAGCCTCACTAACCTGGTAAACACCTGGTTATTAAGGCACATCCATTAGGTGTGGGCTTTTTTCACAGAACTGTCATTGGCTTGTGCTGAAACAGCTATTGAGAAAAGTATGTGGCAAAACGAGAACCCAATCAACTTTTAGTTTTTAACTTGTCCTGGATATGAATGTAATTTTAAATCGTATGTGTATGAAGTTTTCTAGGCTTGAAAATTATACCTAACATTTTTCAAAAATGCTGAAGGGGCAGCTACAGAAGCCACTGTCATTAGCTAAAATGTCTGTAAAACCTATCATAACTTTATTTTTTTTAACATTATAAGCCATATATACATTTTAAGTACACATCAGGGAAAAAACGAAGCGAGCTGAGAAAAATCTGGAAGCCAGTTCCAGAAATTGGCAAAGACAAAATTGACTATTTTTATCATGTTCAAGCTCATTTAATAATTCTTCCTACAAAACAGCAGAAATGAAAGCAGTTGATCAATAAGAAATAATCAGCATTTGAGTAAGCACAGTTAAAAGAAATTGTGAGAAAACAAGAAACTCAGTAGACTGAAACATGGAAAACATTGTTAGTTAAATATAAATATTGTCAAGGGTTGTTAAGAAGCAAGACAGAGTGATTCATGTTCATCTACAAAAAAAAATGTGAAAAGCCAATTTCTACTGCTTTATTTTCTTTTTAAAGGCTGGCTAGGCTGCAGTGAAAACTTTCCTTTTTTTCATTAAAGCACCAGAGAGGAAAGCTGAGTGCAATCATCAGGTTCACAAGATGTTAGTGGTATGGTTTCTGCCTTCAGAGCACAGACAGAAGGGCTGGCCTGTGGCCGCCTGGGCTTTGCTGTAGTGTTGGAGCCAAATGTTTGTGGGGGCAGGTGGCAAGAGGAATTAACACTTGCTTCATTCAAGAGCAAAGTCTATTTATCTGCCTTCCAAGCTGCACCGTTGATGAATAAGGACCTAAGCCACCAGCATAACTGAAAGACAACATATTTAAATAAAAGGTTATATTTTTAAAATTAAACTATCCCCCTCATAAAATAAATCGCTTGATTAAAACAAAAAAAAACCCAACTGCAGTATTTGATGTGTTGTTCCAAAATTAAGTTACTGCAATCACAATCAAACACTGAAAGTAAAAAAAAAAAAAACCAAAGAAGGAAACAAACAAAAAAAAACCAAACCCAAAAACAACAAAAAACCAAACAAACACATGGGGCAAACAAGAGGGGAACGTGGATAAATCAGTGCCAACATTAAATACAAGACAGCCTGCAGAACATGAGAAATTACTAAGAAAACATCAAAAAAATCCAGGGTGAGTGGAATAATTTCTACAATGACAAACAATGTAATAGTTGCACATTTTTAGAATCTTTAACTACAAATGACAGAAAGATGCTGAAAATGCACCTTCACGTTCATCTTGGGTAATTTTCACCAATTTTGTCTCGGTATTTATATTCATAAATATGTTCAACTCTATATTGAGCAGGATTTGAACAAAAACGTCATTTCACACCCCTGCCTCTCAAAAAAGGCATTGCAAGCTTACAATAGCAACCAGAAGATGTTGCAGAGATTCTAAACAGATTAAGCATCTGAAACCCTACAGACAGAGTTTACAAGAAAATCTATTCTGAACCTATTAATGAGAAAAGGGAGGGAGCAAAGTTTGTGTGGCACTTAAGGGCAACTAATAAAGAGCAGAGAGATGTAGCTGAATTTATTCATTCCTTTTCAAACAGCAAGATCATAGGCTAAGCTGAGAAAAGGCAAAAAGCTACAAAATGGATGCCAGAATGAAATCATGGACTTCGACTTTCCTTCTAGCACTTAAAATTGAAGATCTAGATTGCTAAATCCTCTCTCTGTTTACAGAGCAGGCTGTTCATTGCATTGGAGTGGTGAGAAACTTCGGAAATAACGCAAGACAAACCAGATGAATCAAGAACTTGCATCCATTTCTAGAGAGACTTACTTTCTCTGCAAGCACCTCAAAACAAAATAAGCACATTTTAAGCCTATTACTTTGCTGTACTTGGGATTAATGAAATACTGAAAAAAAATGAACTGAACTTTTCATAGCAAGTTGGTTAGCTAAAGGATTTTATGTTTATTTTAGGAACCTTTACACATAAGGTCAAATCTGAATGCTGACCACACAAAAGTTTTGTTTTGAACAGTATGTTTGGAAAATAAAAAACCTCACAAAAATAGTAGATTTAATTCCTTGGCAATAGTTTACAACTCCCACATTATTTTTCCTTGTTCCTGTGAGCTACCTGTTAACTTCAGCTACGGATAGCCACACAAAACATCTAAAGGCATCTCCCTGTTACAGAGCACATAGATGGCACAGGGGAACAAAGATGATGTGCACAGATAGTCTTAAAATGATTCTGTCACTGTTCACCTCTGTCAACTGTCAGATATTTCAACTGCTAACAGGTTTCTGCATGTTAATTTTCTTTCTATAATAACAGTCCCAGAATTTTCCTTTAGTAATATTAGAAAACAATTATTTTGATGAATAATATGACTGTTTGCTACACAGAGCATAGACACCACACTGCATGCTGCAACTATCCCTGTTGTTGATATCTTCACCAGAGAGGAATAGCTGCAGGAGCTGAAATTACTGCCAGACTTGCTGCTGTCTGGACAGGAATGAAGCATCATATAAATAAATAATTGTCTGAACAACAGTTTGACAAGTGAAGTACGCCTGGCAGTCATTCTGGGACAGTGTGACATTTGAAGGAGAGCAGTGTCCATGCTCACTAGTTGGCTGGTTTAACTCAAAGGATGCTGAGACTGTGTCAGCGTGCACTCTGACCACCAGCCCTCAGTGGGTGTTTGGGGTTACACCCAGTACCAAATGGCAGCTCTGAACACCTAAACCTAGTCTAAGAGATTAGATGTAATCTAATCTAGAGATTAGTCTAATCTAATCTAGGAGTAACATATCATACATATATTATTACCACATCATTCTGCTTCTGAACTTTCCTGAGCACTGGTTTATGCAGCTTCTTGAGTGAGACACCGCACAAGAACACCGTTCAGTCCTGAGAGCTGGGTGGGACTAAACACTTACAAGCATCTCAGGAGCACACCCATTGGACCATCTGCTCTTTTATTGTTCTGATTGCCTATGAGGAGGGGGCTTCTTGATCCAGCTGGAATATTTTGTGCTAGTCACACTTTGAAGCCTGGTTGGGTTTTTTTCACCCTCAAAGTCTGCTAACCTTCCTCAAGCTGCTTGTAAGCCAGTTCCACCAGCTGGGGCTGCCTGCTAGGGCTTAAGCTCCAGGGTCCCAGAGGAATAAAGACAATTCCCTTTGAGCTCTGCTTTTGCATTTTGAAATTGCTGCTGCATTTCTTACCCCACCTCAGCCTCCCAGTTCCCAAAATGCTTGTGGGAAAGAAATGCTGTGCTCCTGGCTGATCTAAACAGCCCATGCAAAATGGGCACTTGTTCTATGACATTTTTTGCTCTGGCTAGGACTACAGCTGAAGCTGCGTTTTTAAATGTAAATTCTTGCTGGGACAGATTGATAAAAATATATCATTCTCACCACCATCCCTCTTTGTATTGCAAGTATTAAAAAAAACATGTGCAAAAGACCTGAACTGGAGATGCCGTCTGGCACAACATACTTTCCCACTTAATTTTAACTCTGGTTTTATCTGTATATTGGCCTAGAGCTACAGTTTTTCTTTCTCCTCCTCTTAGCCATAGGTCATCATCCCAAGACAAACGGCACTGCTTACACAGCATGTTTCACTACTTTACCATACTACCTTCATGGGAATGAATCATGCACAAGAAGGAAGCAGAAAGCAAAAAATCAAAAAGAACGGCCAGCAGCACTTACATTTCAGGAGGTACTGATACACTTGCTGTGATACAGCAATAGCAGAGGTCAAAATTTGAACAATGCATGTAAAGAACTTGAGTAATCTTTGGTTTATTATGGGGATATACATAATTATCATGGTGAAGTATTAAAAACCTACCCAAAACTGCAAGAATGGCTATAATCATCAACCTTGCAAATATTAAATCTAACAAAATGAGACAAGCTGGATACAGCTTTCGTTGGTAATTGAACAGCGCTCTTACCTTCAAACCTGCTGATGCAGTCGAGTAGTTTAAGTAGATCAATACAGATAAATGAAATAATCATCATAAAAAAAACACCATTTTCTCATCATTACGATCGGGCAGAGAGAATGCGTACCTCAAATAGCATCCACCCAAACTTCAGTATTCTCAACACCCTTATAAACAGAGGGGAATTACACCAGAAAAGAAATGCAACATTTCCCCAGAACCCCTGCTTCACTCTCCCTGACTTTTGTCACAGTTCTTCCACACTTCAAAAAAAAACAACAAACAAAAGCAGGGTGCATCTTTGTTTTGTTATCCAAGGTCTCTTTGCCTTCAAGCAAGACACAAAACTGAGATTCTATTTGGTGATGATTCTAAGAACAAAACCAGAGACATCTGTCAGGACAAAATTTGCAATAACACTCCCCTGTCGGTCTGAGAAACAACTCTGTAAAGAGATAGCAATCCAACAACTGGATACAAATGGACAATATTATGAATAAAGAAAAATTTTGTTGCTGTGGCAGGGGTCTGGAAGAAGGCAGAAATGTGTCAATGCAGAAACATGTTTACAATATGCAATGCTCTAAGATTTCTGAACCTCAAGCCCAATTACCACCTCCATATTTGTAGCATGCCCACGAAGCCAGACAGACAGCTGAGACTTCCTCAGAGTGAGTCTGGATTTCATGTGCAAACATCATCTTGAACACCCTGCAAATATCTGGGAAGGAGGAAAAACAGTACTGCTGTAAAACAAATAAGCTGCAGTATAGGAGCATTAGGAGAGGCTGAAGCAAAGTCTGCTCCTGTGGAATGGATGCAAAGCCAGGAAAATGTGCATGCACAGGGCAAGGATCCTAATCAGCCATACAAAAGGAGGAAGCTGACCACTGGCCTCCCCAGCCCCCCAGGGCAGGCAGCAGGTGCTGGGCAGAGGCTGCTGCAAACATCTGTGGTCAGCACTGGAGAACAATTCACTTGTGAACACGGCTTGTGCCACGCTCGTCATGGCTAATTCGTCACCGGGGATTTTTGAAAGGGAGATACAAAAAGGAAGAACGGGAAGAGAGAAAACACAGCATTTATCAGCATTTAACCTGCATCTCCAGAGACAGTTCTACCACAAGCCTGCAAGAAGCATAGCAGAGAATTGCCCTCAGGACTGGGCTGAGGAGAGAACTGCTTTGGAGCAGCCACTGAGAACAGCAAAGCCTCATCTCAGAGGTTTGCCAGTGCTGTGTAAAATAAAAACACCCAACTGCAAATTCAAACTATATTTAAGATGCTACAGAGCCTGCAGTTCAGAATTTGTGGACATATCGTTTTCAGTGATTCCGGCCTCTCCCCACGTTTTAGAAAAAGAAAAACCGGGCGCCACATTTTCTGTCCACAAGGGGGCAGAAAGGGCCCGCTCGCGATAAAACCCTTCCCTTTCTAACCCAACAGGTTTGTCACCCCTTGTTCTATTTCTTTATTTCTAATCAGGAGCATATATTATCCAATTTTCCAAATTACCCTTAGCCTCTTTAATATTACATATAACGATCTGATAATATTCTCATCAAGCCACTTTAACTAATTCAAGTGTTCCTTTTCTTTACTCCTCACAATGCTAAATCTTCCCCTTTTGCTTGTTTCTCTAAGTTCTGTGAACTAATGGTTCATGGAAGAAGGACAAAAATGGTTTCCTCAAGCTGTCTGCGAAGCACTTTAGCAACAACATGTGTTTATGAAAGGCTTTAATTACCCAGCAACAGTACAACACAGCAACAGTACAACACAACCTAAACTTACACATTATTTTCTGGCGTAGCTTACAAAAATACACTGGACTTACTCATATCACCATATATCCTGAAATCCAGTTCAATAAACTGCACATTATGTTTACAAAGTTTAAAGACTGTTAAGAATACTCCCTGAGTGTTCACGTTCAGGAGAATTTTTTTTTTAAAGATTCATCTTTTGAGGTTTAATCATGCATGTATAGCTGCACATAAAAAAAATAGTTTGTCTCCTAGCTATCAGGGTTAGAACTGATGTACTGGCCTTCCTGATTACTCTCGACACATAGACATGATAGAAGTTTCTCAAGAACATATTTACTAGGCATTCCTTACAAGTGACTAAAAATCTGCTGTTGATGCTAAGATAGAGAACCAAAAGTTGCCTGAATTTCAAGACATTCATGTTTTCCACTGCACACTGTTACCTGAGGCTCACTCTGTACTACACTGCACTAGGTACAATGTATTAACAGTTCTCAAAGCTGTGGCCTTTAGCAAAGGATGCTGTCCAAACATCTCAAATACGAAACATACTGCACAGCGAAAAGGCCAGAAAAATCCTAATTAGACAAAAAACAGCTTGCTTATTCATAGGTGAAAATCGCAATGCAGCGAAAGCCACTAGCTGAAAAGAAAACAATCAAGTTCTGACAAAAAGCAGAGCAGAATTCCAGTCTCTTCCCAAAGGACTGTACTTTTCAGTTCAGGAAAGGAAGGTGAGAGCCAGAAGTGAACTTGTTTGCAAGCTAGAACCTCTCTAACAGCAGGTGTTGTCACACTAGGAAACAATTAATAACTGGTTAGAGAGTTACAGCAAAGTAATCTGAAGAAAGGGAATAAAATACTCCTTTCTCCCAAGACAGAGACCTTAGCATTCAAAACCCTTACCACTTGCCAAAGGCTGCACCAACTGCTTGACCACTCCACCAGGTGCTAACCTGGTGGCCAGCCCAAAAGTTGAGCAATGGCCCTAAAATTAGGCACTGCTTTGCAGTGGAAGCACGAAGACCAGAATTCAAACTCAAAAACAGCTGAATTACCATCCTGCCATGAGTCCTTATCCCCACACAGAGCCAATCAGTATCATCAGTAACTGTCTACAATGCAAAAGCCCTTCCTCTGACTAATCCTGGCCACTCAGGACAAGTAAATCCTTCTGGACTGACACCACCTACATTGCCTGGGAGATTTGTGGAACTATCAGAAATTCAACAGCAAAGACTAAGACAAAACTACCCCCAGACAAGTCCATGTCTGCCGATCATACAGATCTCCAGGCCAGGACAGGTGATACCACAGTGCTCTTTGGTTGCATTGAAACACTAAACAAGAATTGAGGTGTACAATTTTTTAAGACTGAGTTTTAAACACATCTGCAGTCACCATTAATGCAGTCAGTAATATTTCATTGTACCGTGGCTCACAATGAAACATGAAGATGTATTATCCTAATCATCATCTCAGTAAACTACAGGGTACACTGATGCATCCTGTCAATTCACATCATTTTCACTGACATTTCTGGTTAGCAAAAAGAAGTCTTCAGGCAAAAACAGCACACTCACAGATACATCAGTTATAACAAGCATGTGGCCTTTTTCCCTGAAGACCCAGTGCTATGTAACCATTATATTTGTTGAAGGCATCTTTTCCCTGAATTTGCTTCAAGAAAAAAAAAGCTTGATCTTCATAGTGACTTCTCCAATCAAGTTGCATCTAGATCACTCTTGCATAATGTACAACCATTAATTTTACTGGATTATTCAATATCTATTTTTGGCAAATTTCTCTATATACAGAAGAAATGCACTTAGCTGAGACGTCTCCAACAGCATTTTGCTTATTGATTAATGAGATTTAGCACTAGCAGAATAACAACACTTCAGAGCTGTAAATCTCAAAGCAAACACAACTGAGACATCAAGATGAGACTAAGCTCACCTTAAGCATGTAGGTTCTTTCCATTCCCTTAAAAATACTGATATTTTGAATTACAACTGAAAAGAAGCACTTCAGCCTACAAGTCTAGAGCAAATCTCAAGCCTCAATCAGATCTCAAGTCTAGATCTTCTCAGCACCCAAGCGACACAAGAATAGCAGCTGTCCTGCAGAATCTAGGCCTGTAAAGAGTTACTCACATAAAGCATTTCATGTGGAAATGCTGCACTTGGAAATCAGTGGGACTTGCACATCCCCTTAAATCTTCACAGGAGTCAAGTCTACGGGGAATGTAAAACATGTTTCCCAAGAAACGTATCTGCCAAAGCACAGGGCTCCACCATCAGACTTGTTCCTTCAGGCTTCCTCCTCTTTGCTATAAAAACCTTATCTTCAGGTTTTGGTTCTCTTAAAAAGTATGACATGTACTTTTTTCCCAGAACAATTTGTGACTGAAACATTTTAAATTCTGTTCTGCTAAGTGGCTAAGGAATCACTGTACACCAAAACCACATTGCACTCCAGTGACTTGCCTTTGCCAAGTTGCCTTTGCTGATTTTTGCTACTTAGCAAATCAGGGTTGAGCAGCTTTTTCTCCATTTCATAAGAATGAAGTAATTACTCTCATTTTGTAACTCCATTCTACATCTTGCACGTAAGCCATTAACTCTTACTTTGCATCACAGCATTACATAGTTAACTGGATCCTAAAGTCAGAATAAACTGCACAGCTGTGATACTAGCAAAGCTACATAATATTCATTACAGCATTTGGACTAATCCTTTCTCCCAATGGTATTCCCTTGTCTACTCTGGGTATCAATAAAACACACCTGAGTTACAACAATTCTTTAGTTGCCCCTTGGCTGCAATACTTCTCGTCTCTCACATGAATATAGTATCTTAAAAAATGGATGGTATCTCAAAGAGTAAAACTTCTATGCCATTTGGACTCCTTATCCAACACATGCTATACATACTGATATCAGCTAGTCCAGGGGCTAGAAGTGCTAGCAGTCTAAGCAGGACAGGTTGTCCCCTGAGAAAAAGTATCTGGATAGAGGAAGAAGACAGAAGCATGGAGCCTGACCCCCACAGAGGTTCCCTTTGCCAATCACAAACCAGTTTCAGAATGGCAGCTCAGTTCAGTCTCTTTTTGTGTCTAAACATCCCTGTTCTTGGAAAACTAAGTGCAATATAGAGAGATGAAGGTTTCCTTGAGAAAGAAGCCAAATGCAGGCCTGCAGTCAGCAGGAAAACCCACCAGGAAGCTGAGCCTACAAATCCAAAGTGCAAGACAAAGGTATTCTGTTCAACCTCTTACCAACAGCTATTTTTATTTTCCTTCCATAAAATACATCAAGATTTTCCTAAACAAGGCATGAAGATAGTTACCTTTCACCCAACACTCGACACTTCTTTGCTTAACCAAAAGCCACTGGTACAGAGGAAAAATCATGCTTGAGGCCACTACAGTACACTGGGTTTGTTTGTTTATTCAGTCTCTGAGCAACTGCTGAAATATATCAAACTGGGGAACATTTTACCACTTGGAGAGAGCAGATTAAAGCAGTAAATTACAGAACTAGTGTCCACACACCTGTAAATTCTGCAGATGTCCAGCGATAGCCTGGTATATCATCTTCCCATCCAACTCTGTGCCCACTAGTGCTTTCGTTTAAAGGCACCATAGAATGTGTCATGGAAAATGCCAGGCATGAAGACCAAGCAGGTTCAGGTTCCAGTCTTTTCCCAGTAGCCATTAATTTTACCAGCATCATTTTTCAGGTCACATTCAGCACTGCAGTGTCCACAGAAGAAATGAATGGGGACAAGATGAAACACCTGTGTTTGTTGTGGTAAAAGAAGCTGGGTTTGGTTTGGCCACTCAAATGAGCTTCCAGTGCCAGGTACCAGTGATGGAAGCAGTGGTCCAGAGGGTTTCTCTCAGCAGCATGATGGGGAACACACACCACTGGTGCTCAATCGAACACTGGACAGAGGGGACCATTAGCATTGATGAGATTTAAAGTTTAGCTTTCTCAAAGTTGCTTACTAAACTATGACTTGATCAAACCACTTCCATGGCCACCTCACAGGTGAAACCTTCTTGTGGATACACCTACTTAGTGGAAAGTCAACATTCAAAAAAAAAACACTGAACAGTAATGCTCAAAACCTGTTCACAAAAATAAATACCTCAACTGCTTCAAATTCACATTTTTTAATAATCACAAACTGGAGAAGGGGATAATTTAATGCATTTTTTCTTTAGTCTTTTCTAATGTAAATACAGTTCAGAAACACTTAAACAATTTGTACATTAGCCATTTTGGAGCAGATTATTCAAATATGATTAAAGAGACTTAGGCTAGGTATGTTAACAAATACTGCTTCTGTGCAATTTACTAAGTGAAGCTACAAGCAAAAATGAAAACTACAAGTTTAAAAGGCAGAAATGAACTACCCTGGATTGGAACAGAAGAAAATGCATTTTCAGTAGCCTCTCTAAAAGAAGACATCAACTTCCTATGCAGGAACAACAAAAGATTTCATCTGTGCCAATTCTGCACAGGATCAATAGTAATTTGCAGGACCAGTTTCACAGGTCCTTTCCACAGGGAGAGCAAAGGGGCACGGGAATATATCTGTGATTAACTACATATTTATAGATGTTAAATATTATACATTATATTTACTCTTCTTACATGAATACATTCATCTGTACCCATATTTAAAAAATTGTGCTTATTTTACTGTAACTACATCTTTTACATACACAAGTAGCTCTTGGAGACAGGTGGTATTTACTAAATAGATACATAATGGAAGCCACACGTCACATATGACATTAAATTCACTAATCCTAACTCACAGATAACAGTATATACACTGCATCATAGCCAATGCCTGTTTGATAGTTACTGGCCTGCAGTATTTCTTTTATAATGTTGTGGTTTATCTTAATATTCAGAATATATAAATTTGAAGGGCAGGAAAATTTAATCTAAGAGCTTCAGAAATTTTTATTACTAATGCTATTTTATATTGGGTTGGGTGCTACTAAATTACTTGAGACACTGATAATAGCTGTCCTTTTTGCAGGAGAAAGAATCATCCTGGTGTTCTTCCATCGCCTTTGATTGGGGTAGACCCAGAAATCCTCTATCACCTCTAACAAGGTTTTAGAAGCTAACAGAAATTTTAGGTCTAATACATTGCACGTATCACCAACTGTGTCAAAGTGACTGCAGTGATCTGTGGTATTAAGTTGTCACTTAGGAAGCTCCAAATGAAAAAACCCAAAAGAAACCCACATGATTTCACTGTCAGAAAAGAAGAAAGAATGATGTGTGTTGATTTGGCACAGCCTGGTTTTTGGTAGTGGGGGAGCCACAGGGGTAGCTTCTGTGAGAAGCTGCTAGAAAGTCCCACCATGTCCAACAGAGCCAATCTGTGATGGTTCTGAAGATGGACACACTGCTGGCCAGTTAAGGAGTTTGGTAATGGCTCTGTGATGACATATTTAGGAAGAAAATCAAAGCAGCGCACACGCAGTTTCTTCTCCAGGGATGGGGAGGCACTGTGGCACCACTGCGGCCACCGCCACGCCAGTGTGGCCCATGGAGATACGCCACCATGGCCGCTGCCATCTCGCTGCAGGCTGCAGTGAGCCCGGCCCGCCTGGCCTCCCCTGGCCAGCCACGCCGCGGGCAGAGGGCAGGGCAGCGGCTTCTCCTGCCCGGTGCCCACATGAGGAGAGGCCTTCAACAGCCCCAGCGCCACAGCGGCCACCACTGCCACCACTGCCACACGGCCGGCAGCAGAAACACGGAGAGCGATTCCCTGACGAGGAACCCAGACAAGATCAACTTCTCGGCGCTGTGGGATCCTGCAGGAATCTTTCAATTAGTGGAACTGGTTGGCAACGGTACCTACAGGCAGCAGTCAGAGAGGAGGAGGAAGTGAGGGCCTGCGAGGGAGAACATGGCGGCACCGAGGTCAGTGGGAAAGAAAGAAGGGGAGGAGGTGCTGCAAGCAGCAGAGCCGAGATTCCTCTGCAAGCCAGGGTGAGGGCTGTGGTAAAACAAACTGTCCCCCTGCAGCCCATGAAGTCCACGGGGGATGCAGAGATCCACTCACAGCCTGTGGGAGAAGTGCTCACACCAGAGCAGGTGGATGCCAGAGAAAGCTGTGATCTAGTGGCAGACCTGAATGGAGAGAGGGCCCCTGCTTCCAGAGACAGAGAGAGCCCTTGCTTCCAAACTAGAGCAGCCTATCCTTAAAAGATTACACCCCGTGGACCAACGACCCACGCCACAACAGTTTTGGGAAGACTGTTTGCCCAGGGGAGGGACCCCACGGCATAGCAGAAAAAAAAACTCCTCTCCCTGAGCAAATGGAAAAAGATCTCGAGTGATGAACTGATGAAAACCCCCACGGCCCTGTCTCCCTGTGCTGTTCATGGGAAGGAGGGAGAGGCTGAAGGGAAAAAAGGCGTTTGAAATGCTTATTTTACTTCTCATTATCCTCCTCTATTAATAATAAATTCACTTTATACCTTTAAATTTTAACCTGTTTTGCCCTTAGAGTGTTTTTTCTTTCAGTCCTTGTCTCAACTCATGAGGTCTTCGTTAATTTTTTTCCCCTCTCTTCTGCCCAACTGTAACAAAAGAGAGCAAATGAATGACTTTCATGAGTGCCTGGCATTTAGCCAGTGTCAAACCATGACAGATGTCAAGATGCTGCAAGTATTCTACATTTGACTGAACGTTTTTGCCCCTCCATACTTCCCCTCATCCCCTCACAAAACCAGAAAAAAACCAAGAAAACTAACAATGGGCTTTGTCTTTGTTCCTGCCCTCTATCCCAGCCTGAGGTGTGCAATTGATCAGAACAATAAACTGATCAACTCAAAATCAAGCAGAGAGGTAATCCTTCTGCCTGATCACTTCCTTCCTGATAAGCCAAACAACACAAACAGTGATAACAGCATAAGGAAGGCAGGAGTGAGGGACCAGAGAGCGGAAGAAGAATAAGGGAGCAGAACTGCTGTTTTCAACAGCAGCTGAATCTCATTAAAATGATGCTGAAATGCCAACATGAGCACATCTGAAGGCAGAACAAGGTTCTGTACCTGGGATAGCTGCAAGGAAGAAATGCACAGTCACACGGAGCTACAGGAGACAACTCTCCTCTGTGGGGATGTGCCAATCTCAGCTATGGCCTCTTTCCCCCTCACTGAGCCTCCAGGTTTAACAGTGGCAATCGCTGAGTGTATCTCACAGTCCCGCCTCCAGAAGCTGAATGTCATTCACAAAACCTAGAGGCAAAGCATAATATTCCCTTGGCAGATGTCAAACAGTACCTCCTACAATATCCCACATACATCAGCTCCTCTACACTCTAGAGCCTATTACCAAGTAGGCTTCAACAGACAGAACACCCAGAAACTGCTTAATCACTGACTGTGTAACTTCATTTTCTGACCTTCTCCACAGCCAAAATATTAGGCAAAGATCAAGGTAAGTTTTCACTTGACTGTATTGTGTCAGTCAAGTATTCTTTACCATTTAAAATGTTCCAAGTGCTTGCTAGCACACACTCAGTTCTCCTAAATACATGTTCATTCTAACACAAACTGTTTCCTTAAAGCTACTGGACTGGGCTAGATAAATGGAATATATTATTTCATGAGCTTTCAGAATCACCATGGAGAAGGTGAAGGTTAGCTGGTGCTAAAGAACACAAAAAATATTTCAATATGACAACTTATTTTTGTATTATTTAAATTTTTTACTTCTTTCCCCTCCTCAGGAAATTTTAACAAAGTCTCCCCCAAATTAAGATGAAAACTCTTCTATTTCATTTGCACAATTACTTAGAATGCAGATCCACAAAGTTTCCTAAGCTCTGAGTCATTTCCAAAGAGGAAAAACATTTATCCCGGAAATCATTCTTTCCAACTCAGTCACTGCAGAAGAGAAAGTACTTGTATTACAAGCAGAGGCTCAAAACCCCCCAGATAAAAGAACTAGAAAAAGGCAAACGGAAAGCAGAAAACACGTGATGTGCATTTCTGAAAACAACTCTGATGCAGAACACTAGACATCTGGGAAATAAACCTTGATAAAGGAGGAGAAGAAGAGGAAAGACAAATACTGCAAAGAAGGAAAAGGAAGAGCTAAAGGATTTGCATCTAGAAAGGAGTACAAGAGAGAAGCCTGAGGCTATTGCAAAGCAGAGAGAAAGCGAGGTGGGGGCTTGCCTAAACCACAGCGAGGAAGAGAAGATAATTCAATTTAAGCAGAAAGGGGAGGGGAAAAAAAAAATAAAAGAAATCAACCACGCCTTCCAAAGCAGATCAGGATTTTATAGGACACACACAGGAAAGAAGAGAACCCTAAGCATGTGACATGGGAGGATTTTCCAAAACTGAAGATAAATTAGGATCAGAGGGAGACAGGCAAGGCAAGTGGTCAGTACTGAAGCACAAGACAAGAAATGGGCACCTTGGTAATATTTCTTGCTTTAGGGATATAATCTTCTCTTACTGAACACATCACATCTTTCAAGATTCTACATATTAATCTCCCCATACATATCCTGCTGTGTCCCCCATTATGAAGCTATCTATTATATTGTCCCTTCACTCATATTTAATTCACTTTGTCAAATTACTCATAAAAAGCATAATCTTCTTACATATTTTATATTCTGTTATACAATCTTAAAGTATCAATCATTTTTATATACACATAAATAAAAGTTACAAATTCTAAAATAAGAACTTGAATCTTTTCTTTGAGTTGGAGGCATCTAATTTGACATGTTGATAGTGCAACAGAAAGTGCCTTTCTGTTGCACTAAATAACTTCTATGCACTTTGGTTTACTTCAAAAGCAAATGTTTTCTGAAAAGGTCATGGCTACATGCTAGTGGTTCTGGGTATGTAAATTTTGTGTGTGGTGCGTTTTTTTAGACCTTTCCCTGAGTCCTGTAAGTTTATTTTCACCAGACATTCTCTGGTTTTCTGATTACCACATTCAGCAGAGAAGAATTTCCACTGAACTAGAATATTTCACCACTCTTCCACATGTTTCATCTGCAGCTCTTCTATTTGTAACAGGTAGATTTAGTATGTGCAACTATCTGAAGTCGTCTAAAATTAACTAACATCTACTTTTTTAACATATAAGACTTCCTTCTAGATTTGGAATTAACAGTGTGATCTAAACAGTGTATTTTGGGTGTCATTTAGAAAGATAAAAGTTTCCTGAAGGTAGCCAACAGCAGTTTTTCATGTTTGGCAATCAGTCACCATCAGCTGCTCTTCACACAAAGCTTTCCCTACAGCATTACTCACAAAAGCTCCCAAGGGAATGTCTGATGAACTGGTTGCAATGTAGTTTCTCTGATTTTTGAAGATTTCTTGAGGAAGACCATGGAATAATATTGATAATTACCTCACTGTTTGACTGGTCACAGCAAGCTGATATTGCAACATGCCCAAATTCACAGACCAGCTTCCTGCTCGCCAGTTCACTTGCCTGCCCAGTTTTTGGTGCTCAGTGTCACTGTCTGACAATGCTTCCCAGAAGTGCCTCTGAGTCACAGTGCTTCTATAGGGATGGCTCAGGCCACGTGAACACGAGCACTTGGCCACCTCAGCATTTGGGGGCAGTGGCTCCCACATCAGCTTTTCTCTCCTCCTATCTGGCAGAATCTCCATCCTTGATTTTCAGGTCCAGACACCATTTTCAGCTCAGAGGTGCCCCTGTTCTACTTCTGTGCCAGGACTCTTAGCACTGCTCCTAGCCACTGCCTCAGCAGAAGGAAGCCATGACATTTTTTTAATTGGCCTGATTTTACTTGCAATTTTGCTTTCTTTTCTTGCCCACTGCTGAGGGAGACTTTGTACCCTAGCATAGTCACGGATGCCCTTCCACATCTTTGGCATTCAATTTCCTGTTTGCTTGTGTGTCACTGACTTGTCATTGCATCTGATGCTAATCTGAGCTTGACAAGTAATTTAATTCTGCTGCTTTGAACTGCTTTCATGTCACATATATGCTATCTCATCCGCATGAGTCACCGCTGCCTGCCCCCTGAAAATAATGCACTTCTCAGTGTAATGATTTTTCCCTCTACAATTACTCTGCTACTCTGAGAGCTATCTTCAATTATGATGTTTTTTCTCTGCTGGACCCAGGTTCCAACTTTAATGCATTCTTTGTCTGCTTTGCACTGTACTTTTACAAAGAAAATAAGTCTTGTAGCAGCATTGTCATCCTCATCCCCCAGCATCTTATGAAATTCCTGTCTGCCACAGACACTTTATGCTTGCTGTCCCCATTGTCTTTGGCTACAGCTTTCCTCTGGACTTTCTCAGGACCTTTAGCATGATTTTTGTTCACTTTCTCAGTCAGCCATGCGTGTGAATTTTTCATCCTTGTTACAACTTTCCATGAAGACATAATTGCCTAAAGCAGTTACCCTACCCAGAGTAGGGAGCAGTACTGTTTCTCATCATGTGATTACAACAGCTCAAAAGGTGCCTCTTGGATACATTTACATAGGAGTGCATATTTTCTTCCAATTTTTCTACTATGAATCTATTTGAACATAATATCTTTCTAATACTAAGATGTTTGCAGAAAGCTTCCTGAATTTTGTAAAGCTTTTCCCAGTTTACTGCTTGTGAATTGCATGCTGACTTTAATCCATCTCAGCTAGCAAACTATTCTTATTCCTTCTGCTTCTGCCAATCCACCAGCAGTTCATAGTCCTTGTGGTTTTTATTTCTCACTTAGCTATGAGTCTGACCTACAAAATGCTGTCTGTATGAATTTCATTGATAAGTTTTGCCAAATTATCCTTTTTTAGTTTCACAGGCCTCTTTTGGGAGCCAAATCACAGCTAAGAAGAGCATTTGCTGTGCTGTAGCAAAAAGTTGTTACAAGAAAGGTTTTTAGCAATATTTCAAAGAATGTTTTGCCTTTGTTCTGCTGTCATAAAATCCCGCAAAGTGGCAACAACTGCAAGAGTATTAGTACACAAGTATAAATTCAGATGTTTTCAAATCACAGCCAAAGCAACATTACCATAAGTTTGAGCAGTCGCACCCCTAACCCACACGATTATGATTCTAAGCAAACAATTCCCACTGTTGAACTAATTATTTGTAAAGGCTTAAAGATGGTAAATTGCAGTTTCAGGGAGCTTGTCCATGTGAGAGCTCTCCCTGCCATGGGCAGGTGCCCCGTGAGCGATGTGGCACCACGTGAGCGCGCTCTGCTCGGAGCAGGGACAGCGCCGAGGATCCAGCGGGATCCCTCACCGCCCACGCCAGGCGAGCTTTTGATTCACACTCACCATCCCTGGAGTACAACTCAGGCACTCGTGGAGCTAAACAGAAATGTATTCTTAGCTCCACCCACGAGTTCCATCCAAACCATCCTAACGTTACACAGATTCCAGGGGTTAGGAATTCCCGCCTCAACTCTGCCTCCCTCAAAGTTCATGAGGACATTGAACATGGGAATGAAAGCAGAAACACATCAAGCAGGGAGGAGTATTAATCTAAAATGTCCATAAGTCTTCAGGGAATAAGCATTTGATAATTAAGACTATGGCACTGAACCAGCACAAAATTTGAGCTATAATACTTTGTATATCTATGTTTGTGGTGCGTTTTCAACTCCCCCTCCCCAAATTATATTAGCTTCTGACTCAGATTCAAGGAGGTAACAGACACATTTTAACACAAAAGGAGATGGCCTAAACCTCATGTAGCAGTACTTGAGAAAATCCCGAGACATTTACCCTCTACAGACTAATGGAGACATGAAGACATAAATCGGGACCTATTTTAAAGAAGCAAATGTGCCACTCTGATAAGCACATTCACTGACTATAATCCTTATCACCCAAATACATATGGTGCGAGCTAAGACAAGGCCACTCTCCTGCACTTGTGTATAATTTCATGTTGAAAAAAATAAAACCACATCACGCAGTAGCCATGGTTACCCATAGAAGATAAGAGCAGCGTTTTTCATCCAACAATGTCAGAAATGTGCATAAATTCAGGATCTGCACTTGATGTTTTTTCAGGCCTCCCCATCTGCACATTTATTTTCTGCTGCCTGTGTATATCTTTTGACATACTAGGATTCTGGGGATTTTAAGGGAGAGGTCTTTTTTGCTCTCCTTATTCTAAAAAGTAGTTTTCAGTTATCGCTAAAGCACAAATTAATTCAAATCTATTCTGCAAATCAGAATCTAAGGCTTACAGAAAACCTTTTAAAAGAATTGCCATGCTGATAGTAAGTGTCAAATGTTAAATGGAGCCAGCTATTTACTGAACAAAAGTCTACTGTCACCTTATCAACTGGTATAACGCTGCTTTCTCTTGTCTTCACATTATTAAAAAAAAACAAAAACAAAAAAAACCAACAAAACATACAAAAAAAACGAACAAAAAAGCCATACCTAAACCCCAACCCTTCAAACAATGCTATAAGAAGACATTAACTTATTTCTTCTACCAAAATCATGTTGTTCTGTTTCATGCTATTTTGTACAGCTCTATGTCGTTTCAGGGCCTAACTCTCCATAAAAGCAAAACAAATGAAAAAAAATTTGAAAAAATGGTGAGAGATTAAAACCAGATTTGTCTGCTGCAAATTTTACAAAAACAAAAAGTGTGATTATCTAGTCCAAGCAGCGCTGCCTTAATTTTGGGTGCCATTTGCAAACCTGGGACACAGGTCATATCCTTCTCATGCATTTGTTCTGTAGGGCTCTTCCCTTTAAAACAAAATAATCTAATTCACCAAAAGCAGAAACATCCTGCAGAAATGGACAAGCTGCAACTACCATTCTAAGGACACACAGGTTAGAGAGTCTGTACCAAAGAAATATTAAATAAGACTTTGTAAAAGGTTGAAAACCTCACCTGTCAGGGAGATCCACTACCAGCTCACCCCAACCAGCTCTCCAACTAAGTTACTGAGATCACCACCTTTGAATTAAGCTCCCAGCGTTTCTAAGGATCTCTCATGAAAATAGGATTCTCAGGATGTAAAAAAACAAAACAAACCAGACAGTCCAGTGCTCACTGGCCAGCTGAAAGATACTGGCAGTCCTATCTCCATGGGCACTGACGTGCCAGGGACACACACATGCAGCTGGCCATGAGAGAGATACAAAACACAGAATAAGCTCCTCTGCCAATAGCAGGAAGAATCCCCTGCTGCCAGTTTCAGGCTGGCTGTGTACTTCCACAGGATCCCTGGTGACAATGAACATAATGTATTTAGCAGTGTAGTAACATGAAGCTCAACAAGTTAAAGGTATTTGAAAGACTTGGTAATTTCAATCCAAACAATTCAGCTTCAAGGGGATCCTTATAATATGCACAGCATCCCATGCCTAGATCAGACAACAGCAGCAGAGAATCAAAGCAAGCCCTTGCCTTGAATGGAGAATTCTTAGGAGTGAAAAAGCAACTAATTTCATACCTTAGCTGAACTTGACTAAATGATTATCAGCATTGGTGGGGTTTAGAAGGAAAGAAATCCCACACAATTAAAACAAAGATGTTTCAGTGAGCTACATGGACATAAACCAAAATCTGGTTTGGCCCAGAGTGGCAGGGTGCAATGAAGAGAGAAGGTCTACAGCCAGTATTATTTGCCAAAGAGAGACCCATAGGAGCAGCAAAATCTAGCAGTGAGGTGCCCCACACACTGCTGGGAGCCCAGCATGCAAGGGTGCCTTGAGGGACACCCTACTGCCTCGGCTTACAGAGGAGAAGGGTGTTGTTTTCACTTGTGTAGGGCTGCAGATGTAAGCTGTGGATGTTGTGGAAGCCAGAGACTGAAATGCTGTCTTGGATAAGATTTCACCTCAGAGTTTTACCTCTAGAAAAGGAATGATGGCTGTAGCACAATGCTACTCCCCTAGATGAGGTGATATTTCCACAAAATATTAATTTCTATACCCTTTTGTGTGGCCCTCTTGGTAAAAGATTCTGAATTCTTCCTACATTATTCAAGTATATATTATTTTATTAGGCCTACTAAAGAAAAAGAAGTTTTTTTAAAGAAGTTTAAATAAAGAATATTACAAATGAAATAATTTCCATATTTTAGACCTGCTGCAAAAAAAGCATGTGTTTTAAGGATATCTACTGTAGTTTTAAACTGGAGTCGTCATTGCTGGAAGAGAAATCCATTGGACTAGTAACAATTCCTACACAACATTCCTTCTCCATCTCACAACTGTGAAAATGAGGCACACAGCCTATGGCATTTGTTTGAACTGAGTGGATTTTGGTGAGAGGCAAAGCTTTGTAATTTTTTTTTTCTCATCAAGATATTAATAGTCTAAGCTTAAACTCAGACACAGTGGCATTCATATCTATTAATAAAAAAGATGCAGATAAAGATGGGAGGGATAAATGAGTGTTAACATACCTATTTCAAATGGTTGCTTACACGTTTTCTGTGCCAAAGAAATAAGACCAGGAAACAATTTATGTAGTAATTGCTACATAAAATAGCTTGATGTTTAAGATGATGTCAGAATGTGGAACAAAGTGTTCACAATCATTTCTCATAAACACTATCAATTGCCTTAGTCTCTCTCTAGCTCTAATAGAGAACATATTCAGCTTTTGAAAATAACTTAAATGTCTGCAAAGATCTCCCATCCACTCAAAGATGTCAGATATCTTTAATTTATATTGCATTGTGGGATTTTTTTCCCTCCAGCGATAAGACTTTTAAAATATTGTCTGTATATATTTACACTTTGCATATTTAGGAAAATTATTACTTGTATTGTGCTGATCTGTACATTACTATGACAGTCCATACCAGAAATCACGTAGGAGACAGAAAAGTTGCAGGTTATTGAGGTGCTGGTAGACCAGGACTCTTTAAGCCTAGGCACTTCTCTGTAAGATGCCAGAGGGATAACAAACCAAAACCATTTGTATTTCTTGAAAGCTGACTAATGGTACTTATTATTGTAACAATAGCATTATGCTACTGAAATCTAACAAAGGATATCTAAAGAGAAACAATGGTAAAACAAATGTTAGTTTTCCATCAGGTATAGCTCTCTAAGGGATGAGTCAAATAATTAGCTGGTCTGTTTTTTTAGAGAACAAAAGGCTCTTTACTGACTCCTATTAGAAGCTGCTGCCCAAATCTCAGTAGTGTACACACACAACAAGGAGGGCTGGAACAGCTGCCAGGAGTTTTGACACAATACACTGTAGAGCAAAATTTCGAAATCTAAAACAATATCTTACATGATCCTCCCCAAAAGTACATTGTGTGAGCTGAACAAGCAACTTCTGTAAGGCAGTAGTGTACAGCAACTGGAGAGCAGCAAAAATACCAGCAGAACTGTCTGCTCCACAACCAAATCCTATTGACTGGAGGAGGAGAGAAAACTTCTGAAATCCCACTATAATAAGCATATTTTCTCCTAGTTTTGTCCTGTAGAAAGTTTTAGTAAAACAGCTTTGTAACTGAAGTAGTTCGAAGCTACTGTCCCTGCTACAAAGCACATTAGCCAATATTACAGCCCTGAAAACATATCCTCAGGAACCTTAATCAAAACACATTCAATAATAGTGTAACACTGATCTCCAAAAATAAAAATCACAGAAATTTCTTTACATCAGTGTCCCCAGGAGTGCAGTTTTCAGACATGTACTGAAAGCATCAGGTGCTTCAACTGTGACTCATTGCTATATATCAGGGTTTACTGCTTGTCAAACTTTATTTGTCAGAATCTGCAAATACAATAGCCACAGTACAATCAAAATGTTAAGAAGGAATGAGTCATGATAATGTCAGAGAGTGACCTCAGGTTTTTTTCTCAGGTCATACACCTTGTGAGTCTGGTTTTTATAATGAAAAAATTATTTCCGAATAATTTGTTTATTCAGAAATAATGTCCTCATCCAGAAAGAGGGAATGGAGTGGTTGAAGATTTAAGACACAGCAGTACTTGAAAGCCAAAAATAATGATTGGTCAAATATGCTTAAGAGCACAGTACTGTGTGCTGTGCTTCTGTTCCCCTGCTGTGTTAGTTCCTGGGTGTGGCCTGCAGGAACACCTGGACCCTCAGGAAAACAGAGCGAACCGATGCTGAAGCAATTCCTCAGTGCAATGTCAGCACAGCTAGCCTGCTGCAGCTGTAAATTATACACAAAATAAGGCCCTGACCATCTGTGATCCCACAACACCTGAATGCCAGTTCCAGTAGCCAAGATAAATTCCAGCTTTGGAAAATCCAACTTATTTTTTATACGTATTCACTGAAGTTTCACTAATGTATAATAATCATCTTGAGGTTAATATGTTCAGTGCCACACCGAATAACAGCAGTTGTTAAATTTTTGTGGTGAGTGAAGTCACTGCTATACATAGCTCCCAATCAGGATGCACAGCACCCAGGCCAAGGATAATACACAAGCACAAGGTGTTACAATAACTCCATTTTCAAAGGGGTACCACAGAAAACCAGCACGATGGTGATGATGATTTAGCAGTTTTCTTCTTGATTCTATTCATCAGAGAAGAATCATTCTATAATTACATTATTCAGATCTGCAGATCTCTGCTGATGTTTTTCTATGTTTTTAAATTGGACACCTGCAAATAAAATGTTAGAAACTACCCTCTCTCTCAACACCATGCAGAAGTAATCAACTATAGGATAGTTTGCAGAGAATTAAGGAGTTAGAAATACAGCACAGCAATTACATACAGAACTCTCCACAATAAATTTACAGGCAGCAACTAGAAACACAGAAATCCATTTTTTTTTTTCTTCTAAGAATCACAGTGTTTTTCTACTGCATCAAAAGGTGATACATACCTCAGGGGTCAGAAATACACAGTGTTACAAGACAAAAGAGAAAGCTGAAAGGTTGCCAAAGGTTTTATAGATCAAGAGCAAGAACACCTCAAAGCCACTCAGACCAAGCCTTGCTGGCAAAGAACTGCAGTCACCCAGTTCCAGTTGGCACAAAGACATCAGAGTTCAGCATTTATAAATTGCCAGACTGGATTGAGAGTAGTGGGAAATGTACAATGAAAGCAAAAACTCTAAATCAGATTACAGTAAAACACAAATAAAATAAACACACAGAAATATCTGCTTTCACATCAAACTACAGAAAAAGCATAGATCTCTATTAAAATGCCCTAATTTAAATGAAGAATATGATTCAACCCATCTCAGAACTCCAGGACACCGTGGGGAAAAAGAACACTAAACTGAATAGGTTTTTAATGTATAGCCTAAAATGTTTGCACCTAATTGCCTACACTGAAGTTATATCCAAACAATTTGTACTTTCAAAGGGAGGTAATCAGTGAAATGTTGTTGCACTGCCTCGCTCCATTAAATAACCTGGACAGGCCACATTCACATGCTCTAACAAATATTGCTCTGTTGATTCTTTTCAAGTTTATTTGTCTGCAATAATTAAGGTGCTTTGTCTAAGCCACTCAGCTCAGGAATTACACAGAGTTATGTTCTATAGGCTAAATAAAGGACATTACCTCTGATCTGCTGGCAAATTTTAAGAGTGGATCATCCTGACCCAATTAACTTGTCCTGTTAGACTGATTGTTTTTGCTGAGAGATGCAGACAAGAATAGCTTAAAGCCAGGCTGCACGAAGCAACATGTACTGGCATCCTTAGCAGTAAGGATTAAGAAGAAATGCAGAAAGCTTTGTGTCTTCTATATGTCCCTTAAGGTCAGGTCCCACTCAGTCACCTAAATGGCAGAAATTACAATAGGCAAAGCCCAGGCTGTATTTAGTTTTGCAGTTCCACAGCAAAGGAGCTTGTCCATCTCCTTTCTACCACTAACATGTGGGTGAGTCACACACAGCAGATTTGTGTTACACTGAGAGATGTGACAAAGGGAGGCAGCTACACAGCCTATTGTGTGCAGCACCACACCCTGAAGTTACAGCTGAAACATGTATACAGGAATATACACCTATATAGCAGAGATACCTGAAATATACATATGCCGGGAACTTTGTACTGACTGGCATGAAAGCAACCCTGGGGTCTTCTTACCCCATGCGTGCATACGCAAGAGAGATCGGCTGTATATTGCCAAAGTTTGGTTGACAAGGAGAGTCTTCTCCTGCAGATACTTTTCAGTCTAAACTGCGAGAGCATAAGCCAGAAAAGTGTCATGACAAGTGCAGTTGAATGGGCTTAAAATGTAACTTCATGCAATACCAAAGGGAAGAATAAAATCCTAGGACAGCTTCTCAACTGCTATAGAGTTATCTTTGATCCACTGCCTGCACCAGGCTTGTACTGATTTTAAACTCAAACATCTCCTGAATCTCCTGCTGTTGCTCTTGGGCAAAGTGCAGGGATAACTCCTGTGGGAGACACCGCCGAAGGGACCACGTGCAACCAGCAGCGCAGCTCGGGGTACTGCTCACACAGGACAGCAGCACAGTGGCCAGGGATCTGGGGTGCTCAGCTACACCATCAGACCCGAAATGAAGCTGTGGGGTAGCACCACGTTGCTGTTTGTTACACAGCAAAAACCAGAGATCAGGTTTGCACGGCCTCCACGTCGCGCTCGCTGTGAGCCTGAGGGTGGCTGCTGGCGCGGCCCTGCTCGAGGGGTTGCCCTCGGCCACGCTGCGGCCTCGGAGCCACAGATTTAATAAACTTCGCTCCAGACAGCGCTGTGGGGATCCTGGGCAAGGAGAGCTGACTCTTCCAGATGGACGGGGCATCTGTGCCCAGCAGCAGCAGAGTCTCTGTGAGGAGAGGCGAGGGCTGCCTCAGGTGGGGATGGATATTCCAGGCCATTCCAGCAGGTTCTGCAGGATCCCAGCCCCTGAGTGCCTCAAACCCCTGACAACATGGGAGGTGCCTCAGGGGAGCAGAGGCAGAGGATAGCAAAGCCAAGCAGGGAGAGGCAGGAGCTGGGAACAAAGGTGAGGAAAAGGAGGCATTGTCCACCCACTCCTGCCACTTCAGGTATTGCTGGGAGAGCCATTACAGATGGCTGAGAATAATTTCTGCCTCTATCAATTTTGAATCCATGCTTTTTCAAAGGCAAGCAGCATATGCCATTTGTTCCTCAGATTTTTCACATCTTTTCTGAGCACAAATGGAGCACAATGGCATCTCTGAGGGAGGAATTCTGCTTTCTGAAATAGAGGACTGTTTTTAAGAGTGAGAAAAGCTCTTTGTGAATTCATACTCACAGAGGAGACCTGAAGCTCTAGATAACAAAAATAACAAAGCCAAATCCTGCCAATAAACATACCTTCTTCAGCATGATAAAAACAGGGAAGGAATTAGCTGAATATTTAAAGCAAAAGCAGATATTTGAGTACAATAATACCTCTGAGGTGGTGAACATTTAAATTGCCCTTGTTCTTTTTTCCCTGAAGAGTAACCTTTCCAAAACACACACACTACTTTTGTTTCCAGAATAATAAAGCACAGAAGAAAGTCAAGAGCCTTTGAATAATTTCCATTAATGATACACTTTGTTATTGTCTCAATTCAGATCATACCAACCAGGCAAAACTGTAACAGCAAGGGTATTTCGTTGACAAAATGGTTTACCAAGCCATGTAGTGAACTCTGTCACTTGAAACTTCAAACAAAAGTTAAGATTTTATAACAACTTGTGTTGCCATTTAACCAGCCTTATGTACAGCTGTTACGTTCTACTTTGTAGAGAAATCAAGATGGGTTGAATACAACAATCTTTGACTGGTTTTTTTAATCTCATGTAAAAATGCTGCACCTAACTACAGATTTTGCAATGATAATAGATGCTCCCTTTACCCTTGCCTTCCTTTTTGCTTTCTGCTGTGAACCGCTGCCCACCTGGTTTTTAACATTAGACATCCTTCCATGTCAGGTTTGCAAGTTCAGCAGCCTCCCCCCATCCCAGGAAAGCTGTACAACTTATGATGAAAAGCACAAATCAACTTCTCAACACCCTGGGAAGCCCAGCAGTATGCTTTTGGGAGGATTTAAGCCTCAGCATTCCTGAACATTGATCCCTTCAGTAAAGATTCATTGCACTGCACCTTCTTGGCAACAGGGCTATTTTCAAATTCACTGCATTTGTGCCTCTTTGAAAATGAGCCTTTTACAGTATTTATAACTCATTCCCAAAGCTGAGGAAATCTCAGAAAACACAATGTTCCTTCTAGCTTTGCACAAACCTTCTGTCCTGTATGAGAGCCCTTCAAACCTCACTGTACATCTTGTCCATTACAACTTGAGCAGTAGCAACAACACTGTCACACCAGTCCGAACACTGTATGGCTTCTTCCTTTAGAGTTTCCCCCATGTCTGACCAGGACATTAATTTCAGTTGCCCAAAAGCATAGCCAAAAACAAGCATACTTCCAGCATCTTCTTGTAAAGGACTTCCTCTTCCTTGGTCAGTAATGGTAGTTATGCCTCTTCCTTAGCTATTGATTCCCACGTTTTGCTGCTCTTACTTTCTAGCAAAAATTAAGGATTAGTGCTGTCATGAAAGCAGTGCCTTAAAGGAACAATTCCTTGAACTTACATTTTTCTAGCTAAGCTAAAGCATATTATTGGAATAACAATAACATATACAAACCACTGTAATGCTAAAAATAAAATATCTGTAAGGATATGCCTCCTCCACCTAATTGCAAACAAGATTAGACAATGTATAATCAATATAAAATTGTGTTAGCCGCAGAGGCTATTTTCTACCAATGTTACCTAAATGCAAATGCACATTTCATTTTAAAATCATGTCACCACCATGGAAAATGCTATGCCATCATTATAAAATTAAATTCGCACAGTCAGAAATGAAGGAAGAACAGACAAAACCAGTTGCAGCCTGAAGTCGTGCTAATTAAAAACCAATCCACTGCCAGTGTCTTACACTGAGTTAAATCACAAAGTTAAGACGGTGTGATATGGTAGCGAGACAGGAACTGCATTAATTAAAAAGTTAAAGGTGAGGCAAAATTCCACAAAAACAAGGTGAGAGTCATAACTGTCTCCAGTACTGGAGCTGCACACTCTTCACACATTCAGCATGAATTGACAGGAATTTTCTGAAGCTCTGTGAGGGAGTCCCTGCAGTGCTACAGAGGTGCTTCTCTTCCTCTGTGGGGATCCAGCAGGGCACCTCCACAGTTCACACCTTGGGACAGAGCTGCAGCCCAGAACAGTGAGCATGACAGAGCACAAGCACAGATAATGCACTGCCTTCCCCGCTAAAAGCAAAGATTGAGTGTTAATTCTCCTGCCCTGAAATGCATTTTCAGTCCCACTCATCCTTACAGCAAGGAAGCCATTAACACCGTGCCTCGGGAATGAGGGGTAAAACTAAAATAAGACAGTCTCAGGTGCAAAAATCAGATTAATATGTCTTCCAAGCCTTGCCGTGAACTTCAACCCCAGTCCCCAACCTACACAGCAAATAGCTCACCTTATCAACTCCCCAAACTCACAGGGCTTAGGGGTAAGGCTGGAAGAGTTCTGTGACTTGGGTGGATAAAGGTAGTCCTATCTCTACAGAAGAGTACATTTTTTTTTTTTAGATCTACGTTTCTATTTTTATCATGATCACCCAAATAAGCAGAATACACACACACAAGTTGCTGAGAATATACAAATCATATAATCATTATGTGAAGTTTATAGCTGAGATTTTCCCACCTCAACAACTTTAGCAAACACCCACATGATTCCCAAACAAGGATTTGCCAGTATTTTTACTGAAGGCTAGAAGTCTGATGGAAAACATCCTGAATTGGTCACCTCCTGCTTTTACCCTACAGAAAAACAAGAGGATAGGGTGCCCATTTTTAGTATGGGCATCCCTCTAATGAAATAGCAAGGATATAAACTGGTAGCTATGATGTGATCAGAAATAATGGTGATTTTGTATCTGGAAATACCATTAATATAGTGGAAAAGAACCATGAAGTAACCAACTGCAGAGACACTTTCAAAAATAAGATTAGAATGAAATTCAGCTAAATGGAACACTTGCAAATTACCTAACCAGCCATTTACACCTAGAGAGAGAGCTGGGTGTTATTTTTCAAGAATGAAATTTAACTACTGATTTATTCATTTATCCTTGAAAGATCAGCATCTGCGGGGTCTGGTTCTCAGTCTGCAAATTTTGCTCTGGAGCTCCAAATTGAAAATAGCAAAAGAGAAAAAGAGTCACACAAAATCTCAGCCTAGCCTTAAAGGACACGCACGACCACACAGCCACAGTAATTCACAACTACACCATCAAAAATCTCAGCTAGGAAACAGGTGACCTCAGTGAAGTTTCCACTCCTGAGGCAGTTTTGACATTGAGTAACAGTCAAAAGAACATCCACCATCAAAAGAGTCTTTCCATTTTCACTGGGAATTAGGTATGGAGTTGATAGAACACATGATATAAATTAACGTTTTTGGGGAGGGGGCGGAACCAACCAACCAAAAATCCCAACCACAAATTGAGATAATACAACCACAGTTTTTACATCTCTATTGATGAGCTTCTCAGGGTTTTATTCTACCAACAACTGCAAAGTCTGTGTGTATCTGCATGTTATCAGATAAGTGTCCTTAAAAAACAGACTTCCAAATAAATCTGTCAGTCAGTTCCCATGCACAGTTAATGGGTACCCAGTACACAGTTATCAGTCATTCACAAATAGAACTTTGCTTGCATAAGAAAAGAAAATGGACAGAGATAAAGAGCAGGCAGAGCCTCAAAAATTAGTGCTCATTTACAATTTTTAATGCAAATAGTAGTTTCTACTAAACTCATGTTACTTGGTAAACATTAATGCTAAGTCCATAAATTAATACTTTTTACAAGCACAAAACAAGCCAAAGAGGATGAATATAGGCTAATTTCAAATCTAAATAGTCTGCTTGATTATACATTTAGTACTAAAGAGACGTATTTCAAGCACATTTACATACAGTCGTAAAGCAAAGCTGTATGCCAAATTACCACGGCCAGAGCAGATTCTCAGAAGACACATTCCCAGAATTGTGAGCACTGTTCTAGAGGTAACCAATGAATACATCCAGAAAATACTCAATATATTGATCAGTTCTGGTTCCAGGGATTTGCTGCTTTGCCATGTCCTTGGTTCAGACTGGTGACGACCTGAATTCCTAATGTGACAGCTGGGCAGGTGAGCAGAGATGCTCACCAGTGTAAGTTACTGAAATACAAACACCGAGGTACAAATCTCTGTGAGCTGTGAACCAGCCATATCAGCTTGGCCAAACAGCCACTGCTGGTGGTGCCCAAGAACAAAGGTGCCCTGTCAGACTGGACCTCACCACAGCCTCCACCATCTCCTCCACTTGCTCCTCTCCCTTTTTTCAGTACTACCTCACTCATGTTCCTGTTGATGAGGCCAGCTAGTTTTCTTCCCACACACACCCTCAAACTGTGTTACTCCATCAAGAGTTTCCAGCTGGATGTCACACTCGACAGCCTCACATCCCATGTTTCATTACAAACCCTTCCCTTGGTATGATGTACACATCGAAGGACAACTACACAACTTCCTGACCTATTACAGGAGAGGGCAGGAGAGTAATTGCCCCTAGCTATATTTGGGACCTCTTGTTTCTTTCACTCACCCTCAAAATATTAAATAAGTGAAAACAATGCAGGCTCCAGAAAAAAAAAAAATCAAGGTAGCTTTACAAAAGTGAAAAAATTAACTTTTACAATCTCTAAATCTTAACTGTTCTCACAACCCTGCCACAGACAGGACTTGTGCATTACTAAATACTAAGCCCTAAACATTTTATAGCATTTTGTGACTCATACTAGTTTCATACAAGGAGAGATTATAATAGCGAATACCAAAGCCTTCCACATAATGTAAACCACCTATTCAACAGATGCAGATGATATGATTAAATATTCCAAAACTATAAATATTATTTCATTTATATCCCAGGGGATGGTTTAAAACCCACATTTGTACAGAAAAGACTATATTATGCAAATTTATCCACACATATATACATATATGTATTGACAATAGAAAAAACATTCTGTAAAACAAAACATTTATGAACAAATAACTGCCCCATAAGAATTGTAGTAAGGCATTTAGAGACAATGAACCCAGGCATTTAGTTCCTTTACCTTTTTCTTTACAAATCTATTTTATATTGTATTTGATACTCTGGTATTTTATCTCCCATAACTACTCTGGATAATGGTTATGTAAGTAGTTTTAACTAATGTTGTAAACAGGTTTTCAACTATTTTACCATATGTTAAAGATGACAGAAGATGTTACAAGAAGTGATGAAATTCATTCACAAAGAATTCATAGGGTTTTTTGCTCTAAGAGAAGGAAATCATTTTGGCTGTCTCCCAGAATGAACTGTTTAATCAGAAAACAGTTGCACTGAATTAACTAGCAGCTCCATGCAGCACAACTCACTGACTCTTCCCCATCATCAAAATTCTCATTCAAGAGATACACCTCTTCTCAGTTAATAGGTAGAAATAAGGGTTTGTGCAGTTGCGACTGCTGAGGCTACACAATATTGTGACAGACACTGATGTACCAGCACTGCAGGAGTTCCTTTTAACCTCCTGAAGATCCCAGGAATACTCCCCATTTGCCACTGCCACTAGACTGTGGAGGAAGCATCACAGTAGTGGGCAGACTGGCCTCTGCAAGTGTGAAAGGCAAAGAGGAACTAGGAATTTTTATCCCTAGATGAGGAGGAGTAGTAATTTGTCCCTCTGAAAGCAAACTCCTTAGAATCCCTCTGAGCGAAACAGGGACCTTTAAAGGGGACATTAGCTTTGAAAGGTACTCACTCAATATTACTGCTTCCAAAGATATTTAATGTAAAACATGGCATTTAAAAAACCATCCTGCTAACAGCCCTCGTTTATAAGGATTTAAGTCGACCTGCTCAAAGGCATTCACGTGTCAGGCTATGAATAGGTGCTGCTGCAGAGAGCAAAATACATGACTGCCTTCCCTGGAAATGCAGCAAAATACTGAGCTCCATGGAACTCCATCTGCCTTAACACTGAGATGAACAGCTCCTTCTTTTATTTTTCCTTTAAATACCAGTTGACATTGGTACATTTCCATTCCACCAACAATCTCCCCGGCTTTTTGCATCTCCTGAAGCACAATTAAAGTATACCAGTAAAACCTGACTAATTTCCAATTTATAAAAAGTAATGCAATCACCTTGTTAAAATTAGATTTAATTACAAAGCCTCTGAGCAGCCTAAGAATATTTTTTTGATACATGCTCAGTTGCAAACTGCCATCATTTTCAGCAGGGAACACAATGTCCATTTCTGGTTGTGTTGCTCCCCTTCCAGTTTGATCATCTCTGGTTAATTACACCATCCTGGCACATCTCCTCAAATGGTATCTGGTTTCCAAGTTGAAACATCCAAACCCAAAGGAAAATGCTAATACTTTCAGAGACAGTACATCCAAACCCCCTGTGATCCAGGAAAAAAAGCAAATCCACAGAAAACTGGTATCCACCAATCCAACAAAACATTTTTTTCTTCCTTCCAGCAACACCACAGAGAGCTGGTTTCCAAGAGCACAACAGGCTGCTGCTACATGTCAGCAACAAATAATCAAAATGCTATCGTGACGTAAGTGAAGATGGAAAACATCCGACTTACCATCTCTCTCAGAATATACACTCCAACTGCATCCACAGTACCTGCATGTCAGTATTCTCCAACTGCCTTTATTGTTTTCACTCCATAAATTGGCATCAGAAATAAGAGCCAAAGAAAGTGATAATAATGTAGATAGGGATGCTGAATGCCACATTCACTTACCTGCAAAAGGAAAAGGACAGGGTTTGAGCTCACTAATCACACTAGTTGGCTAATCTTATTAGATGGCTGCTAATTATCTCTGACACAAAGGAGGATTACACGAGGCAGGCAGAGAAATGGGGTTTTTAAATAGATATAGAAATGTTTTTAATAGACATTGATTGGTTATATTGGGAAAGGAAAAAATAATATGTTAATCCAGAGATCATAAACATTTCCCTTTCTGTTTGCTGAAGAGCAGATGTGACAATGAAACAGGTGGTGGAAATGTAAACCCTCCTAAAACCTCCAGGGTGTTTTCTCAGGAAGTGTCTAATGATTGTCACTGGATCTGTTGCAGCGCTCGCTTTATAGGCTAACGTGGTACAGGGAGTTGCTGGGGTTTTGCCAGAGATCTCCTTGGCAACTGGCTGCTCAAAGGAGCCACAAATAGAAGCAGTAAACCCCACTCCCGATTTCAGTCTCAAAGCACTTTGCACTTCTAACGTTCACCGAGCAAGAAAATCTACATCCTGCAAAGGCAGGGTGCTCAAAAAGAGCATGCATGCCCTCTCTTAACACACTACAGCCGGCAATGTGGGAATAGCAACCTGATCTGTGCACCAGTTATGACAAAATAACTGAATAAATGATTTTTAAAAGGTTTCCAAGATGATCCGTTTTACAAGGAAAATCTTAATTAACAGTGTTCACACGGCTTTCTCAGCAATACAAGGTACTCATTTGGGCTCCTCAAGTGTCAGAAAAAGAGAATTTATTTTCATATATTTTAAAGATTAATTATAGTGACTTAATATGATTACTTATTTCTGCTTAGCCTACAATACAAGCATAAATATATTAAATGTAGGTCACTCATGTATTTCATATAGTAAGACAATAAATAGCAAACAAAAACTAGAAAGAGTAATTTGCTGTCAGCTGTTCTGAATAACCACTTCATATATTATTTAACTGCATCACTCCAAGAATAGCAGTTAATCATTCATGCTCATTAAATATAAGTTTTAATTTCTTCTACATTTTTCTTTGTAGCTCATTGGAGAAAAAAGGGTGATTTCTTTAACAAAAAAAGTATTAGCATTAAAAAAGAATTATTATCTTTTATCTACATAGCAGGCTCATTTATTCAAATACATAGGAAACTAAGATATAACTTCATAATATTTTACAGATAAAATTAATCATCTTCTAGGAAAGAACTAAGATTAATTCTGACAAATCAAACAATTTTTAAAACATATTTCATTATAAAATGTGGATGCTTTCAGGAAAAGGTATTCTCTGAGTTACTCAAACACAGAGTGAATGTGTTACATAACACCGTGCATAGATTCCCCAACAAAGTAAACACAACAAAAACATAAGAAAATTGCATGTCACTAACTAATATTAATGTCATAATCAAGGTCGAAATTAATTTTGAAGCCTCCCGCAATCTCTTAACAGAGAAAATACCAAAGAAATGCATAAGTAAACACATCAGTCATATAGAAGCCTTTACAAAGAGACACAAAGTACACACTTTGTTCAAGATAGGTCAGACCAAGAGATCCTTGAGGTCCCCTTCCAACTAGATATTCTTCAAATCTATACAATACATGGCACAGCTGTACACAATAAAATAGTTTTTACTTGAATAAATACGTAGCTCAATTTTAAAACTTGAAGCAGCTTTTCAGGTCTGTAAAGGTTTCACTAAAAAAATGTCTCAGTGTCTTGCTTAAGCTAAGTACAGAGTTTGACTGGAACTTGGAGCGTATTATTTTATCTTTTCAATTAGAGTTACAAAGATGCGTGGTTCAAAAGGGGCTCATTATATGCAGCTGACATGATGAAGATAGGAATAAAGGTGTACATGAGCTGGCCCAAGAATCAGACACAGCCCAGGGACATCACTCAAACCCAAGCTCAGTCCAATCTACTTTTCAGAGGCGTTGCTTCTGAGATAACTTGCAGAGATTTTTCTGATATGTGTGCATGATGCTGTACTGTGTCACACAGCCACAGCCCAAGCGATCCATCAGATTATCGCATTCAGCCTCTACCAACACAGGCTGTGCAGCCTGCAGAGAGGCAGCGTATTTGGAATTCAACTGCCTTATAATGTTCAGATGCCAAGCTGGGCATCCAATCTGAGTAGATATACTCTGTCTTTTGACTGTTCCTCACATGGAAGTGTTGAGCATTTGGAGGCTCATCTTTGGGTGAGCAAATGAGTTACATTCGTTAGTGAACAAGCAGCAACTCAGCCGATGAGGCAACAACACAACAACTGCTCATGAGGCAATTTCCTCCCTTTCCACAAAAACTACCTTCTGTTTGCAGCCAGGGGTCAATACACCAGAGCTAATCTCTGTTTAATATCTCATCTGAAAGCTTCCTCAGCTGCTGATCACATGAAGGACTTGGGCAGACTGAAAGGAATGAGAGCAGCCAGTGCCCGTTGACTTTGAAGAGATCATACAAAAGGTCTCGGCTTCACAAAAGCAATGACTACAGGATTAAAAAGCTTGGCCTCAGGTGCACAAGGTGGCTGATGGCAATTTTACAGGTATTTCTGTAGAAGAATAACAGATTTGATGCAAGTCCTTACAATCAATGTAAACAATTGCTGAGAAATGTACAAGGTGCACATATATTGCCTACATCCCTTTGAGGAGGTAGTGCCAGCAAGGAAGGCTGAAGCACAGAAACCAAAACAATCTTTGCAATGTGTTATTGGACTGGAGAGAAGAGCAGCTACCC
The DNA here is from genome assembly GCA_013400175.1 of Phainopepla nitens. Classification (NCBI taxonomy): domain Eukaryota; kingdom Metazoa; phylum Chordata; class Aves; order Passeriformes; family Bombycillidae; genus Phainopepla; species Phainopepla nitens. The sequence goes on along the minus strand of VXBQ01006524.1, from coordinate 434,392 downwards.
AAAGAAATTACAGCACAACATTTCTCCAGTGCTTAAGACCAAGTGTCTGTGACAAGCCCACAAATAGTTGGGAATGGGAAGTCGTTCTTTGCTATCAAATTTCTGCTAACTGAAGAAACCAGAGCATTATTTCGGTAAAACAAACTCCACAAACAAAACATGCAGAGATATAGTCCACTGTCAAAAGATGTTCTAAAGGACAGAAGAAAATGTACTCTTTAATTCAAGGAGAAATTTATGAACAGACATTTCCCATTAAAGGGACTAGTAATGAAGTTTTTACAACTGTTGCAATTCCAGGGCTCCACTGCTAGTAGGGCATTATAAAAACCAAGGGCTCAGGTTATTTCTTCAGCTGCAAACAAGTTACCACAGGATAAATGAGCAGACTCCCCACAAGAGACAACCCAAGATTTTTATTTCTTTTTCAATGCCCAGTTTTCCATAGCAAGAAGACAGTGAAAAATTACTCCATGCTTGTCATATGCTTCCACCTGCCTGAATGTGTTCTGTAAAGGATATGAGAAAACCACCAGAAGAGCTGGCTCCTGCTCTGAACCACAGCCAGGGAAGATTAAGAGGAAAAGAAGAAAAACCTAATCAGCCAAAAATTATGCAGGAGACCTATGCTAAAATTGCTGAAGGTGTGAAAAGCAGAATAAAAGATACAGCACCATCTGAAAAGATAGAAAATGGGATGGAAGCAGCATATGAGCTGGTCAAATGTCTTAGAAATCATGACACAGAATATTAAGTTCACATGGAAAGGCAGAGATTAAAAGAGCAGCATGACAAAAACACATGCCAAAGACACACAAGTCTGAGGGAAACAGGATAGTCAGAGCTGACAGAAGAGGGATGAGCTTTGAACAAACCTAGCCAAGAGAAACCATGGCATAAGCCAACTTTACATCAGCGGAAGTGAACAGATAGTGACAGATTTTAGAACTCCGCAGTATGAAAAGCCAAGCCAAAAGATGATGGGAGAAGGAAAGGAAAAGGAAGGTTTCCCAGAGCACACTCAAGGTTAGCAGAGGATCAGTGGGAAGCAGGAAGGCATTTTTTCCCCTCCACTTAAGAGCAACCCACTATTTTATAGAGGTGATATTAAGAAGGCAAGAAAAGCTACACCTGCATAGGGAAAGCACAGTTATTTAAGGAGTAGAAAGAAAAAAAGCACTAGTCAGAATACAGGTCAGGGAAAAAAAGCCCCAAAATAGGAGGAAATCTAGGAGGACAAGAACCCAAACCAAATACAGGATTTGAACCTACAGTAAACAATTTCTACAGACTAGGATAGGGTATGAGGTAAGAAGGATATAAGTGAGGAAGATTTTGAACAGAATGTAAAGGAAGCATGAAAAAGTCTGGTCAAGTGACAAAGTGTCATATCAACGTTCAGTGAAGGACCAGCACAACTTCCAGTTACATTTAGGTGTGGCACCCAAAAGTCAAAATGATGCCAATGGCATGGTACCCTCTATAGAAGCATGCAGGATTCTGAAAACTGGGACTTTTGGCAAGATAAACAGATGCTGGCAAAGACAGACGTGATTTTCTTTGGAGCAAGGAAAAAAATCCAAACCAGCAAATTAAAACTAGATACACTTTCGGGGAACACATCACCACTCCCTAGTCCATACGTGAGCAGTCAAACTAGGCATGGGTTTTACTCAGCTCTAACATTGTAATCGTGTTGTCCTAAATTCTGTTTTCCAGGTGACACTGTTACTTGCTGCATCTAAAAGGTTATCTTTATTTAAAAAAAAATAAATTATCTTGTGTCCAATAAAGAGGAAACTGAAAGGAATCATTGCACTAAACACATAGTTAAGAATCTCATCAGTAAACCAATAATTCCACACCTTGTGTCTAAACCAAACATTCTGAAAAGGACTATGAGCTTCTGTGGCATGCAGGGAAGGTGTGGAGAGAGGTTGGCATCAGCACTTCAGCTGAGGCTCCAGACATCTCAGACCCCCTGATCCTGATCTCAGCAACAACCAGTGAATTGCTGTCCCTGTGCACCAGCTCCTGCTGCCCCACAGCAGCCTGGGGGTTCCTCTGGCAGGGCAAGCTGCAAGAATGCCTCAAAGCTTTGACTCTCACATAAAATTTGTCACAGGCTTTAATAAAATTGAAGAAAACTGTTGACTCATTAAGTAGCTTTGGGATCTGATCTCTACCAAATAATTTAGGTTTCCTTCTGTTCGCTCCTTCTGATTCTGACATCAACACAGTATGATTCCAGTTTTCACTATCTGCAGTCAATCAAGAAACAAATCTGGGAAGGTCTTGTCTATACAAAAGTGAATACTAATATTGTGAAGTGTCCCTTTGCTCCATTTATATTTCAAAATTTATAAAAGGATCTATTGCACCTTTCAGGCACCATTTTCCATGCCCTGCAATTCACTGTTAACAAAGACTGTTGAGAAAAGAGGGATGCCTAGAAGACGTCAAGACAAAAAGTCTTGAAACCAAACCCCCCTAACCTTTAATGTTTAAAATGGTCCATGACATTTTTTGAAACTATTTCTGTCAGTAGAGGAAGACTTGCATTTGCTTGAAAAGAAAAATCCATTATTCTTTAAGGAGCAGGGTTATCTACAGAACACAAACACTATTCACCTCATCAGACTAACTTGGGGGTCACATAAGTCACTCCTGAGCACAACTGCTGGAAGCGGAAAAAAAAAAAAAAAGAATCTCTAAACCATTGTATTGCAATCAGATACAAGCAACTAATTTGAAAATGACCAAGGCAGTTGTTTTAATACAAAATTCCATCCACAGTTAACTGGTCTCATGCTGTTTAACAGTTAAAATAAGCTGCAGTTAAAACATATCTCCTGTATATAATATTTTCAATCACACATGAACATGTTCACATAGAGCCAAGAAAAAGCTCAAAGATTCCATTACCAAAACCTGATGTGATACTTTTTCCTCCTAGAAGAGGGATGGGTAGATCATGAGAGTTCTAGTCACAGTAAAGACAAAAAGCCTCAAAAACACCCAACAAAAAACCCCTAACGACAACAAAACAAATTACCCAAAACCAACAGAACCAGAGAAAACCCTGAATAACAGAGACTCACTCCACGTATGTAACTCCATTGGCAAGGAAAAAAAAAGTCAGCAAATGCTTTTCTAGAGACAAATGCATTCATTCCAATTCACAGTAAGCAACAAGGGCAGGAAAGTGCCTCTCTTTACTCTTTTGCTAAAATGAAATACTTCTTCTGCCCAAAATCCTGTGAAGGCACACCACACAAACAGATGCATAAACAAAACCAATGTAGTGCTTATGTCTTGGAGTTTTAATTTTTCAGCAATTGCAAATGGCTCCTTTAGTTTGTGCAAGGCTGTGCAAGCTGAAACTATGAGAAATTGGGAAAAAAAGAAAACTTATTTCACAGTGAAATCTCTGACACAGTAAGCACTAATTTGCATTTTAGCAGAAATTCATCATCTGACCATATCACAGATATCCCCCACGCACAGTCTCTCTCTTCTCTTCCCTAGGTATCTTTAGGTCAGAATTTTGGAAAAAAAAAAAAAATTAAAAGGAGGGGGTTGCGAGGGTTGTATTAAATAGAGGGAGTGAAGAGAAAGCTGTGGCTGGAATCAGATTTTCCATTATGATCCCCACATATATGGCCTGAATCCCAAAAGGTCCCTGAGCAAACCTGATGTCTTTTCACTATGCAGCACTCAGGTATAGTTTGAAAAGGCAAAGACTGAAAACACAGTGCAAAGACTATCAAGGGCTCTCCAAAAATCACAGGCAAATGCTGCACATACTGACAGCAACACTTACCTGAGAAGGCTGATAGAAAACACAGCCCAAAATTTGATGAAAAGTATAAATTTTTCACATTTGTCAAAGTTTTCCCTCCTACGCTTTCTCTCTTCTTTTGTCAGAAAAAACAGTAGCTCTATAGTAATTTTAACACTTTCTTCTCTAAAATAATTCCTACTGCTTTTGGTACAATTCCAGCAAATTCCACAGGTGAGGGAAGAAAAAAAAAAATCAAAGAGATTGCTTTTGATTCAATATTTATTTCATGAAAGGAAATACCCTTTCATCACAACACAGACATTGTTTTCTGTGAAGTACCGTACCTTACTTGGCATCCAGTCAGCTCTTGGCACTTTATCCAGAAGTACCAAATTTCACCTCATGGAACTGGCATTCACAAGTGTTATATATCTCAGAATTATTTCAATAAATACCAAGTCAGACTCATTAAACAGCAAACATAAACACATCATAATGAATTACAGTAATGCCAGAACACAAAAAATCCCACTCCCAATGGACACTTAACAGCATTATTTGTAGAAGAGACTGATTAAACAGTATAATACATATTTTCAGAATTTTAAAATCAAAATCAGTTGCCCTTCTAGAAGAAACATACTTCTGTTGAACTACAAATTATGGAGCTGACTACAGAAATCAGAGTGAAATTCTCCGCCTCATTCTGTGCATGAGTTTAATCACCACGTTTGTTCATAGCATTTCAGGTTAGTTAAGTATGCTTTACAGACCCTGGAAGGGACCAAAATATTTACCAGGTATTATCCCTAATATCTGAAACCAGCTGGAGCCCAGGCAGCTACTGCACCCACCTCAGAAATTTCAAACACAAAAGCATCAGACAGAAAGAGAGGGCTGAATTCAGGCAGGCAGACAACAATCCAAGAATCCTGCAAAATTAGGCTTGGACATCTCTGTACCTGACTTTACAAGAATCTTCCTGCTAAATGTTCCCCAAAAGGTGAATTCAGCTCTGAACATTTATTCACATCAACAGTCATGCTGAGATGTTATGAAGTAATAAAGCACTTGTGCTTTTGTGCTACTGTCAAATGCACAAAGGCAATTGTGCAGCACACTCGGAGCAGGGCAACTCATTTATTGACTGTATTTTGCCATGGTTACCTGGATTCATGAGCTACAGGAAAGCAAGTATTTATTTTGATGCTGTAGGAAACGCAGAAGGGTAATATGCAATATTGATGAACCAGACTAATAAGAGTATTACCTGAGGACACTGGAAGTTGCTTTGGGAAGACCTGTGGGGGAAAAAAAAAAACCCAAACCCAAGCCTGCTAAAGTGTTTTTCAGGGAACTGACCTTTACTATTAATAAAAGCAGAACATACAGCAATGAAAAATGCAATTTTGGAAAAGCTCTGCAACTTACTAGGATTTTAATTTCTGTCACTTAGAGCACCAGTACCATAACTTTGCCAGAAAAGCCCTTTTAAAATAAACTAGTTTGCAACCCACTGTGTAAAACAACGTATCTAGGTCTCCTATTTTCAACTATGATGTACATTCCCACATGTGAGAAAAGCGCTGTGGATTTTTTTTTTTGTATCAGTTTGCTGCTATTGTTTCTGTGTAGATTAAAATGTTTCCATCTCTCAGTTCTCAGCTAGGTTATCTAGTTTCTTTCTCCAAGTTATTTAGACTGTTACTCATGGGGTTTTTTTTTCCACAGAAAAGCTGCAAACAATCCAAATTCAGTAACACAAACATTCTGCAGGTGAGATTCATATTATTGGCACCATTAGTAAAAGATGAGACATTACACATGACAGTGCAGGGCCACCAGCAAATATTTTTTATTTGAGTGAGTCAGTTAAGAACTCTGCACAAATCAAGTGATCTCCACCTGAAGAAAGGGCACATCACCTTCACCTACGAGGCAGCTTTGAGAAAAGAATTTGCCAAAAGTATGGTTTGAAGCCAGTGATAGAAGGTGTGGTGGAACAGAAAGTTACTGTTAAAAGTCACACAAGGTTTCCAGGTGCAGCACTTCACCAACGTAGCTGCAGAATTTCCACCCTACAGCCTCAGCAGCCAGGTCAGACTGAACAGAGCTGCCCACTCCACTCTGTGCAGACACACACACAGAATCTGAAAAAAAATTAGTTATTTCAGAGTAGAAGAACAGGAAGACAGTGAAAGTTGAGAAAAATCATTAAGCCACACAGATTCAGTCCCCCATGTCACACTGTTCTCTGGAAAGTTGCAAAGACTATTTGGGAAGCTCTACAGCATGCTCAAGAAGTATGGCTATACATATCAAATCCAGCCTGTGCTGCTTCCAGAGAGACCTGGCAAAAGGCTTGCACAGAAACACAAACACCAGGATACCACTGCAGCAGTCAACTCCAATTATTTACAGGAAAGAAGAAAGTGTCACTGCTTTAAGAACTTACTTCCATTCTCCTAATAGCTACTGGTTCACTGATCACAGCTTGTGAAACAGCTTGCTTCTCAGCTTATAGCCAGAATGCAATTCAACTAGGGGTAATGTAAGATTTCATCTGAAAAGCTACAGCAGTGACAATATGGGCAAAGTTTCCGTCTCCCATTTATTTCCATCCTCACTGCTGACAGAGGTTAGAGCTTCCCCAGTGGCTCTGGACATCAGGTCAAGGTCTGCTGGGTAAGCAGGAGCACACATTTGCCTGGAAACTGCATAACAGCTCAGAAGAAAAAACAAAAATATCTAGTGAGCCTCTTTATCCTCCAGATTTCCTTCAAAGACCCTCAGATTTCTGAAGGAAACAGAACTGTTCTCAGCCTTTCAAAACACCAGGATAGTACCAGCCACCATGCTCAGTTTATGCTGAACTCCAAGCCCTTCCAGCAGCTGGTCAACCACTTGCTCCTCCTGACCCCTGGGAGCTCCACAGACCGGTTTTCTTTTTGTTACTATTACTGCCTCCATCCTAACAGGCCTTCCAAATTTGTGCCTTCTGTGCAACAGACAAATATTTAAACAGTAAAATTTAGAGACAAAATGGTTGCTATGTCCTCCTTAAACACATAATTTGCTCCCCAATTTCCTATCATTTAGATGGTAAAAAGGTTGAAGACAAGGACCAGGTTCTTACCTCATGCAGAATGCAGCATAAAAGGTCTCTGAGGATAACTGTGGATTCTTTACTACTATTAAAAACCAACTTACAATTATACTTTACTACACAGGAATTTCTCAGCTCAGGCTCTTCAGCACCTCAAAACAGCAACTGAAACTGAAGGCTGTTATTTTTCAGACTGTCTTTCCTTTCTTGACTGTTTTCTCACTATAAGCACATCATCCTTTCCTCCCAAAAGCATCCTACACCCATCCAGCATTGACATTCAATATTTCATGATGACTGTCCAGTGAGTGGCATGTATGCAAAAGATAACCAAGAAAACAAATCATTAGCAAGTTTTGGATGGTTGAATGCTTCCTGCAAAGAAAACAGCAATTCATCTCCTCACAAGAGACAAAGGAAAAGACTGAAGGAGCCCTAAGATATCTTGCACTAAACCATTATATTCCTTCCCTACAGTGTAATGGCTTATTTAAACACATTAAGAGAACTAAGAGTTTCTGTGCAGTAAACACAGACAGTGCCCCACACCCCCTCCCCTTCCACTCAGCTTTAAAATCTACTGAAGTAATGCAAAAGTAATTGGAGTGATAAGTCAGAGCTATGTTTTATTTCTTTTTCAAATTAAACAGTTTCAGCTTTAACTGGTGACAAAAACAGAATTGGATTTTTCAATTTCCTAGATTGTCATCAATTGCTTTTTCACTGTTGTACCCTCTTCTGAGCTTCCTTCATTTTGCCGGGACATGATTGAAAATTAACTGGAACACAAAATGGAAATATTCCACCTCTCTATTAGGAACATTTGCCAGTGTTAGCTGGAAGTCTGCATTCGCTCTCTGCCTGTCATCCCCTCATACTGAAAGTGGAGACAAAATGCTTTCATTTCCATCTCAGGCAGGAACACAGCCCTTCTTCTATGCAGCTGCAAATCCAACTCCCCTCACCTGACTGCACAGCCAAGATGGAGAAAGCCATTCCCAAATCCTAGTGGTTCATGGAATCAACAGAGGGAGAACATTTGTGAGTTATCTTTTACAAACTCATGTCACAAACACCAGCAGAAAACCATGTAACTGACTGAAGACCACAGGGTCTCCCATTTTCTTCCCATTTTGGAGCCCCAAACCCAGTCAGACCAAACAGGGACATAGTGGATTGAGCTGGGGAGGGGAGTGTGTCTCTCACAATGAATATTCCTGAGGTTCTGCCTGCACTGCCCAGCTCAACTTATGGAATAAGGGGCTGCAAACAGCTGAGCCTTTCCAAATCTGACCAACATACGTGCAGGAAGCACTTTGGGGAGGCAGCCACTGCTGCTGAAAGCAGAGCAGCACCAGCTGCCCTGGCAGCCCTCCCCACCTCACCCCAGTGTCTCAGAGAGCCCCAGCAAAGTCTGCAGCTCAGACCCGGCAATTCCTGTTCCTCAGCAGCCTTCATGCCTACAGCATCATGTGCTTCTGAGTTCCGGCTCCTCAGCCACTTGGGGACTGTTCTGAAGCCACATGTGGCTCGAGAGAGGAGCCACTTTCCCTAAACAGGGAGGCTAAGATTAGCTTCCTGCACCCAAAACGCCTGCCTCTCAGATTGAATGGTACGCTCTGAGACACGGCAATGGAAAAAGAGGCCAAGTTGCTATTTAAGCTCTTAAACCTCCTCTAGGCACTGTACTGAAAAACAATACCTTTACATTGAAGGAAGAGAGGTGTTACATTAAGAGTTCATTGAAATTGTGTGCCATACTGGAGAGCAATGAATGGAAGAAGTGAGGCAGAGGAGTGAGAAGATGAGCAAATTGTTACTCAATACATAAACACTGCCAAGTATTAATCAGGTGCATTTCTCCCTATATCAAGTTCATGGCATACAGAACAACATAGTGTGAAATTTTCACACCAAGTGCTCTTCATATCAAGAGAGAGCAGCAGATTCTGCTTCCAGTGAGCAGGGTCTTCTGAAGCCTTTCCATCTGACAAATTATCAGTCAGAGAGAACAAAATTACTTTCCATCCTCTCCCGTATTTGCACACTTACACATCTCCAGAGAAAGCCAGCCATTTCCAAAGTGTTTCCAGTGTTTATATACCCAATTCTTTTAAATAAGAAAATACATATGTATTAGTCACATAAAAAGCTTCAAAACCATACATAAGATCTGCAAAATCTACAGCAACCCATGCTTATTAGCACATCTGTGCCAGTTTAAGTGGATGCCATTGATTTAGCTCATCAGATAAACGTGTTTACCATCAGCTATGCTTCTCCCACACTTCCAGTATAAAACTCAATGGCAGATACATGATGCAGAGCCTTAAAAAGGACAAAAAAGCACTGATGACTTGTCATCAGTGATTTCATGCAGAAGCTTCCAGTCCTAAGTCCCTATTTACATAAATTCGAACTCATGAATAAAGGAGTTCTAAGAGTAACTACCTCAATAATCAGTTTTTCCACCACTGCCATTTTTCAGCAGCAAAATAAACCTATCTCACCCTGGTCGTGAGGAAAATGTGCTCATTGTCTCATGCATCTGAAGCCGTGAGAACAGATTATCCTGAAGTGGGTTTAAACATATTATTTTTCCCCTTAAAAATTCCACTAAAAGTGAAAGATGCAAAGAGGAGTGCACTGAGCAAATTGAGGAGTTTCATTTTGTTCACATTTTTTGTTTTTCTTCCCCTCTGAAAAGATCATCCTCTAGCATTCACAGATTGATTCGTGAGATGCCGTGAGGGGAGAGAACTAACAGCCAGGCTTAATCCCATCAGTTCCACAAATGGTGGAACCCACAAGAGAAGACAACAAAGGCAAAATCCTGCAGTATGAATTCAAGTATTAACCTGCCATAGCAGGGATATAGCAAGGTAACTAAATACATTCTGAGCACATGCAGCAGCTTTTTTTGGCTGCTAATCCTGAGATGGTGTCAGTTTTTGATAGCTCATGCTATGAAACATATCAGTGCTTGAAAAGTCTTCCTGGCTGGCCTCACGCTGTGTCGCTGCAGTTAGATAACACCCAGAAATCCCCCTGACCAGCTTTCTTTCCACTCTGTTATGCTTCCACTTACCCAACTCAGCCTGTTTATTGTAGACTTCACTGGATCAAAATGGTGATGGCTGAAATTATAAGGGATTTGCTACTGCTGAAATTGTATTCTTCATAGAGTATAAATACACAGTCAACTACTTTCAGAGTATACTCTTGCATCCCTAATTAAAGACTAACCAATTTGGAAAAACATTTTACATTTTGCCAGTTTACCTTCAGGTCAGTAACCTGCATTAAAAGCACTGAACAAAGATCTCCGATGCAGGACACAACTTCACTGCAAGCTCTGAAATACATCACCTACAATACTGTGTACTACCTTTCTAGCTGCCAATCACAAAGCATCATTGCTGGTTGGTTACACTGTGTATGAAAGTGGTTCAGAAGTTACAGCACAAGACTACAAATTGATCATTCTTGGGTTTACTCCCAGCTCTGTGATTCGCAAGGAAACAAAGAGTACTACAGCAACTCTCAACTACCCAAGTCTTTGAGGACAGAGACAAGCAAGGTACTGGAAACTGTGGAGTACTGGGAATTGTAGAAAAACCTGATTTTAGCTCTCTTGGCTATTTGTTACTGTGTAAGCCTCAGTCAGGAAAGGCAGGTTAAGTCAAACACATTGCAACGTGCCCTTTGCTGCAGCAGTACAGGGGCATTTATCAATCTCCCTTTACAAGACTCTGGCAGCCAATCTGTAAATCCTGTGCATGATGTGTCCTACTCAGTCAGGTAGCAAGCAGTAATCTATATTTCACATTAAGGTAGATAGGATGAAAGTTTCTTATCATTTACAAACCTTGGTTTGTGTTACCCACTGCTTTGCCTCTGTTTTGATTGCAAACTGGACACTTTTTATTGCTACCACATCATCTCTAAGCTTCCTCCTGCTGATCAGAGCCCTCCTGTCACTCCTGTATTCCCCTGATTCTCAAATCCTGTCTATGCCCTGCTACTTTAGACTTCCTGTGTTCTGTTCTGTTGTCATTTTTCCTTCCTCTGTTCTCCTAGGAAATCTGCCAAATTTCCATTCCTGTGCCCTATCACCTCTATCTGACAGTCCAATCTTGCAAACACAGATTTGTGCTAGGAGACTCAAGATGGCAAGCTAGCTTGTTCAAATCTGTGATATTTAAACTCTTATTCAACAAATAACCAAGTCACTTCTTCACTTTGGTGTTAGTTACTTTTGCTATCATTACTGCATTTGGCAACTAAAATGAAATGCTCCTTTGGTGAATTTGCTAAAAAGTAAAATGAAGAAAGTAGTGTCATGGAAGCACTCAGAAGATCAGATTTTAATAACATTAATTCAATGGTATTAAATATGTTTAGTTCCACAGAGGCAATAATGCCATATTTATCATGTCATCAGAAATAATTTATGCAACTATTTATCCAATACACAGCAACTTTATTTGAAAAGGCTGTTTCAGCTGGATTACAGATGCATTTCGAATTTGACAAGTAATTCAGCTGGAAAAATAACCATCATGCTTTACTGACATGCTCTTCTTGTCTTGTCTGCCTTTGGCCTCAGAGCTCCACATCCTAGTTGTGTGGATTCGAGAAAGACAAGTACTCATTTTCCTCTCTATGAAAGGATGTGAATCCCCAGAACTCCCAGTCACCAGCCAAAAAAGCTTCAAATCTCGGTCCTGAACCAGCAGATTGTGCATTAAGTACACAATTTCAACACTGTCTTGAGGTGAGTTTCTTTCGAGATCTGTTGTGAGGATCATTCTGCTTTTGTGAANGAAGGATGGGGCGGGAGATGTCATTTGACTTAGGGAACCCAGAATAGAATGGAGAATCCTTATGTTATGTGGAAGGAATTACCATGTGCTCATACCAATAGGCGACCAAACATTGATGAATACGTGCTCAGATTGATTTTTTTTTTTTCAGTCCTATACATGTTTCTGTGGTCATCTCCTCCAGAGCAGCAAATGTTCCTCAGCAGATTTATAACACCCCAGTCACACCCTGCACTGGCATCTCTCGAGGCAGACTAATCAGCTCTGCTTCCTGCCTGCGGCACATTAGGTCATCCCTCCCCTCTCCAGTCACACTGGGCACCTCAGACAGGCAGCAAGGAGGGCAAAGCTGCTCTTCTCCAGTCAATCTATATTAAGGGGCTTACACTGCAAAGCAAAGGAAGTGCTGAAAGAGGATACAAATAGATTAATATTACAGCTCGTAAGCAGTCCCAGGAAATTAAAAACAGTCTGCCTGAGCAACACACAGACTAGTGTGCTACAGGCATCCTCCCCAGCTCTCACCATAGTAACCAGGATAGCCAAACTGTCTGTGTCTCTTAGCTAGGGCATCTATATTTGAGAACATTTTCCTCCATTTCTGTAACACATAATTTGTACTTGGGCAAAAGACTTCAAACAGCTGAAAAATAACAATCACAACCTGAAGAAAAAATGTCCTCTTTTTTAAATATACATAGAGAGCAAAGAGAGAGAGAAAGCTAAGAGTTCTATAACATGGTTTCTTCACACAGCAAAGCCTTCTCACTAGAGAGATATCTTAACAAACAAGATATATACTACTCTGAACATTATAGATCTTGCATTTCATCACACATCACAGATATTTTGTATTTGTGTGCAGTGAGATCATTTCTTTGGTAGCTATTAATTCTAGCAAAACCACTTGTCTATATTTAGGTATTATACTGACATAGTATTTCCCCGAAGTTCTTGTACTTGAAATGTACATAAATAATCAATCGCTAGTAGCCAAAACAAGCAAACAGATAAATTAGAATGAATACACAAATGCAAATTATTCTTTCCAAGTGTTATGGTAAGTTTTCAATACAGAGCAAGTTGAGCAGATAAGAACAGTAACTGCTGTGTTTATCCTCGGTGCTGAACATACTCCTTTAAGCTCCCCCTGGAAGGTCAGGCTTCAATCACACCCTCCAGCTTGCATCTTTCCGGCAGCTCACACGGATTATTTTGCTGATACCACCATGTCAAAGGGACCAGGCTTCCATCTGTACATTCCCCTAATAGACTTCAAATTCCTAAAAAAAAAACCCTGCTCTGTTTTTCATTTTCAGTTCTTCGTCTGTACTAAAGTTAGCCAATGTGAGGACATACAGGAGTAGCTGTACAACAATCCCCTGCTACAAAGCACAGAAAAGATCATTCAGGATCATCCCCTCGGTGTCATGTCAGAGGAGGGAAACAAACCCCAGGGACCCACCATCAGACTTCCTGGTTGCTCCAGGAGATGAGAACATTTGCATGCTACAAATCCCCTGCTGAGGCCTCAGACCACTGCCAAGCCCCTCTGGCCACACCTTGCCTCCAGCACCCTGGCCCTACACAGGTCTGCACATGTGCATAAGGGATTACTGAGGTCCAGCTAACATATTCCACAGTTAAAGAGAGATTTTTTTACACACCTGGGGCTTGATTCCTACATTTCAACTGAAATAGAATGTACCTTCCTTGCTTCTCTGTGAGCACGCAGTCCTCATTTCTCACAATATAATTCATCACAAAAAGGGCTGCCAGCACTGCCATTTTGTGCTGTCTGCCACACAAGATTTTGCTGAGATAGCCATTAGTGCTAATGCTTATCCTGGCAATGGATCACTCTAGTGAATAGATTTGCTTGCTGTAATTATTTGAATTACTTAAAATTAGTGAAGTGCCAATCATTTGTTCAGCAGGGAGGAGATGCATACATTTTCTAGCAATAATCAACACAAAGTTGTCATAGCCAACCAAAACGGATTCCTGTCCTTAAATTCCTCTTAGAGCTACAAAATGTTTTCAGTTAAAAGCCACTTGGGGCTTAGTTCAGTAGTCATTTAAGAAAAGTTACGAAGAACTTTTATGAGACAGAATGAATGTACAGCAATTCTAAACACAGATGTGCAAGTACATGACTCACATAATTCCCGAAAACTACCTTTACTCACTAAGCACTGCTTAGGTATTCGACAAACCATTGGAATATACTAAAAATATAACACAAAGAGCAACTGAGTTGTGCCCTTTGGTTACCACCTCTGACTGGAGCCTGCAGTGCCTCAGATGCACACCCCTGTCCCCGGGAGGCAACGGAAGTGCTGGAGATCAGTCAAAAATGTAAATCCTCACCGGATGAGCTACCAGCTGAGTGTAAACTCACTGTTGTTATGCACCCTCATATTGTGTTTACAAGTCATAAGAGGTCCTGGCAGTAAGCAAGCTACTATTTTCTGGGGGTTTAGAGAACCAAAAAGCTGCAAGGGAAACCCCCACGGATTTCTCAGCACACACTGGAAGGTTGTTCTCTATTCAAGGCTGAATTTTCACTTTTAACTTTAACGGACAGTTCAGACATGAAGGTACATAAATACTGCAGCAAGATAGCTGTAAAGAGTTTTACTGCCCCTATTAATTTCCACTGAACATGACTATAAAAAGGAAATGAAAACAAAATTACAGTGATTATCAAATAACCCCTACACATACATATATTCATTTCCAGATATTTCTACTTTACTAACAATTACAGCTTGCCTTGAAATGCTCTACCCTCTCAGGACCTTGCCTCTGCTTTTATGAGGGCTTGTTTCCTGACAGCCCCACCATCAGGGCAGCAAACACCAGCACTGATGGGCCAAGCCTTGTGTGCCTGGTGGATTTGGTAACTGTTTATGCCCATTCAGAATGAGTACAAAGGAAATGAATGGCAAATTTGGATTTGGAAGCAGCATGTATCCACTTTTCACTGCAATAAATAGAGATGACAGAGAGACAATGACATGTCTGGTATAGATGATAACCCACTTTCAAGGCAGATGCCCCAAATCTCCTCTTTTCCCTTTCCTTCTGTTCCCTCCCCAAATCACTGACAACATTCTTCTCAATGTTGATTTTTTGCAAGGACAGACTTGTAACAGCTTCTGTTCAATTTAGGTGAAGTGTGAAGGTCCCATAAAACCTCAAACTCCCCAAAACTGCAAAAGCCTCAAATACTAACACTGAAGCTGAGGAGAAAACACAAAATGCTGTACCTTAGGTTACACATCATACATATTTCCCAAAGCATATTTTATTCTTGCCTCGAATATAAAGCTATTATAGATAATGATAATAATTTAAGCTCATTCTGTAAACTGTGGATGTTAGATTCATCTCCCTGCTACAATGGTAGTCACATTTCTGCAATGGGAGCGGGGCAGCTGCCTGAGGTTTGGATTTGGTAATGCTTTTGTACAGGTAACAATGCAATCAGATGCAGATAAGGACTCAGTTCTTCTATACTTTCCTCACAATGCAGTGATTTCCATGAATATATTTCCAATATCCTTCAGAAGCCAAGTTTGAAATCCAGGTGTCTACTCCATCCAGTCCATATCGTGAGGTTTTTTTTTGGGGGGTGTTATGATTGATTTTGATTTTTTTTTTCAAGACAGCAAAACAAGGACAGATTTGCCCATGCCTCCTGTTGAATCACAGAATAATAGCTCAGGATATCTTTTATTCTTGATGGTGTAATAGGCTAGAAGTGTGTTCCTGGTTAGGGATAAAGTCTCATTTTTCCTTTGAATTATTTGATAAAGAACAAAGAATGGTGTGTTTATTTGCATCGTATTACCATTCTACGGAAACCTGACCTTAGAAGAAATGTATAACAATATTGAGTGAATAAGATGACATTTCTTTTTTGGACCACTTCAATTTCGGCATTAGTGACTAAATCCAAGCAGTGTACAATATGAATCAAGATATGATTAATTCTGCCATGAATTAATATGCATTAACTTAATGAAAAAATCCAAAGGTTATTTAAAAATCCCACCAGGGTGTTCATTTTCCAAGGATAAAATTAATCAGACTACATAAAATTTCAAGACAGTCTCAATGCTATAACAATTGCTTTCATCTCTCCATGGCTTCAGTTTAGACACGAGGGTTGGGAACCTGGTAACACTACATATGGCTATTCTGCACACTGGCTGTAAGGAAACAGGAATTCTGACCAGGCAGAAATCAGGATTTCTCTATCTGATGCCCTTAAGGGGATCTCCACAAGGCCCAAGTTGCCCTGGAGGGTCCATCCTGCTCCACTACCAGCGCCTCACCACTACCCCAGCCTCAAAAGCAATGGAGAACTTCTCAAACATTCTAACTCTTTTATACTTTGACAGCTGTAACCAACTCAGCACAAGGTGCCATCACTTTTAATACTGGGGTAAAGACCACAGTGCACTAAAAGGTTCAACTTGCACTCTCCTGACCACTGCCAGCCCTCATCACCCCCAGTATAAACCACACACTCATATGCAGTTGTCACTAATGCAGCATCAGGAAGTTATTTACTTAAGAAACGTGTGAAAAATAATACAAAAAGCCTCTCACTTCTGAACAGTCCAAAAATGAAGTGGCCACTTACAATTCTGACCCCTAATTAGCCCACAGAACCAATTGGTTTTTCTTTTTTCTTTACAGTTTCATCTCATTGTACATTCAGCACCATGATTATAAAGAGGGAACGGTTCAGATATGTAATACTTGGGGTAGATTTTTTAAAATATACTTTGTATGCTAAATATCCAGGTCTCTGAGGCACTACTCCTTTCTGCTGAAATACACATCCCAGTGATGAGATGAACTGTAAAACGCTTACAAAACCTCATGCAACAGTGGTGAAATACTTTTAAAAAAATTGCTAAAATTTCTGAAGAGAAAAATCAAGCCACCACTAAGACTGATTACTTCAGCCTCTATCCTGTGCATGACCAGCCCTTAACTCAACAGAGACCTAGCTTCAGTTCATGAGAGTATGACTGCTACAACTTAGTAAGGGAAGAGCTACTTCTGAGATAGAAGCTGCTCTGAGAAAAGGATTTGTCAGAACATTCCATCATTCCCTTCCCAACCAACTGAGCACAGATATTGCTTAGCTCCAGATGGATATATCACACATTTTCAGAAATAAAGACAAAGCGAAAATATGTTCCAAATAACTCTCTCCCCCCTTCCCCCCCCTCTAATTATAAACCTGTTCCTGGTTTTGTGGGATTTATCTCAGCATGCACCCTGCAGTATGCCTATCATTATGAATTGCAAAGAATTGCATAATGGCATTGTTAATAGTCATTCACAGAAGTGTGCTGTAATGCATTTAAAAAAACCTCACAGGCTAAGTCGGGCCAAACAAGTAGCCTGATTTTAAAACTGCTGAACAGACAAGCAACTCCCACTCTCCAGTGAAGCTGCTGAGTGCTCAACACTTGAGAACTGGAGCGCTCTGTAATCTCTGCTCCTAGTTTGTCTTCTGAAAATTTTGGCTTGTGACAAAAAGTCTGGTCAATGTTAATCCTTGCCACAGAGTAAAATAAAGATAGTCAGGACTAGTCCTGGACTAATTCTGGAGCTTTGACAGGAAATGTGCTAGCAGGGGTAAGGGGAAAAGATTTGGGTGCTCACTTTCAACAACCTGTATTACAGACCCGGATTTTGCCCAGATCTAGATGTTTTCCTTCATTGCATTAAGGTAACCTTCAGAAAAATTCTGGTATCCTCTTGTTTCATCAGCCTTCTCAAATGAGTTCCAAACCTTAAACAGTAGTTATTAGTCTTTTTTGACATTTTGCACTACAATCCAGCCCTGCACAGATTAACATTTTGTTTCCTATTTTAGAACTAGTCCTGTCCCTCACAGCTGTGGAATAGCTTCAAGCACAAGTAACAAACATCAGAAGACAAAACAGTAACTGCATTTGACAAAGCCCTCAAACTATATTTTACAATCTCACAGGCAAAGTGTTATTGTGTATTTATTGTGTGGATTTGCAATTAAAGAAATTATATTCTGGATAACAGGAAAAGGCCGCAGTTCAAGTACTGTGGGGTTTTCCCCCCTCATATTTCCAGCACTCCTCATTAGACTGACTGCACAAACACCCCAAAGTATTTTTTTGCACCTATATAAGTCCTTTTCTTGTTTCCAAACTTGCAAGGACTTCTGAAAAATGAACAAACAAAAAGGATCACATGTTCCTGCTTAGTTTCTGTTTCAGAAAGGAGCATGAACTCCTGTTTTTATGAACTTCGCTCAATAAAATCAGTACTACTGTCAAGATTAAAAAAGGAAAAAAAAAAAAGGCATACCAACCCTAAATAAAACTGAAATACCTACAAAAGTGATGCTGACTTTGGTAACTCAACATACTCCTGCTGTTTGCTGAAATTTGCTGTCCTTTCAGGGTGCCCTACAGACACTTGAACAAGATGAGAAAAGGAGACTATTTCAGGACCACTAAGATTGGGATCAATGGTAACCTTGTCATTTTGATTTCTAAGTGTGCTCACAGTAAATTTAAGAGGTGAGAAAAAGACCTAGAATGTGATACATAAATTTATTCCTCAACTTGCTGTAAGCAACCTTACTATTACTGGGAATACATTTTATATATGCTTTAAGCCTCTGACAATACTATAATGTAGCAAACTGATCCAGCAGTATCTGAAACCTATTGGTGTCTAAGATACGACTGAGGAAAAAATATCCATTCTTTAGCCACATGCTTTGCAGGCAGATTTCCCCTTTTATTTTGGAGTATACTATAAAAGAAATGATAGAAATTTAAAGTATGTGCAAGACCTGCAGAAGAGAAAGCAATAAGAAAAGAAGCGAGGTGAGCACGACGAGAACAGATGGCTTTTGTCCACCTGCACCATCCCACCACCCAACTGTTCTTGGTCATTTTAATAAGTGATGAAGACCTCAAAAGACCCAAGGACTAGTAGCTGGCTAGTGCCTGCTCCTCCTTTCCCACAGTGCCCTCAACAGCAGCTGGAGTCACAGCCAGCAGCTCTACAGGTCAGGAAAGCACCGATCCTCCTGCACTGCATGACCTGCCAAAAAACAGAACAGCAAATCTCTTTAAAGGCAGCCAGCTTGCCTGCCTCATACTCACACTTTGCTAGATTGCTAACCTCCTTTTCCTTACTGCTACTGATGTTTGCTGGTATGCTCTGGAAGCAATGTACTAAGTATCAAGTAGATAGGTCCTTTCCATTAAATGCAATTTCCAGAAAATGAGCCATGCTTAGCCCTGGTTTATAATCAGGTGTAAATACCAGGCTCTGCAACCCGATGATAAAAACACCCACTCCAGAAATAAGGCAGAATCTGTGCTGCTTTCTTCTCACTCAGAGTTTCCAGTACAGGGAACAGTTGGATGCTGCAGCCCACGGGAGCTTGCTTCCTCTCAAGGTCATTGCAAAGGGCAGCTGACTGCCCCTCCAAACTAGCCCTGCCTGCTTTGCATTTAATTTGACATTAGGGTCAGTTCTGCCACAACGGAGCTTCCTTACAAATACATATGCATGTGTAGAGAAGTGAAAAACAAAGTGATGGGTGGCCACATCTTACTTTTGTTTTCAAGATCTTATTGCAGCCAACACCTAAAAGCAGAATTGTGAGTGAATACAGAAGTCAAAGGCTGGCTGTACAGCTCAGAATGAAACATTCCATTGTAAAGGCATCTTTTCATTTAATACAGCTATAGATTTTCATAAATGAAAAGCCTGAGACATGACAAGGAGTAGGAAGGACACCATTCTCAACTAAATACATGTGTGCGTGTGTATCACAAAGGAAAGGAGAAGGCACAGAGAGAGACAGGGAATCCCTGTATTAGGAATTCAAGCCATGGCTATAACAAAGAGGCCTGGAAAGTGTAAGTAGAATATTTGTAGTTGTGGACACCTACTTTACATCCAAGTAAAGAGGGAAAACAGGGAACAGAAGCACGCAATTGAACTCATTCCATACCAAACATCGCATCAAGAATTAAGAGGCTTGGTGCAGCAAGAGAAAATATTAAGGTGGAAGCAAATAACTTTTCAGTTTTGTTGCATTTGGGTCTGTTTGGGTTCTCTCGGTTTCTGTTTTAAAGGCAACGCTAGAGGGCAATGCAGAACGAACCTGCATCCTGCATATAATGCCCAGCTGGGGCTGCTCCACAGTCTTCACGCAGCACCACTGGCCTCCTATTCCTGGGGCTTGGGAACTTTTTAAAGAAAATTTCAAATCTCTCTCCTGAAAGATAATTCTTACTGTTTCCAGATATTTCACTTGATGGTTATTTTTTACAATACTAAGTTGCCAAGTAATGTGGTAATGTTACCAGGCTCAGCACTGATCTGGGCACACCACCACTTCACATGGCTGCTCCAACTGGTACATCTGAGGGCTGGATTAAAAAAATAAAACGTTGCAATCCTTGAGTTTAACTCCGCTCCTAAACTCAATAAAAGAAGTTATGCTTCTATTTAAGAGTTACTCTGAAAGTCAGCCTTGGATTTTCTCTTGAATTTCTCCTTAATAGCATCATGAATTAGACTGTTTCGGGCCACTATTCCACTTTCAAAAGTTCAGCTTTCAGACAAATCACCTACAGCTCGTACTGCAAATACAATACTTCAATATTCCTGACAGCTTCATCTATACCTGTGGATGAACAAACATCCTCTTTGGTTTTATTTTAACTGCCAGCAGTTGATCCTCAAATACTTTCATTTATCGAGTCACTTAGCTGCTAAATTTAGTGCATTACTCAGTTATGATGCTCCATAACAACATTTTTATCTTTTTAAAACTCCTCATAATTTTCACATTTTTAGAATATTTGTCTCATACTATACATTTAAAAAAAAAAAAAGGTGGCTGCTGAAATCTGCTTTAAGAGCAAAACTGTGAAAACCCCATAAACGATATTTAACACAAGTTTCCTATAGCTACTTGGGAAACTTTTCTTTCAAATAGTTTGCTAGTAGGTGATTACAATGTTGGAAGCACCACCCTTGAAATACCTTTTACTCTCACGTAAAAATATCAGTAAAATAAGCAGGCTTGAATCACCTACCTCAGGGTGTACTTTGAGTCAGATCCCTATGTTCCTTCCTATGCACACTACCTGCCTGGTTTTTGTTACTTAAAACTATCATCACATTTATGCTCACAATACTTCTTTCTTTTAAAAAAGTCCAATAATATCCTTTTATGCTCCATGGATGCATTCTAAAATGTTATATAGCTTCATTTTCAGCGAAGACTGGATGATGAATGATAGAATGACTCTTCTGGCTACAGAAGCAAAGCTATTTACTCATTTCAAAATAAGAAATACTTTTCCATATTTTTTGCCTTCCAAAACTATTTCAGCTGATGTTTTTAATGACAGAAAATCATTTCTTACCAAGTGGGAAGGAATGCCAGGACGTTGCATGTAACCGGTGTGGAAGGGGCTCTAACAAGAAGAGAAACAGTGCAGGATATGTAGTAACAAAGCAAAGAGGTTAATTGCTTCCATTGTCACCTGGACTCATCAGTTCATTTATTCTCCTGAAGGAGCTGTACCAGATTTATGCAATGAACACACATGAAGAGCAAGAAATGTTCTAAATGAAACTTGTTTGAAAACTGAATTTAGACAAGAAAAGTGATTGAGAAAACCACTCTGTACCAAACAGGCTTAAATTTGTGGTGCCTGAATGACTGAAGTAGTTTAATATCACCATGCTTTAGGGTGGACTGACATCCCCATATTTAGGTTTTCCTAAAATAAAAGGACTATTAAATAAAACCCCTCTCTGGGATGTGTCCTTCAGAATCAATACAATGTGAGCAGAACCAGCTGCCAGAATTACATAGACCACCTTTGACAACAAGTTTTCAGCTGGAAAACTATTCCAAGTGACATCACTCCATTTGCTAAGGCTTTCCCCTGTTATAACTCCACGCTGGCATTCTACTGCAAATATTAATTACTAATTAGTAGTGATACTGCCTCCCTAGCAAACACACACAACAGTAATTAAGTAAATGAAATTACAGGTCTGTTTAGGGGAGCAGGGAAAAGGGGAAGAGCCCTCTGCATCACCTGCACAGCATTAGCCCCATCTGAGGCACTCTGCCTGAGGGCTCTGCACTCTGCACTCACACACCCCCCACATCCCGCTGAGATTTTGCCTGGAGAGGGCCATCTCCATCAGGATGAATTTCACCCTCATCACATACAGCACCTCCTATTCTGGAATGCTTTAGCAAACACCATTTGTTCCCACAGGCTGCAGGACCAGTATATCTGTACGTCTCAGGAGGCAAACAAGCCCAGGCACCGCCCCAGCCAAAGGAAAGTGCTGGAAATGAGCACAAAAGGGTGAGTGTCCTCTCCCTGCAGCTGCCCAAGGAAATGCCACCATGGATGGACCTTCTGCTTCCGCTTCCTCCACCACCTCCCTCATTTGCCAGATTCTCCCATTCACCCCTCTGACACAAAATCCAAGATAATTAGCAACTCCCAGCACACTAAAAGCACTCAGATTAAAAGGGTCTTATCAACATGTTCAGGAGCTTTTCAGAAAGATTCTCTCTAGTTTAGAAACTGACTGACAGAAATTGGTGATGAGACCTCGTTTAAAAGCATCTGCCACTCCTTGACTAGCAATCTCCTTAAAAACACTGCTAGGTGTCCCACAAATACCAGGTAGTACAGCCAAACCACACCAATGCTGGTGTTCTTTTTACTGTTTGGGTTCCATATTATTTCATTAAGACCAAAACTGATAAAATTGCTCACTACAGATTATTCCATGAATGACACACCCAAAACCAGAAGAAGAACACAGCTTGCAGTGATCTGCTTGACACAGATATAAACTTAGACCAAAGCAGAAGTAGGTCACACACACACCTCACCAATACATAATAGTTAAATAGCCATTATTACCCAAAAAAAGTATTATTCCCATAGAACAGCAGCTTTAAACCAAGCCACGAAACAGATTTAATGGTGAATATGAAGCACCACATTTCTTTATATTATTCCTTTTCTCAATGCAAGATGCTTGAAAAAATGATTCAGACAAATCAATCCTTGTTTACAGTCACAAATTGTTAATGCACCATACAGAATTCTCAGCATACACAATCTCTTGAGAGCACAAACCTGAAATAAGTCTCTGATGGTAACACCTTAAGTGTCTTAAAAATACTTAGCTATGCATTTAGTTTAGGCATAGTAAGTCATGGGGTGTCTTACATTACAAAGAAATGCTAAATAAAATATACATGTGTAGTTTTACCCTACCTAGCCAATTAATTCCTCACCCTCCATGCTAAGGGGAAAATGCCAAGTTTTCCCCATGCTGGTTTGAGAAAGAAAGGATAGGAAAGTTCATGCCTGTTGCCATTTATCCAGCAAATACTTTCAACTGAGCCAGCACCTGGCAGCCAACAGAATGCAACAACCTGCATCTCTATTAGCAAGTTAGAAAATAACAGTGAGACAATGTGGCAATTATTGTTTCTGTAAAAATACCTTACTATTACGCATATTAGTGCAAGTCTGAGGTCTTTAGAAGAGTGATCAATGAGAATTCATTACATTATTGACTTGATCAGATACCAAAATGCTTCATCACTTGAAATAAGGCCCTACACCAATTTAATGAAATGTTTTTATACAGCATTAAGATTTAGATCCTGAAGGTGAACCTTTCTGAGAAGGGAAAGATCCAACTTCCAGGCACAGTGTCCTGTTTTCAGCATATGAAGTTAATAGGGAGCTTCAGCAATATCTGTCTTTTCAGCTGAAACCCCTAAATTGCCTACTTCTGTAATTACCTCTTCCTTGCTAAGCTACCTTGCTATTTTCAACAGAAAGAGGGGATAGAAGTAGTTCTCTCCTAGCAGGGTGCTGGCTGTCTACACCCTGGAACTCAGTACAGCACCATCCCCTCCTCTACCTGGAGTCAGCCAGAGGTGAAGGAAAGCTGCAGGTTGCATCACCACCTCCATAAGCTGGAAATGAGGTGAGGAGGCTGAGGAACAAACCTATGCTCAGTCAGGGTTATGCAGATCAACAGGCTCTTGTTAGGAATTCAAAGGGGGATACCCAGATGTAGTTAGTTTTTTCAATCTGTGATTGACAGATTGATCAGAGTAATTTTAGCTTAAGTGACAACCATTATGTAACTGTGATAAGCACTTCAACACCTACCAGACCTACCTAGGCACTATCACTAAGACCTACTGAATTCTATGGCTGCATCAGTCACAGAGTTTGGAAAAGGAGACTGAACAGAGACCATTCAAGGTTCTAAGGAACCTGGGAAAGGTCTCCATATGATCCAAAATAATTTGAAGTTCACACAGGAGTTTATTAAAGGCTGTCACAAAAACTTCCATACTGGTCCCTGTCGCACTGACGACTGCAGAACTGCAGGATGAAACTGGAGCTGATCCACTGTGCCTCTTGCAGCTCAAACCCACTTTCTGTAATCAAATCTAATTGTTAGCTAATTGTACTTAAAACAATTTACTGCAAAGGAGACAACCTGGCCTGGACAGTAAGTGCCCAGCTTGTGGAGTAGGAGACACTGGAAGTCCTCCAGCTGAGGCGCCAGCAACGACCCAAGTCATGCTGGAACTCTTCCCACTGCACTCCTGCTCTGTTGTGCAAGGAAATGGGGGGCCCTCAGCCCTGTGGCTGACAGAAGGCGTTAAAACACCAGGGCTCCACTCTGGAGATGGAAAACCCACTATAAAGGAGCAGGGCAACATGAGGGAAGTGCTGAGAGAACAGAAGGTTCAGCCCACAACTGGACCCAAGGCCATCAACTCCCTGGTGGAGGACACACACTGACAGGGTCATTCAAGGGAGGGAATGGCTCAGAAAGCCAGTGAGGAGATGCTGAAAGAGAAATTGAGAAATAAAAAGTGAGAAGGCAGCACATCCCTTAGAAAGAAGGCAGCATGGGGAAATGAGTGGTCCTATAGCAGCTGGAAATGTGGCTCATTGAAATAAGGGGGAGACTGCCACAAGAGGGGCAGAATTTGGTGAAGAGGAGAAAAAAAAAAGAAATCAACTGAAGCACTTTTCCACAGTTTTGTTTCAACTTCTCAGACCTATCCATCAGCAAGACAAGAACTATTCACACATGAGTTTTCTGGGAAAAGCTAAAAACTGTAGGCTGAACTTGTGTCACACGATCCAGTAAGCTAACTCAGGTTTCATGTTCTCTCACAAACTGAAAGATTCCTCTGTTAAAAAAAAGCATGGTAAAAAAAACATTGTTTTTTTTTTTTTTTCAGCAGGAGTGGTAATTGAGCAGCAAGATGGAAGGACTGTCACTCAAGTTACAAGTTGTGTCACTTATCCAGAGTGAATTATGTTAAAAACATGAGTAACATAACACATCATGCTGTTTAATTTCATATAGACTATAACAACCTCTCCCTACAATTTCTGAACCATATATGCCTCAGGGCCAGGAGCTGCTGACTAATACTACCAAAGTTGGATAATGTCAATTAGAGGGTTTTCTCCAGGGAAAAGAGACATTTGAAATGGGTACTTTCAAAACAGTAGGATTTTTAACTTTCCATTACATATGCTTTCTTTTATTCCAGTATGATAAAAGAAAAAAGTATTATTATGTACCAAAGTGATTCCAGAGTGACAGGAATCAATATATTTTAATTCTTCTGTGTCAGTTCAGAAAACTGAGATGGCAAGAAAATGTAAATGTGCCTGATTCAAGGCAAAACTGTTTTAAAGCCTAAAGTTTCAGAAAACAATTAGGTTTAAGAATGATCACAAGGATTGAAGATTACTCCATTCCACTGTTCCAGGCATTTACTCTTCGGACATGCAAATGAGGAGTATCTTCCAGAAGTTCCAGGGGCTCTTTGTGCTCTCTCCTCTTTAATATATCTGCTGAAAATGTGAGGTTAAAAATCTATAACATCAATAAAATGGATGCTAAAGCTGAACAAGTAGAAATTTGCAAGCAAGGCCAACCCAAATCTTTTTATTATGCACCAAAATTCAATTTTCAGCATAGGATGTATTGACATACTAAGGATTAAGACTATCACCATATAATTAAATTTAAATCTATAAGAACCATTTCTCATCCATACAAACTTGATTTTAACAACATACTATACACTTTATTTACCAAGACAAGAATAGACATGGTTTCCTTATAGAGCCTATTTGCATTTTGTTTCACAAATCTAAGCAGATTTTCATTTCTCAGCTTGTCAGAACAACCCAAATTTAGAAGTCAATTTACACTCCACGAAATAACTTAATTTTATGAATAAATTAAAAGCCACAAAACTATTCAGAAAAGACTACCATGAGCATTTACTTTACTATTAGCAATGAGCAAACAGCAGCAAATACTCTCCCCCGACAACAATAACGTGCATGGGAACTGAAGCAACCACATTAGCAAATCTAGTGGTAAAAGACAGCTTTGGAAGAAGTGTAGCACCACCACCAATCTCAGAAACAGAACACCACTGCTCATCTCCTCATGACAAAAGCTGGTGTTCACAGGTGCTGAATTACAAGCACCAGGAGATCCACTGCCACCATGCACACAGAGATGAATCATTTTGCCACAAAACGACGAAATGCCAAGAGCTCAGCCCCCCTAACATTGGCTCCACTGAAATCAGTGATGTTATTTCAGGAGAGACAAGCTTTGCTTATAAAGGACCTGATTCAGCTCCACCAGAGTCGTGGACAGCTCTTCTTCCACACTGCTATTGATCATGCAGTGGAGAAGAGCTCATCACACCCAGGAGCCTGATCTCTCAGCACCTGTCCCCACACAAACTGAAATTTCTGCCCCTTGCAATTTCTCATCCAAAGACACACTGCTGACCAGATTTTGAGCAGTGTGCCACAACGGAAGAGTCCCCTCTGGAGACTGCCACTAATGCTGCTGAGTCAATCCTTGGAGTTACGACAGAGCAAATGTCCCTGGCAGAGATTGCAAAGTGTGTTCCCAGTGCAGTGAGCCCAGGGTGCTGGCTCAAGAAAAGCAGATTGAAAACTGCCTATTAGTCCAAAAAACAATGCTGGCTGCCTTAAGCAGCCTGACCCCAAACACTGACTTTTCACCTGCTGCATAAGCAGTTGGCTCTTCCCTACACAAGGCATTCATTCTTGATAGAAAGCAATTAGACACAATGCTGAAATCATGCTACACTGATCAACTGAGCAAGGCAGACAGGTGAATTAATAAACAGATTAGAATGACCTTAAGAGGTCAACATGAGCTCTTGCCTGTGTACTTTTAAGAAGAAACTCTATTTACACATTTCTCTTAGGAATTTCCATCACTGATTTACACAATACATAACACGTACACTGAGAGACACTAGCAACAGAAATTGTGCAGGTTTTATAAAGATCTTGGAGGAGGCATAGGAAGAAGGGGAACAAAAGATCCTTCAAAACAAAAAATGTGCATTTTCAGCAAAGCTTCTGGTACGAGAGTTTAATGTGACATTTCCCACTACTCAGAAGTGACTGATGCCCAGCAAATAACCATGAAATGAAGTGGGGAAAAAAAATTTACCACTGAAGTTTTGAGCTGGTCTAATTTATTTTTAATTCCTTCACTCCTGATTATCTCTTAAAGCTTCAGAGGACCAAGAAATTTTCATGGCTAATTTCATTCTTGCAGTTTGAAGGGGAAGAGGAAAGAATACTCTTTTGTTAAAAAGCAAAGCACATCTTACATCTCTAATGACAGCTGAGTTCAGTGCTCTCCTATAATTGAGATTCCAACATTTACTCAAAAGTGATGACACAAACATACAGGATAAAGCCCCTCCATAAGGCCTTGGGATTCAACTTGACAGTTTCAAAACACTGACACTGTAAAAGTGTGGCTGGAAAATGCAGGACAACTGAAGCGCAGGCACAAGAGGCAGAGGCTGCTGGTAGGGAAGGGGAAGAACCCTGAAGGATGAAGCAGAGAAACTAATTAGGCTTCCTATTCCATAGAGCTAATCCTGTCCAGTGAAGCCTCAGCAATAAATATTGATGTGATACCTCCATCATCCTTTGAAAGCTGAATCCCCTACTGAATACCACAGTGCTAAAACAAAGTATTGTTCTGCTTTCATCTAAATTTTCTATCCTTCATAACAAATCTCAGTGACACCTCCTGGGTGGCTTCTTATCTTTATCCTCCCCACCAAGACTGATATTTTCAGCACACTTGCTGAAAACCTATTTCTTTGGCCAATCTGTTCTAAATGCAGAGCTACTGCATGTCTTTATGCTCAGAAGTGAGACCCTGTTGGCCAGGTGAAGGCTTGTTTTTGAGGTACAACCTAATCACATAGGAAAATCTGAACACATACTGCTGATTGTGTTTTCCCTACAGCAAACTGCATGACCTTTTCCTTGCTACCCCTCTCGCATATTTATTACCGAAATTGTGTAGGAACAGGAAAACCAAGAGTGGATGAAGAGAGAATGGGATATGAACAGCAGTCAAAGAGCAGAAGGAAGGCTTGCCACCACTCAACTCTAGAGATAAACGAGACAGAAGGCAAGGGAAAGGCTAAATATGGAGAAAGTACAGCTGCCAAGAAAGGAAGTATCTAAAGAGAACAGGAAGGCAGGAAATACCCATTTCAGGAGATGGTCTTTAGGATGGACAGGTGGCATAACTCACTGGAACCACAAACCAAGTTAAGTTTATCACCTGGCTCAGGAGTTCACAGCCAAATACCATTTGTTTATCTAACTCCTCTTGGTTAACTCAGTAATGCTCTTCAAGTACACCTTCACCGGCCATTCAGAGATTCATCTTCTGGATCAAAACAATGTACTTAAAACCTTCCTCCCAAACACCCTGTGAAAAGAAAGACAAATTTCTGCCAAGACCAGAAAAATGATTGCTGCCTGTTTACAACAGTGTAGTTCCCTCCCCATCAGGGCATCCTGGGTCAAGCCCGTGTCTAACACTGATATGGAAGCAGCCTTGACGTGCTGTCATGAGGGACGTGCTCCAGCCCAGCCCGGCACACCCCAGCTGCCTCCAGGATTCCAAGTGCACGAAGGGAAAGCCCAGCTGAGGAGGGAAGCACGGCCTCCCGCAGGTGTAGGGAGCCGCAGCCGCTCCACGCTGGAAGGCGCCGGTTCGCGGTCACACCCCGGCACCGGCTGCAGCTCGTGGGGCGAAGGCTCGAGGCACGGCGGGAGCCTTGGCCATCTCATCACAAGACGTGAGCGCTTGGGGCCGTGCCCTCGGCCTCCCGTGCCCACAGCAGCAGCTCTCAAATGTAAACGAGTCCCATTGTTTCCTCCACCCACCCCCTCCCCAGAGACCAATGACACTGCTCCAGTCACCAGAGGGGGGGTTTGGGCAGGGGAGCTGTGCCCACAGAAACATCACCTCCTCTAGGTGACAATACAGGCAGACTCTGACCAGCCACTGCTGGAACAGCAGACCCCAAAGTTTGCTTAATCCTAAATCCCCTGGGCTGCTCTGTCTTCTTGGCAGTTGGGTTGGTCCTCTAGAATATGTGGATCATCTGCATGAGCTTCAGCCATAGAAAGTGGTGTGTGCTGTAAAACTATAACTACATTGCTGGACACCATAGAAAATATTTCTATAACATGGCAAAATATTAACAGCCAAAATTTAAAACCCACCTCAGAATTTAGGTGTAAATGTATCTCCTAGTCATGAGGCAACCTATCATCCCTGCCAGAAACATATGTCAGGAAGATATCCTAATTTACCATTAAAAGTGATTTCAATTATATTTTACCATGCCTCCTTCCAAAGCTGCTCTTTGCAATTCTGGGAGAATAGAAGAGCCAATATGGTTTAATTTGCTTTTTCAACAATCTGCACTGAATCCTTCACCAAGGAAATGGATTAACTATGAGGCTGTCATACACCTTCATATGGTAGGAAGGCAAACACATGCTCAGAAAATAAAGGGTGGGAGTCTGAATATATTCTCTGCAACAATGATAAACCCTCCAGATGCCTTTTTCTACAGCAGTCAAGGGAATTCGCATTACAAATTAAGACACCAAGTTAATATTTAAAACAAGTTAGAAAAAGCTGAAGAAGTGTACCTCCTAGATTTAGCAATCTGTTTTTTGAGTATAAACACATGAAAATCATCCTTTTCCAAGTGGGAGGTAGAAATTACATGGATATCAGGAAAGCAAAAAACTGCTACACAGAAGGCAATGATCAAATTTGTCTTTTAAGCACAGTTTCAGGCAAAAGGCTTACGCCATAAGAGAAATTAGTCTCACTGAAACTGGAATTTTATTCCAGAATTTAATTGACCACAGTATTTTCAAGCCCCAAAAATATATAAAACCGATCAAAGTGACACACAGCAAAAACCATAGCTTTCATAAGATTAATGCTTATTGTAAACTTGTTTTTCTCAGCCATGTCCATAATATTCATTTACATGAGCACATGTTGATTATCAGTCTCTCCTTTGAAAAAGGCTTCATTCAGATACCTGTTTATTTGTAATCCTATGTTTGGAATACACTGTGAAAACTATAATTACATTGAAATTCTGTAACTAACATATATTTAAAGCCAGGAATACTAAAATAATGCAAAACAACTGAGTTGCAATGGTAATACTGATTCCGGCAAAGAACACACCCATCAGCATCTAGCATAAACAGAATCATCCTGATTCTACACCACCATCCTTATTCAAAACAAATTATCAAACCATAGCCACTCCACACTCAGAAGCAAATAGGTCGAACACAAAAATGAGTCAAAAACAGAATTACAGCAGACTGTCTGTACAGGGAGTTAGTTACCTTTTTTCCTTTCTTTTTCCTGTGAGCTGGTTTAGCATTTTTCTCCTTTGCTTCCTCACTCATTTTTTCAGCAGGTAAATGTACAGGGGAAGGGGAATAAAAGAGATCACTGCTTGTATTCCAACATGCAAAGCCACTCAAGTATTCAGAGCATTGAAACCAAAGTCCATCTGCTGACGCTTCTCAGACAAGTAACAGAATAACTGCTTTTAAAGGCAGCCTCTGCTCCTCCTGCACAGCCCGGAATCGCTCATAGCCTCGCTCTGCTTTCCCCTGTGAGAAACGGGCTCTTCTCACATCACTCCGATCCCTCTACAGAAAAGCAAAGGCGTTTTCCTCTCTCTTTCTTAACCAGTCTTTACTCCCGAGATAAGATCTCGTCCACGCTTCCTCGCCTGGTCATCCGGAGCGCTGCCAGTCCCTCAAATGGAGTTGATGAGCAGGCAGCAATTAGCTGCAGACGCGGGCAGGGCTCACCAGGGCTCACCCGAGGAGGATTTGCTGCCGTTTCTCGCAGACACAGAAAGTGAGCCCGAACCGCTCGGATTGCCGGCCGCGTACAATACCGACATGTGTTGAATGCATCAGGGCATACCAGAAAAGGAAGCCTCCAAGAGTGATAAAAGATCAGGTTACTGGATCTTAAAGCCACTCCCAGGCAGATTCGAACAATAAAAGGCACAAGACGCTGCTGAAGAAATTGCTAGATGAGATGTTTACGTTTCCAACAGCTCTATATCCTCGTCCAAAGGACCTGAAAATTGCCACTCTGAACAATAAGCTTAGTGATATCAATTATTCATCTCATAAAAGCAGCGACAGCATTTCAGCAAAACACACATTCACAACTATTCCTGCCTGTGCAAGCTTGCTCCTCCCTTGTTCGCCTGTTCCTATGACAGGATTTGCAGGGTCCCTGCAAAGGCAGCTCTCACACAAGTGTTACGTGCCTCATGTATGTGCACGACTGGCAAGTCACAGATCATGTTTCCACATGCTGCCACCTACTTCGCTGAATGCTTTGGACATTTCTCTCATGGAAAAAAAGAAAAAAAAATCAGGAGAGGCCAGAGACTTCAGAGCAATAATTCTCTCCCCTCTGTGCCCATTGAGACACATGACATACAAGCCAAATGTTACCAACAGCCATGACAGCAGCCATTCAACACATCTGAATTACGTCATTACCACATTTCAGACTACGTACCTCTTTAGGCACATCCACAGATTCCTACATTGACATTGCCCCTTAGCATCCTCTTCAGGGAAGGTGAGAGGGGTACCAGACATCCTGCAACAGCCCCATCCTCTACACTCATACTGCAGACTTGAGGCAGCAAAACGCTAATTTGCCCATTTCTGAGGTGAAATCAGTCACATCAGAGGCTGACAGAAGTGACAATGTTTGTCACAGGGTTGCTATGTTGCTCTTTTGCTGGGGGTTAGGGGGTGGGGGTGATATTTGGTTTTTCTGTTTGTTTGCATGTTGAGGTTTTCCTTAAACAGGCAAAGCCCAATTAATACATGCATTTTGGGGGTGGTTGAGGTTCATGTCAGGATCCTCCTGCCTTGCCTCTCTCAGATCTTTTCGCCCTTCACCCTCCTTTCAGCAGCACTTCCCTCACGACAAACAACACGCGTACCACGGACTAAGAAAAGAAGAAGATGTAATGCACTGATTCATAATGCTGTTTGCCTGAAAGCTTTCTCCTTGGATCACTCCCTACAAATGAATTTCAGTGAGCAACCACAACAGCACCATCAGATGGAAGCAGTTTTCTGTGTGCTGGCAACAAGTCCTTGTGCTTGCCGTCTCCATGGGCTGGAAACAAACTGGCATCATCTGACCCTGGGGCTCCAAACTGGGGAGTTCATTCCCCACATCAGCCTGGCAAGGTTGGTATTCTGAGGAACTGCACCTCATACAGTGCAAGGTTTAAATAAATACTGTCAAAACACCACCCAAAATGAGCCTTCATTTAAATCACTGACATACGATGGAATTCATACTTACAGACAATATATTGGTACAAAACACAAACACTGTCGATAATGCACAAACACAGGAATTTAATTTTCACAGGCAGTTTGTTTTTACTGGCCATCTCAGAGAATGAAAAAGCACCCCAGCCTTTTCCAATTTCACTTTTTCTATATGTTATGTTACAAACTAAACTGCTCTCTGCTGGTTAACAGTGGGTAAAACAATGCTTAAACAATCAAAATAACATCCTATCCTTAAGGTACATGCAAAGCTAACCTCTTCTATTCAAGACAATTTCCTACTATGCGTGCATCCACCTGGACAACACATTGTTTTCTGAATTAAGTCCAAATAGGTAGAATTCAAGTACAATTAACTGCTTGTTCTTAAAAATAAGCTCAGGCCTGTATCCCTTACACTAGCTAGCTAAAAGAAAGCCCCTAATTGGTGGCACGTTTAGCTAACTGCATGCATAGAAAGCAATTCTGTATTACTTTTTAAATTAAAATACTTTAAACAGTCATGCTGCTTCTTCAGGAATAAATAAAGAAAAAAAGGCCTCTTCCCAGAGCAGCTCATGGGCTGTCAGATGCTGACACATTCAAACCATTCCCTGATCTCTGGCAGCCAATGAAGGAATATCACAGTCTCCCACTGAACTTTGGTTATTCTAATGGGTACCTCCAAGTCCAGCCCATGAGATGGAAACTGTTCTTTAGGTTTTAGGACACATCACATCCTGTCCATAACTCAGGTAGCACTGAAGACATTGAATTATCAGTGCCCTACTTCAGAACCCCTTTAATTTTTCATGTTTTTCTCTCTCATTTTAACAAAAAATGAGTAATCTCCCAAGCACTGGTATATTTAGAATGTGAAGGAAAAATCTAGATAAGCAATAGAAGAATTTTATAGTCACAAGATGCTCAGAGAGGTAGGAAAAGCTCTCACACTCCTCTCCTCCCATATTGCTCAGCTAACCATAGCAACCCTGCTGAAAAGAAATGTAATGAATCTCTCTTCTACCACTTGAAATAATCATTCATCTGTCAACATTTAGACACTTTCATGAGGTCTTGTTTTTCATTTACTCCTTACCTCAAAAAATTTGTCAAGCTCTTATACTCCAGGTAAGAAAGCAGAAGAGGCAGCTAAGTACTAGATATAAGAGTACTTAATAGAAATACACAACAGATTTCTTAGGAAAGGCTTTTAGGAAGGGGGAAAAAAAAAAAAGAAAGAATAAATTATTTTTCCTTCTTCAAATCATGCCTTTCAACTTTATTCCTCTGCAGACACACAAATTAACTTTGATAGCAAAACTGCTATCAAGTGACTGCTGACATCAGTCCATCTCTAAATTACACTATGGAAATTATTCAGATTATCCTTCTTCTATCCCTAGGCTTTTAGCATGCTCTGTGTAACTCTGCACATTTAAATGCCTAAGGCAATTGAAATGGAAGGAGAAATGCCAAACAAGACTGCCTGGAAAAATTAAGATTTTCAAACACCCAAGAAAAGTCTCTTACGAACATTAAAGTGTGTCACAAGCAAAAAAGCTCAACAAAAAAAATTCCGTATTTTTAAGAAACAACAGAAAACAAGGAAAATTTAAAGCTTTAGAAATTAGCTTAAATTAAAAAAGCAAACAAAACTAAGAGCAAATATCAGGGTAGAATTACCTTACAATATGCTAAGGAAGCATTGGCATTCGGAAAGAACATATGCTCAAAGATACTGCAGTAATGCTATGATCAAAGCAGCAGTTCAATAAATTACAAATTACAGCTGCTATCTACTGTCCAGCTAGCCCTCGCTCACAGAAGCATTTTCATCTTTCCAATGTTCACAATATTTACTTCTTTGTGGAGTATTTTGGTGTGTTTTGTGTACGATTTGGTAAGCTACAGCAAAGGAGCAACATGCAGAAATCTAACCCTAAGAAAATGCACAGCTCCTTTGGAAAGTAAAGTTACTGCTACTGTGCTTTGAAATCTTTTGATTAGTGATGAGAACATGCACACTGCTCCCTGTAACTTGCTGCTTAATCACAGCAGTGTCTAGAAGTGAACTTTCCCAACCTCCTCGAAACGTATCAGTTCTAGGGTGGTTCTATTTTTAAATCAAAATAACTCGCATAAGAGGACAAGAGGATGGGCCAAGTTCTGTCTATCAGGGCAGTTCTATTTATAACTTGGAGTGACTTGCATGCGAGAAGCGAGGGGGACACAACTTGTTTTTGGGAACCTGTTTTGTAACCGCGTGCAACCGGATCCAAAAAAATGGCTACGGTAGCTCCTTGCTTTACCAAAGCACCATCCAAATCCAAACAGTCAAGCAATTCCAAAGCCTAACCACAGGATTAAGAGCACGGAGAAAGCAGGCCAGCCAAAAAAGCCAGCTTGCTCCTAATCCATGTAGAAACCCACAAGCTTAATTTAACAAAAAACTTACGGCATTCAGCGTTAACTGCAGGATCACTTTGCAGATGGAGCGCTTAGTACTTCCTCAAGCAATATCCTACACTATAAACAGCCAAAATTCAAGGTTAAACCAAGTATTACCTAGACAAGAATGGAATTTGTGCTGAGAGTATGGATGGCAATTTAACTTTACTCCTCTTTCTCTTACAAAATTAAAACCCAAACTCAATGTACAACACCTATTTTCCTTTCAAATATGAAAGGAAGTACTTTGTGAAAACATTAAAAGCTAATAAAAATGTTTTCAGCTCATGGAGCTTGATTGCTTTTCCAAATCCATAATTTGAGAAAAACAGCAGTTTAAGAAAATTACAATTTAAATATTGGCATTACTGACTTCATTAACTTACACCAGACATCCAACCCAGCCTATTCACCAATCTGCTCCTATTTGCAAAGCTGCATGTGTAAAAGAGTCCGTTATCCCATGTACACATAAAAACAACCCAAAACCCATTTATCTTCAGGCTAAGATTATGAGAATGGAGTGGTGGTTACCACTCAACAACCATATCCCTGTTGCTGGTACAGTCCACTACAGACTCAACTACCAACCTGAAGATTTTCTTGGCCTAGAATTCCATGCTGTAGGTTTGATCTGCCCCACTATCTCCTCCTTCCCTCTAAATGAAAGCCCTGGAATAATATTCCAGGGTAGAAGTAGAAATCAACTAAAGAAATAAGAGCCCTCTGACCAAACTCTTGATGAAGAGAGCTGTGCTCTCCTGTGCTAGCAGGAAAGAATTACTACTCCTTCAGGAGGACAGATACCTATATTAAAGATTTATTCTAACCTTTAAAAAGCTAACTGAGAATTAAAACCAAGCAATGGCAAAACAACTCAGGTTAACAAGTTAAAATTAACTTTTGTATGAAATCTACGGATGAGCATGACATGCTAACATGAACCAAAACCAAGTTGTCTTGCCTTCACAATTACCTTAACATAGGTTAGCTAACTGAATTTAGGAGCCTCGAGGACAAGCATGTCCCTTGGGGACAGAACTGAAGGGAGTCTGGGAGCGAAGCCCAAAGTGGCCCAGAGAGAAGTTACTCTCAAGGAGAAAGCAAGCTAAGAGATTAAATTCCTTCCCTCGCTCCCTTCAGGGGGTAAATTAGCTTGCCTTAAAGCATCCTTCAGTAGCTGAAATTTGCAAGAACTCCAGTCCATTAACAAGGGTATACCAAACCAAAAATTAGCTAAGGAAAAAAGAATCACACTGCAAGAGTCCTGTAAAATTTGTTAGCACAGGTAATTCTCTGCCAACTGTGTTTGAAAATACAGATACATAAAGAGAACATATTTTATATCCAAGCCCTATAAATTCTTATTTACCAGCTGAGATACTTCATGAAAGATTATGGTTTTGATTTCACTACTGTAGTCTTTTGCAAAACCTTTTTTTTTTTACCTTGTTTTTTGAGAAGCGTTCTTCTAAGTCTAAGCCTAGAAAAACAGACCATTTTGCTAAGCTAAGAGAACAAGTTTTATACTAAGCACACATATTGCTGTCAGGAAAGTCTCGCAGAGGAGGGATGGGAGTGAGAGCAGCCCACTTTGGACAAACCTCCACAGGACCAGAGAAGCCCCACCCTAAAAAGCAGTATTTCAGACAACGTATTTCCATGTCCCTTTCCTTCAGCACCTCAGCAGGACTTGGAAGTAGGCCTGCCAGCACAGGGTGCTTCCCAGCATGCAGTGTCCCCGTGCTTACACTTGGGATGCAGGAGGACACCACCCTGGGCTTGTTTTCTCCCCATGTTTACATTTAGGATCAGGAGGACACCACCCTGGGTTGGTTTTCACAGGCTGTGTGGCAGCTCCATGGCCAGGGGCAGGTGTGTGTCACCTGGCCATGGTGCCACCAGCTTGGGGCTCCTGTCATCACAGGGCTTCACCAGGGTGTTTGTCAGACAACAGCACCTCACAACAGCTCATCTGTGGTCAGAGTGCCTCAAATCCAGCCTAATACCAG
This sequence comes from Phainopepla nitens, assembly GCA_013400175.1. Lineage (NCBI taxonomy): Eukaryota > Metazoa > Chordata > Aves > Passeriformes > Bombycillidae > Phainopepla > Phainopepla nitens. The sequence continues at coordinate 397,325 of VXBQ01006524.1, read as the reverse complement.
CCCCATTAAGACAGGTCTGTGGGGCAATGGAAGGTGGCCAGGGAGCAGATCCACACACAGGTGCAGGGCAGCCTCTGCTGCCCAGGACAGTGCTCATTGTGACAAGCACTGTGAAATGGACAGGGGCTTCACAAGCCAGGGAAATGGGGTAAGCCTTCACGACAGATTAGTCACAAATTCACTGAACTAGTAAGTGCTGAACAACCCAAATTTAGCTTTGATTCTAAGGCCCCAGGCTGCAAGATTTTTGTAAGCCAGACGCTCCTCCGAATTTCACTGATGAAATCACAGCAGCAAGAAAAGCTGTTCTTTTAAGCATGGGGGAAAAAAAGTAATGTTGGAGCAACTCCACTTTGGGAGCACATTTGGAGCATAACAACACAGTAAGCTATCTAGCAGCTTTGTGCCTAATTAGAGAGAAAAAATGGGTCTCGTGACATTTTGGTTAGGTGACAATTTATTCATTTCTTACCTTTTAATTTAAATCATAATATCCCAAGTATCTGCTGTAAACACAAATTTAAAACTGCAAGAGAAGCACTAAGTCATGGCACTAACTGAAAAATGCTTAATGTTAAATCCTAAAGTTTCCAATGAGGGATAAAACAAAAATTATTTCTAGTTTCAAGACTCTTATGGCCCAACAGTTCCTGAATTGTGTATAGGAGCTGTTTAACAGCCATCTACCCAAGTGCCTGTTAAAGACAAAACCCCCAAATTTGATACCCCACTCTACACAGTTAACACTTACTGCAATATTATCTATAGAAATCTGTTCATATTTGCACATAGATAGCTATACTACAATATAGTCCTGAGGTAAATAAGCTTATATAAGCTATCAAATTAGAATTTTTGCCCTCTAGAGAACTAATTTGCCTTACACATGTTGGTTATTTTGCATTCTGACAAAAAACATGACAAGAAAAAAATATTTGGGAGCAGGAGAAGAAAAAGAAAGGTTGCTTGCACTTATGCCTCCCATACAATATCTTTCTCCTGCTCCATGTTTTAGGAAGGAAAAGGTGCCAAAAAATTAGGCTGTTTTCATGAAGAATTAATTATTGATTTTGGGGTTTTGTTTGCTGCTGGGTTTTTTTAAACATCTCCAACAACTACAGCAGTAGGTTTGTTTGGTCCAGCTACAACACATACAAAAATAGGTGAAATGATGGCCATAATTATTTCACAGGGGAAAAGATGATGGGTCATATCCTATTTACATTCCAGGCTAGATGCTGGCCATGATTAGATTTCTCTCATTAGAAGATATGTGGATGGGAATAAATTCAGAAAATGGAGAGACAAGAGAGACCAAACTGGAGGGAGTGTGTAAGAGGTCAAACAGCAAAATGCATCAAATTTCATCACTCAGGAATATAAAGAGAGACATTGTAATAACATTTACTTTCTCCCTCACCCTGTGCCCATAATTTGTGGTGTCCCAGAGAATCGCAACATCTCATAGCAACAAATGTTTTTAGCTTTGATGTAATTTTTTTTCCTTAAATCTCATGTAGAGTAGTTTGAAGTTTTATCTCTTCCCAACATGAAAATAAGATTTTTGTTTTCAAAAAACAACAATCAATCAATCATATGAGGCTGCCATGGGTCTATGCCTGTCAATTAAAAAATATATACTTTCAACTGAAATTATGAAGTTAATTTACACACAGCTCAAAAGGAACAACTATCTATCAAGATCCATCAAATATTTGCTTCAACAGACCTGAATCAAAATTAAGAGTTTCTTCCTACAATCTATTGATTTGTAATTCTGAAATAATGTACGGCTTTGTGCCTAACACACATTACAAAGATTTAAAACAAACACACCAATACATTCAACTTTTCTATGTCTACGGAGCTTCAAAGAATCTTTTCAAACGTGGAACTACACAAAAAGATTCTCTATTAAAATGCACAAATGAAAAAAAAAACTAAATCATGGACAAGCATCACCTAAAACTGCCTTTCCTTTAAGCTCAGACTAAGGAAAAAAATCCACAAAAAAAAAAATCAGTTAAGCACTTGGTGGAGGCAGGTGTACATGAACTCTATTCCTGTTTGGTTTCTGCAATAAAAAAAACCAAATTGGTCATAAAGAATACATACTTACATCTTAGCAAAGAAATAATCCTCCCCAACTCGTGTTTTTGCCCATGATGGTAATTGGCAAGTGATCTTCCTGCCTTTACCTCCATCCACAAACTTCTCCCTCTTAGTTCCTCCTGCTCTGCTATTGAGGGGGAGCAGTGAGAGAGGGGCTGGGTGGGCATCTGGGGAACACAAACCAAGGACAACCACTGCTGTCTGGAACCCCCTGCACTGGCCTCATGTCAAAGCCAGACACTAATGCTGCAATATTATGCTCTGTAGAACTGAGCAGGAGGGAGGACTGACATTCTGAGATCTTCACCATGAGGATTAAATGGTTTTGCAAATTGGGAAATCCCAAGGAAACAGAATAAAAATTTTAAAAAAATGTATTTGGAGGGAGGCAAAACAGGAAAAGAAAGATATCAGTGAAAAATGGCTATAACCAGCATGTTCTCTTTATTCCAAATATATTTTTCTCTTCCTCTTATCAGCCGGAAGGTGACTGGGAGAAAGAAGCAGCTAAAATGTGAAGATGCACTTTGTTATTATGGCTTGTACATCTTATTGCAAGAGCAATATGCAGTGTGCACTTAAGGCCCAGAGCTCCCCATCTGCAGCTTTTACAGCGGCGCTGTAGAACCGCTGAAGTGAACAGAAGCAGCAGGAGAGGAAAAGAGCCTGGTCTGTCTGAGCCCAGGGAAGAGGCTGCACAGAACACAACAGGACTGTGGTGGTTCACAGCCTGTGCTCGTGGTGCAGCTGTGACAGCAGCCACACCACGCGAGAGGGACGCTGAGTGTGGCACTGCTGCCAGGCTGATGGAAATAACGTGCGGCCCAAGGTACAGCCTCGCCCTCTCCACTCACTTCCGAGCACTCCAATAATCTGCTGAGTACAGAGCTGAAGAGCAACAGGAATTGTGCAGCATGACACTGCAGAAGGTGGTCCCTGGGGGAAAAGGGCTCTCCTCTCATTACCCACACAAAACAAATAACCCCTGTTGCTGCTGAACAGCTCTTTGTGATAATTCAGGCTTGTTTTCACTTCAGATTAATCTCTACCATTACAAATAAGAAAAAATATAGTAACTCCAATGTAGAGGAAGAACTAAAAATCTATAAATGAGCTCCACAGGATTCAAAGAGCCTTGTAAATGATGGCAGAGAATTTAAACACAAATGAAAGCATGTTCTCTGAATCCAAAAGTCCACTAGTTACAACTCAGGCCTCTTCAAGAAGCTGGGATGAGGAGGATGAGGATTATTTAAAAAGCACCCTTCATGATACTGTATTATTTAAGTAGCAGCAATCAAAACTCACAACAAGTAATATTGATGCATTACATGCAGAAACCTCAGTGCTGGGACTCCAGACTCAGACTCTGAAAAGATTCCAACACTCCTTTTAGGAAATACCTGAAAGGATACAGTACCTTAGCAAAAATTTGAGATAGGAAAAGATCACTATACCAGACCTTACAATCCTACTGCCAACTTACTGTCCTACTAAGGGACAATAACCCCCAGTTTCAACAGGTTTTCAGGGTTAAAGAAAACTTGGCTATTTCTGCTGCAAACACCAGGTTTCCAGACACTTTGGGGATATAGAAAAGTTTGCACCCTCCCAAGCACAAAAATGTTAAAGGGAAGCCCTTCTGTCCAGAAATTTAAACTTTAAAACAATTTATTTTCTCAAATACAAATCCACTGCTACAATCTTATTCAACCAATCTTCTTCCCTAGGGCTCTAAACTGTATTTTACTTTGCTGTACAAAACATTTACTCAAATACTCTTCAGTGGTCACCAATTATCTATAGATAATAATCTATTCTTTATGGACATGAAACTCTTGGGAATTTTCTGCAGTGCCAGTCCTAAACTCCCCTGAGGAGTCTCAGCCATTTGGTCGAAGCATGTGCTGGAAAGACAGATGCCTTTTTTGCAAGGCTTTTGCAGAAAAAAAGAAAAGTTAACATAAGGACAACATGCATCATCTAAGCTCTTCAGTGAGCCAGGGGAGGTCAAGGGGCCTCTGAAGAAGTATATGACAGCAACAGCACAGCAACGTCTGGCTAAAGGAAACTTAAGGAAACTGGCTGCAGAGGTAAACAAGGGGCTGAAAAGCTCTTTCCTTCTCCCCAGCTCGGGATCCTTATCTTGCTCCACCTCTCCAAGGGCTTTCCATCATCTCATTTCTGCATGAAGAGCTGCTAGGCATCACCTGCATCTCCTCAGTCATTCCAAACCAGATTCATAGATGCAGTATTTGGACATATCAACTCATGTGGCCTCCAAAGAGCATTCTACCATCATTTAGTGTCATTTTCTATGGCAAATAAAAGGTCACAATGTTGTCTGGAGCACATGAGAGTATGATTTGCTGCTTTCCAGCCAAAACTGTTAAAAACCTGTAATTCAGAGGTTCAAGTAATCCATAAGATGGCGTAAGTAAGAACTGGTTTCAATACCACCAAGATGTATTGAGTTTGAAAAACCAAAACACTTAATAACCTTTAGGGCAGCCCAATCTTTCCTTATTAATTCAAACCAGAGTGCTCACTTCCCACTACTACTGCAAGTAGCCTCCCTCTCTAATGGTTTTTAGGATCACAAGTTGATATTTGGTCAACTTTCAGTTTCATGTGTAACCTCCTCAAAACATACACTGCTTTTCTGAAACTTTAAATGTGACAAATTAGCATGAAGTTTTTTCAAGCTCAAAATAGGTGTATTATTACAGCCATGAAAGCACCTTAGAAAAAAGAAACCTCTCTACATTCATCAACAACTGACTGACATACAGCATTCAAAGGAGACTTACTGATACAATTTTTACAATAACAACTATGAACTAAGTTCTTATAGTTGTTTCCCTGCTTTTCTCATTTTTGTTCACTGCTTTCAACTTCATCATCATTAATCTGGAAGCTCTCAAAAGAAGCAAACCCTCAACAGTAAGCTTGATAGTAAAAAAAAAGTGTCAAAAATTTGAGTTAGATGTTTGGTTTAAATATATTTTCTATTCTAAGCAGGAGAAACAACAGCAAGAACAGACTGAAAGCTCTGACATTGTGACATTGACCTTGAAACCATTTGCTTTAGTATTTCTTTTCACCTGGCTCACTAGTTAGGCCCTAACACGGCAGTAGATTATTACCAGAAGGAAAAATATTCCCATTTTCTTGATATTTTGAACTAGCATTCCTGTTTAAAAGACCTTTTCAACCCTCTGGTTTTCTCCTCATTTCAAAATCTTACACATTATCCACATTCCATTTCCACACTGTTTATATAGCCACACTTAGAGGATCTCCTTTCTGCAAGAAGGACCTCGAGTGCCTTCAACACCAAAAATGATGTGGTCTGATAACAGAAGGCAATACCAGCAACAGCTTCCCAGAAGGTGCATCAGTAAAGTTCATATTTCACTACCTGTGGCCTTGTGCTTCAGAGCATTTTCAGCTTATATTTATACAACTTTGTTGCCAGAAAGGCAGTTTAACTCACACTGAAAGTCTCAATGACCATTAGCCAGAAATGTTATGCTTAACATGTCCATTTTCAAAATCTGTACAAAACCAGTAAGTGATTTGACAAACTCCACCTGATTCTAAAACTCCAGGGGAGGTCATAAATGCTTCAGGGTTACATCATTATTATTAACATGTGCAGAGAAAAGTGAAAGATTTTAGCATATGCAGGGTATGCAACACCTTTAAAGCACTGAAACAGTTCCATTTCATAACTATTTCATTTCAAGCTGCAAGAATTTGCTAGCAAAAACTCTTTCAAGTAGTCAGTATTTTTAACAAATTCAAAGTGGACCACATTGTTCACTTTTTGTAACAGCTTATCAGATGGTTGATTGTAATCAGGCTGAACACAGACAGTGGAATCTCTCTAGAAGTACAATCCCATCCTTCCCTTTGTACAAGTACCCAGTTACATGATATGCATAAAGGAGAGCTGCCATCCTATTCTTCTAGTCCCATACAGGGATCCATGGTGTCTCTGACGTTCCTACTTCTAGCCAGTTCAGCCCCTTCTGCAGCTGGACCTTCTTGCCCCCAAGGTAGATCATCTCTTGGTCACAAACTATCACTGCAGAGCAGTCACTGCTTGAATTTCCTCCTCACAGGCTCCAAAGCTTGGGGTTCATCCTCTTTTAAACCACTCTGGAACAATATTTTTTCAATTTCTCATCCTTTTTGAATTACCAGCAATCTTGTTCCTCAGCTTTGTCTCGAGGGATAATAGGAAGGAATGAAATCCTTTCACGATTCTGACCCAACTGAAAAAAAAATTGCAATAAAAGATACACAGCTTCTCTTTCTGTTTTTGACAGAAGACTTCCCTGTCTCCCACTCCAAGGAAGCCAGGCAGTTCTGCTGCTGGCAGGATGTGAGAATTTTGGGGAGTTTCTATTCATATAAGTACAAAGTCATCTGCTTGTCTAAAGCAGACTGCCCGAAGTGACTGGCACCCCTGAACTTCCAGGCAAACTTCACTAGTTCTCTTCCCTCCTTTTGGGTGATCTCTTGGTGTTGCTAAAAGATGAGGTTTGGTACAGTGCAGGGGTTTTCCTGCCCTTGGGGATTGTTTCACTTGCTTGCAGTGAGGTTTCACTCATTACCTCTCCTCCAACAGGTGCTGCCTAGATGGAGCAAAGTGATCACATAATGGAAATTTGGAGGCCAGCCCAGAAGCTTTGCCGTCTTCTTCTGGGGCATCACTCTGCCCTGTTACTTCAGAAGCCAGGAAAGTATGTTGGAATATAAACCTCCTGCCCAGCACTTTGCATGCGAAATTGCTGCATTAGGAAATAAAAAAAAAAACTTACTTGTAATTAGAGGAGAAAAATTCAAAATGGTAATTTGTTTGAAAGGAAGGCAGAAAGTGCTAACAACTGTTACTAGATTGGGGTTTTATCCCTACTGAAAAAAAAAAAATCATACAGGAATACAGAAGGTAATGACCACTAGAAAACACTTCATTTCAGAAGGCCAAATAGTTTAAAAAAAATCCCCAAACCATAGGTCACTGATACTAGGAGAAAATAAATGGTAGGATTCTGTTTGCTGACATTCCTGTGGTACTTAATTACCAAGGGGCTTTGCAATTTTTGTTCCTATTTACTATATGATTGCCTGTTTATATGGAGTAAGACAAACCAGATCTAACTAAAACTTGAAAGAACAGCCTGTCTTGCTGTGAACCATTAACTCACAATTTACGTATTTATAAAAATGTTCTGAAAGGAATAGTGTACAATAAGTTCCCAGCTAAAGCAATATTCAACTGTCAGAAATAGCTGTGCTACCTCACTGATTTATACTCCTGAATACTGATGAAAAATACTTTCCTTCTCCTCCATGGTTAGGAGTTTTCCCATTTGCACAGCAGACAAAGCAAATTGGAACTCAGCTATGATAATGCTTTTAAATACACACAACTGTGGAACATTTCCCTGCTTTACCACCTAGCAAATTGCATCTAATTACTCCACCCATCCCAATTCTCACATATGATTTACATAAAATGTTGTAACATTTTAAGTAAGTTGTCCTTTTGACATCATGAGGCTCAGATATTTAAAACTAAATCTCCTAACATTGCCTCGCCTCTACCTACAAATCAGTACATCTCTGTCTTCTGATTGCGGTGCTCTGAGTAGAACTTTACACTTTATAAAATAAATGTTTATTTTACAACTGAAAATCTTAGTTGCAGCTTTCAAGTACAGGAACATGCAAGTACCCTCTGTGTTAATAACAGCCTCCTCTGAGACTTCTAATAAGCATAAGCACAAAAAAGGCAAAACCCATTCATTTGCTATGCAGTTGCATTATATTTTTAATCTTCATAAAGGAGCTCAAAAGATTTCTGATGCACATCAAGGCGAATTATGAACACAGCTAAAAGGGCAGTATAAACTGCACAGTGCTAGAAGTAGTTTTACTATTAGCTGGAGAACCAGTGCTGACACTGAGTTTTTCTTCTTTCCACTGGCTGACAATAAAACTTAATTAATTTTGGAGAAGGGACCATTTACTGCCCAGGCAAAGATCATAGCTATAACACATTCGATGGCAAAAGTGTAAAAGACAAATACTATGTTTATAAAGTCACCATATTTTCCTGAAAATTATTTTGGCGTTTGTTTGGTTGGTTTTTTTAATGCCACAGATTCCTGCACAGAGACTCCAAAAGGCCCCTCAGTTACTCTTACAGCTGCTAGGTTCAAGGTTTAAAAAAAAACAACAACAAAAAAAACCCACCAAAACCAAAAAACAGCAAAACAACTTTAGCACTTCCCAAATTCCAGGATCTGGCAGTGCATACACCTGGATCAGCAAACACCACATAAAGGTTAACAGTGCTCAATCATTCTACAGGGTTTCTGCAAGGCCCATTTGTTCCCCATGGCTTTGGACATACCACGCTATGCACCACTGCCCAAGTGCCACCTCTCACACCACTGTCTTCCAACTCTCAGCCTCACAGTTTGGGTTGGTTTTTTCCAGCCCTTACTTCTGGCAATTTCTATTAACTCAATTTAGCTTTAAACAGAGAGAGGCCTGCAGATGCCAACTCTAATTTCCAAGCCTTTATATCACAGGCTTGACCAGACAGATAACTGGCACAAAAGACTGAAGTGGTGAACTGCATTTCTAAAATGCTGCCATCTGATTCTCATCCCACACAAATATGTAATTTAAGTAATGAAAAAAAAGCTTTCGTCTCAAACATCAGCTTGTTCAAAGCTCTTGAACTAAGCAAAATGCTGGAATTTGCGTTGAGTCAAGACAAGTTAGAGGTGTAATAGTAAGAAATAACCTTCTGAACAACAATAAAAAGAACATCCTTAATCAGGCAAAGAGAATGCAAGTACATTTTTAAAGACTGTCAGTTTAAAAATATACAATGTAAAGAACTAAAATAGTCTTATCTCTTTTCACAATTTTGTGAAATCTCCATATATTTTTAAGCTTTGCCTTATTTATAAAATGTTTTATATTCCATTTTACTTTCCTCACAAGAAAATTGAAACTAATTCGTTAACATAATCTCCCGTCAGCGAAATGTAAAGGAAAATGCCTTTCTCTCAGCTATTAAGACTATCCAGTAACTCACATACTGGAGTAATTTCTACTCTAAGCCCTCAAGGGAGCAAGAAAAGTGTGGGCACAGGACTTGAAGGCAAATGGCCATCACTGGTCAGTAGAACTTGGAGATTCCCACTATACATAGTTACCAGGCAGTGCCTCCTGGTCAGTGCTACACGGGAACCAGCAGAAAGCAAAATAAGAGAAATGACTGCTAAGCAGGAACATCTCTGGCTGTTTGCTGGAAAATCCTTCCTTTTCCCCCTCAGTACAGGCAATGCAAGGTCCAGTTTCAGGTTGAGTGTGAGCACAACACAGCAGGGAAGCAGCAGCACAACTTCACTACACAGCACTGCAGCAGGTGCAAGGCTAACAGCCAGACTCAGCTTCCTTCATTCAAAAGCTTTGTTGCACAGAATCCAACAATTATACAACCAACCTTGGCAAACAAACAAACCAACCAACAAAAGAACCCAAACCCATCAAAAAAACAAAACGAGTTAAGAAAGGCTTTCTTCTTTCTTCCCTCCTTTCTCATGGGAAGTGGATTACCAGAGCATTCAAAGGGGCTTCCAGTCCCCAAGAAGATTAAAAACAAGCGCCATGCTTCTTCCATTACATGCATTAAGCTCAGCAGAAGCTATCTGAGATTGTCCCAGTTAGAACATGGAAAATGGATTAAAGGCAAGTAGTGCCTCCAACTCCCTCCAATTCCTCTCTCCAGTACACACTGTAATATTCCTGTCTTATTTAATTTATGACACTTTTCAAGTTCTAACAGGGTTGCCAAGAGACTTTTGTACCAATTCGTGTCACAGAGGCAGTGTGAGAGCTGAGTGCAGCTGCTTGGAAGGTTTGGAAGTGATCAAGAATGTTTCTTTTCTACTGAGATGGTGGCAGCTGCAGGACTAGTCTTCATCCTTCTCAGCTGAATCAGAGTAGCTTGAATGACCACATACAATGTTTGTAACAGCAAAATTCAGAGCCCTTCTAAACCTTCATACTTAAAGCACAAAGTAAAAACATAGCCTGGAAAGTTGGGTGACAGACTTGGCCACTGAAGCTTGTTGCACTGCTTGGTACTTTAAACATGTCACCAGGCCCAGCAAATCTGAAGCATAAGACAGTTCTGCTAAATACTTTTATTGAAGAAGAGAAGTGCATCAATACAACAAGAGGCATTTATTCTATTGAACAATTTCCACAACTAGGGACAACAATGGCAAAGCTGAGATAAGCAGTCAGCATAAGCACCTGAGCAGATGATGCCACAAGTCTGTAAACATCTGACTACCACAAATGTGAGACCCAGCACTCACATTTGCTTCTGTAGGTGACAGTGACAACCAGGAGAACAACTTCTGTCCACTTGCAGTACAAAACCAGAGAAATATACCTTCAAGTGCACCTCATTCTCTGTGCAGTAAATCATCCTTCTATCTTGCCTTTTAATTTGCCAAGGAATGCAGCTAAGATAAATGCTACCAGGCAGAAGGAGAAAAAAAAAACCCAAACAAAAAGATGAGGGAAAAGAAAATGAGAGAAGTAGCAAACACATTCCTGTCCAAAACATCCTGGAATCTGTTGATTTTGTTCAGCTTATTCAAACCTAAGACAAAGCGATGTACACCAGAACATTACTGGACTAAACCCAAGGGAATAAGGAGGAAGTTGCACATCTGCTAACTATAAGTTTCTCACATGTTTTTCAGGTGGTATTTTCGAGGAAAGGGAATAATTATTCAAATGCCAATACTATGCACTACTAATACAGGCATAAGAGTATAACATACCTTTATTTCTCTTCAAAGTGATGAACAGTTGCACATTCAAGTGATAAGGACATGGCTGAATACTAAGATATAACTGCATGACTGCTATTTTCTAAGCATAGACATGGAACAAAATTGCTTTCCAACCACAGGTGAGCACAGCTCAAATGACTGACAGAGGATTTTTGTTTAAGAATAAGCAAAATCGTGGCAAGTGGTCTTCAGTCAGGATGTTATATGTTCTTGTTATATCAAAGGTGTACAAACCAGCTCTCCTAAACAATAGTGTCTTCCATGTGGTTCATGTGAAGAGCTGCTGCTTATTTATTCACACAAACAAAGCAACATCTACAATGTGGAACACAACAGCAAGAGAGATCAATCACAAGAGGTTACAAAATAGTGAGGACAAAAGTATAAGACTGTAGATAAAGACATTCTCTACAAGTACTCAAAAATATCAGGCAGGCCCAAAAATTTTACTGTGTAGCATTCTGTGTTTTCCAGTGGTAAGCTCAGCATTATAATGGTACACTGAGGATAAAACCAAAACAAACACTGTTTGTTTAAACACCGAAAACCTAGGGAATGAACAAAAGTGGGATTTTTAAGGTTTACCTTTCTAGGATTTCCTGGAGGGTAGAATTTGTGGTATATCTAAAAATAAAGAAATTAGATTGAAGAGAGTTAAAACTGGTAGACAAAACCATCTCTGTAGTAGCATAAAAGCACAGTGTTTCAATGCAAAGATAACATCAGTAGGTTCTACAGTGGAGCAAACCAAAGGCCATGAGCAGTCTGCAGCAAAGATCCCAGGAATGCACTCTCTACATCTTAGAGAAAATACAGTGTGGAACATCAGCAGCTGAAGTATGAAGGCACAAATATGCCATACAGCTGACTAATGTCATGTTAAGTGTCTCACATCCCATTAAATGATGATGTCTCATTATGTCACAGAGATATTGCACAAACCAGGGTCCTACATGAAAAGAAAAGATTAAAATCTGCGTGTCCCGTAAATCTGTTCATACAGTTTTTCTGAGGAGATCCATGCAGGATCATAGGACAAAAGATTAAGTCCCTCAAAAAGAAAAAATAAAGAGTGTGAATATTGAGATGCTAGGCAGCAAGAAATGCCTGCACAGCACCAAAGAGAGCATGACATCCCTGCAGCTCTGCCAAAACCTACAGAGAGGCAAAGCAAATACAAGGTTAGGTGTACAGAGAAAAAATACAAAATGGAAAAAAACAACCCACAACAGTAGAGACAGACCCATGGTCTTCAGCACACTGTCCTTTTAAGCACCTCTGTGCTTTGCATTTGAGCACCCACAGTGCTTGACCAAATGCTTTTCAACAAGGACAGCAGTCAGGGATATGACTGCAGAAACAACTTCTTGGCAGCGGTTGGGAAAGAGGCCAAGCAGGTATCATGGAGTTAGGACACAAGTCCCCAGAACCATTCTTGGATCTCTACAGAGTTAGGACTATTCAACTGCTCAGTTCCTCAGGTGAAAAAGCAGGAAGCTGAACTTGCCAATCTAATGAAGCACTGGCTTTTTATGGAAGTCCATCTGTTCCAGCTCCCCAGCTCAAAATACAAGGAAATGTAAGAGTCAAAAAAGAATGCCAACATGATTCCCGCAAAGAATATTATTCTACTTGCTCTCCTAAATCTGTTTGAAATATACAGAGATGATCTGATCAGCCCCGCTGTTCGGATGAAAAGCAAAAGGGTTTTTTGTTGTTGTTTTCAATTTTTTTTTTCCCAGTTGTTGTCTGGAGTTTCTGGTTGGGTTTTTGGTTGTGTTGGGGTTTTTTAAATAGTACAGCTGCTCACTTGGAAGTGTTTAATTTCCATATCCACTACAAAACACTTTGCCAAGCTTTAAATTACAGACACATCTCTGCTTTTATTGTGAAAAAAGTATGCAATGTGGCAAAATTTAGTTGTAATAAGTATGTGCTTTACTGACACTGATTGGCCAGACTGAATATCATCTGAGCAAAAATCCCAGCTTTATTATAGAAACAGTCCCACCGAGAGAACACTGCCTAGAACTGCTTGTTTTCTACTACTCTTCTACAAGTTGCTTAAAACTCCTTTAAGAAACTAAGCTCAACATTTGCTTTAGTTTTTGTCGCAGTAGGAACATAGCAATTATTTTGAAATGGTGGGAATTCAGAATGTACTTACTATTAGCACTATCTATCTAAAGATAAGCTAATTCATTGTGTTTATATAAAAATACAATTAGCTCAGGGTATTCCCTTTCCCAAATAAAAATATTTATTGGGATATATAAACATATTATATATATTACATATACTATATATAAATAATAAACAAATATGGAAATAAATCTATTATATATTTAAATAAATATTTATATGCGTAAACAAATTTATTTATATATTATAAATGTATGTATCTCCTTCATATATTTATATCATATATATTCATGTAAATAAACAATAAATATATTTGTTTATAAATAACCCCAGTAATGAAAAATAAAATATTTTCACATCACGTTTTGAGTTTTTATCCCAAGATTTAAATTGAATACAAAACACTTTACTAATAATCAGCAAAAAAAAATACAAGTCAAATAGCACTGTTGAACAACACATTAAAATTTTCTGACTACAAAGACAAACCATTTCAGCAATTATTTGGCTATAATTCTAAACAAACAATAGGTTCTGCCTCTATAAACACTGTCCTGGCTCTAATTCATTAGTTATGCAAAATATTACACAGATCACTCAACAATGCATCCTTAATGTACCTGAAGAGGTCTTTACAATCCCTAGTGAATAATGCATGTTTCCATTTTGCCATTCTCCTACAGCATAAAAGGAGCAGCTTTAATTCAGTTCTAACTTTGAGATCTGAGCTCCACCAAAGACAATTCAAAAAGCTTAAGGAAAAATTGCTTTACAGCTCCAATCTACTTCCCAAATGGAAGAACTAAATAGTCCTAAATATATTTGAAATAAGCCAGCATCTGAAGAGACTGGCCATATGCTAAACTGTCACTCTCCCATCGTGAGTGATGAATTAAGCTGGTTGTGTAGCTGGCTGCTTGCTACAATACTGTTCATGTCACTCACATATGCTGCTTTGGCAGTTATTACAGCTTTTTGTAAGCCAACCAGCACATTAGATTTGCGAACAAATTATAGACCAGCTAAAAGCACTGAACTCCTGACTGATTTCCAAAGAACTGGAAAAAACACTACAAAAGACTGGAAAGGTATAAAGAGAAATTGCAATACCTTTGAAACCTGCATGATTAAAAGCATGAGAAAACTCCAGCCAGCCAGACACGAGTCCAATACTCAGTGTTTGGTGGGATCTGTGCAATCTGGGCAGTTCTCTGTCACCTGGGACACTGCAAAGCCTGTGCTAAAGGGAATGCACAGAGGAAGGAGAACATTCATCCACAGCACCTGGGGAATATATACCAGGAATTTAACTCGCACTTGGAGCTTTTCTCTGTACTTGGCACAGAGGTAAAAGAATCCAGTCCTTATGTCAGTGGCCTAAGAGTCAAGAGGCGGCACAGCAAAATATGCAAAGAAGCAGTGAAATGCTTATAGAAGGTACGTCTGAATCCCTAAATGAGATTTTGTTTACTCAAGAGTTGCAGCGCAACAAAACCAAGCAAACCAATCCTTGGAGCATTGGTATCAGAGGAACCAACCATCACAGTGTGTCTGTGGCCAAAAGGACAAGAACTCAGCTCCTTACTGTGTTTCTTACATTCCACAGCAATGTCAGTCTCCATATTACCCCGAATTTACATTAGGAGAAAAGTGTTATTTTGACAAATTAATAATCGAGGTTCCGAGCATTATCACATGGACCTCTGTAAAATGTCTTCTGATAAACTAGAAGCTGTGGGATTTGGGTTGCAGATGTGTGGTGAGGGGAGAAGTGGAATACATCTTTACTTTCTGCAAACACAAAAGTACTTGTGAGGTACAAGAAGTCCTCTGAATCATGACATTTTCCATAAGCTGGAAGGAAAGGACTTTCCATAAGGACTCTCCTTGCCCTCGGTTCATTTCCCCTTCAATTACTTTTAGGCTACACTGAAGCTTCTGTAAATGACAGAACTACAACACTGTTCCTCCCACAGCTGCTTGTGTCTACTGGACAAGCGGAGCTTGACAGAGTACAGATGCAGAGACCCTGAGCTCCGTGGAGGCCCTGGGCAGCAGAGGGTGCAGGTAAGGCACCCAGTACAAGTCCAAGCCCACGGTTGCCCTGCTGAGTGCTGCTGTAATACCCAGGCCTAAACACAAAGTTAAATGCAGAGATGCACACAGCTGTGAATGGTGCTTTGTAAAATACTGATTTTACCTTGATACTCAGGAACAGGCACCTCTAAGCCTGACCTAACACCTTCACTGAGGTCTGTTATGCTACTTTTTCAGGTAGTGGAGGTAGTATTTTTGGGGAAAGAAATTTAATCACTTTCCATCTGTAAAGAACTTGGCCCCAGGTTAAGCATCCCACATAAGGTCTACCCTGTTATTTGATCCATGATCAGAAGGAATTTGAAATATCCAATGTTTCCCATTTCCTGGAAAAGTGACTACATGCCAGACAGTACCAGTTACACTGAAATACCCACTGTCACATATGAAAGCTTCGCCAACCCAATAATGAGAAGACCAATTTGATAACAACAAAGCATCTGCTTTAAGATGCAGACAAGAAAAACATCCATCAATTTCAACAGCAATTCCAATTAAACAAAATATTTAACTGTGCCACTGGTAGAACCCTGGAATGTTTATGCTAGGGTAAAAGTTTTAGACAATCATTTGAGTTAGTGCTTTTACATTTCAACAAGAATAAAAATGTAACATTTCTGGAAGAGGTTTTAAGAGTCCTCACACACTGTCACATACTCCCTCTCACACTCCTCAGTCTTTGTTCTGAAATCACATGGAGGCTCAGGTTAGTCTCATTACTCACCAACACAAGTAGCCAGAGAAAACAGACATAGATATATTAGCAATTCTTCCTGAAAATATTTGCACATTCTACAGAAGATTACTACTTCCCCTCTAAGTTAGCAGCAGCACCTTCAGCTGATGGATGAATTCTAAAGAGCTCTTTCTCACTCACAAATGGTACATTTTAAATGTTGAAATTATGTACCTGGTCCCATTTCAACATAGGCTTTTATAACATTTTAATGTCTTACCATTTAGTAGCTGGAATCCAGCAAAGGGGATACAAGTGCTATTACTGGTAGCTAATGGATATTCTTCTTGAGTTCAATTGCTGAACTACATTTTGAATAAAGGGTTCAATTCCCAGAGGGAACAACCTCCTTTCCTTATTGCCCAATGCTTAGACTAAAGGAGAATTCTCTGCAAGTATTAAGTAGGGGCAATGTTCATATTTCTATTTCTAGGTTCCCACACAGATTGCATTTCATAATAATTAGTGAATGCAGGTCATATCCAACACCCTAAGTTCTATAGCTAGATATTTTCATATTAAAGTCCTTTCTTGTTCTTATTTTAAAATGGCTTTTTATTCAGAGCATTCTCCTTGATAAAAAAAGACTTAAACAGTATGTTAGAACAGCAAAAACTCTATTTTTTGAGATGTCCTACCCAAGACATGCCACTAGCTCCCAGCTGTGTGCTCATAGATTTTATGTCCACCTTGGTCAGTGCTGCATTCACACTGCTCTGAGTCACCACAGCATATGCTACCAGACAAAGTTTCAGGTTTCAGGGTTCCCTCAGCAACAAAAACCACCCTCATGTGCTTATACTCTTTATTGATGTAGAGACACCCCCACAATTCAGCTTAGCCCTGCTTTAAAGCAGCACTCCTGCAAGATTACTGTTGCCTCCAGTTTATCTCTGCATCCACGCCTGCCATAAGAGAGGGATCAAAGCCCAGTCCTGGAAGGCACATCCTGCAGCTCCACCAGCTGGAATGGGAGATGCCAACCCTACCAAGGCTGCCCTTGGCACAGCAAGTCCTGAACACTGGCTTCAAAGCATTGCTCCTCTGCCACATGTCTGCAGCTACTGCCACAACTGCAAAACCAGAGTATTCTCACCCCACCACCACTGCTGAGCACGCTGCTGCTGCTGGAGATACAGAGCAAAGTTAGGAGAATGAGTCACCTGGCTTTGGAATTCTCTCTAGATAACTGCACTATAACTAACGACAGATCCCCTCAACACTTCCCTCTATGCCCTTTCTGTTCCTCCATACACATGCAGAAGAACACTTCACAGAGGTCAGAGCCTGAAGTCTTTGAAATTCCTTTATCTTTTTTTTAACTCCAGCACAATCCACAATTTTAACCCCACCCCTGTGAGGACTAAATGAGAACTTGGTTTGTTCAGGCCACACATTCAGGGAAAACCATTTTCTGTCTCAGGAGTGCTCAACTGGGAGACCACCAAAATCATCTGAAGTGCCCTAGAGACACCCATATACTTGCCAGGACTTAGAGTTGTTGACACCTAATTCTAACTTGCATTTTAGTAAGGCTTTCCAAAACACGATTAATATTTTAAGACTGTTGATGAAATGCCATTATCATCTAGCAAAAAGGATTTTCTCTTAAAAATATTATGAAGACAAAGAACAACTTCTTTCATAGTATCCTAATAATAAATACATAAAATGCTTCTTATTTAACATATAACATAACTATACTTCTAGAACACTGTATGATTTATGTTGTCTGAGTTGTTTGGCTTGGATTCAATTGCTCAGCCAAAAAATAAAAATTTCTTTCAAGATTGAAGCTGCTGCCTTCCTTTGTATTAATAATTGGTCCAGAAGTCCTGTGTGCATTAGACAATCTCTATGTTTGCTCAGTTATAGACCTGCAAGCAGGCTCAGCCTCCAGTTTAACATTTCTTTGCAATCTACTGTCATGCTAATTAATAGCTAATCAGAAAGCTCCTAATAAGTATACCAGATATTAACATTCAGACACTATTTTTAAAAGTTAATGACTTATAGCATTTAGAATAGTAAAAATAAATCAAAGTCATCCCATGCCACACAATTTACTTCCAATATTTTTCACAAAAGAGTAATTAACTTCTACTCAAAATGGACTTCTACAAGAGTATCATCAATATTAGGACAGCAAAAATAATGGCAAACATTCCATGGGCATCATTGCATAAGGTTTATTTTACCAAATCCCTTCCCCCTCACCCATCCAAAATTAACATTGATATTAAAAGAAATAGCTGACATATTATGTTAACAGATTATGTCTAATGTCATGCAATTAACCCTCTACTCCCATCTACAGGAATATCCATTTAGATTTCAGAGAAATAAAGCCTATGGTTCATTCACTGGTGAGGAGAAAGAAGGAAAAGAATAAAAATTAGGAGAAGTCAAACTAAAATACAGAAAATGGCTTAGCAAAGCAACACTGAATGCCAAGCTGAATGCCAAGCCCTCCTGTAAAGGGTGCCCTGCTCACAAAACTTTCAGCTGCATCCATAACTTACCTAGAGACTTCCAAATTCAAACCATGGAAGTGACAACTCTGCCCCTTCCCTCTCTTCAACAGTAACCTCGACAGACACACTCTGGACTCTGCTGTCCCCCAAAAGGCCATGAAGAGACTTACTGGTCTCATCTCTTATTTCACCACTACTCAGTTCACTCACAGTTCTATCAAAATTTGAAATGCCACAATTAATCCACTGAGCAGTAAGACTCTTGCCCATACTGGAAGTGGATGAACAGTGCAGAGGAAGGGTTCACACACTGCACTTGTAAGGGGTTTCATTTGGCATCCACTGGTACCTTCACAGCTGAACATCACCAACAAACAACAGACATCTGACACCTAAAGTTATCATGAGAGACTACTCAAAAAGTGTAAGTTATGTAACTTCAACTTAACTTTTCATATGAATGCTTAAGGGTTATATTCCTCCTGCTGGAGAAAGGGATCATTCCATAAGAGCTGCTCATGCTCTGAGTGAGCACTTCAAATCAAATGCACACTAACCACCTACAGACTAACACTATTTCAAGACTGATTTTTTTTTTCAATATATTTTTTTCCAATCCATCAGAAGAAAACAAAACTCACAATTTCAAGCTACCAGGCAATAGCTTGGGTTATTCAGTTATGCAATGGTTATGTTTCTATGCAAAAGATCACAGACAATGCATTTCCAAGTAGCCAAGCATCAGCTGTGATTGCTAAGTTAGGTTAAGGGCACAAGAACACACGTTGAAGCACAACTCTTTTGTTATCATGTCAGATATTTTGGACTCTTTTTCTTTTGCACATTAATTCCAGTGCTTCAGGGGAAGGCCTCCACAGGAAGAGCCTCAGCATGCCTCTGGTGTTTCTGACAGAAAACAAAAACTTGCTGAAGCTCTCCTCAGGAAGGTTCTAAGCTTGAGCAGTGTTTTCATCTTACAAACAACATCAAATCTGCAGGCTACAGACAAGTGTCTCTTGGGCTTTGTGTTTCTATACCTAGGAGGATGACTGGGCAGCTTTATACTCTCCTCCTGTATCCTCCCTCTTCTTAATCAAATTGGGAATAAAGGATAGAAAGAAACAAACAAATGTCCCACACACCCAGCATCAGCAAGGTGCAGAGGTAGAGCAAAATTTTTACAGCAGG
This sequence comes from Phainopepla nitens, assembly GCA_013400175.1. Lineage (NCBI taxonomy): Eukaryota > Metazoa > Chordata > Aves > Passeriformes > Bombycillidae > Phainopepla > Phainopepla nitens. Next base: position 377,676 of record VXBQ01006524.1, on the reverse strand, counting down.
TGATGCCAGTTAAAAACCTCCCACAAGCCAGTGCAATTCTGCCAATTTATTCCACAGCCTTAATTCCTTTAAATTTGTTGTTTCCTGATTTCCAGCAGCTATTCTTCATTCCTTTAAACTAGTTTGCCAGGCACTGGCAGGGGGAAAGGGGGGGAAGTGACAGACAAGAAAAGAAAATACATAAAAATGAGCTTCCCATCACTTTTTACTGATCAGTTCTAGATTTTTATATATATATATAAATCTAAAGAAGCTTAAATGTCTGCTCATGTTAGCACAGCTCTTCACTGTGCAGATTAATCATACTCCACTTCCTGCCTTTCAATATAAATCAGTGTTTTAAAATCTTTTTCTGTTTATTACAAAAAAACCCAAATCCTAGCTAGAATAAAAAAAGGACTCCACAAAGAATCAATGGCAATCAGGACAAAAGCAAAGCCTGACCTGGTCATTGCAAATGCCCATCTTCATTGAGTCAAAGGAGCCATGTGTTTTAACTGTTGCTACGCCCACACACAAATTACAATCATTAAACAAAGATAGCAGCTGCTTATCACAAGAGATTCTCAAGCCGCTGCAAACAAAACTTCAAGCTGAAGATATTTCTTAAATGGATTAGCATATGTATAAAATAAAAGTACATTCTCTTCCCCTCTCACAGTGGTTTGTTTATTTTTAACCAAGCACTTAGAGCAGGCTGCTCTTAATCAAGTTTGAGGGTACCGGGAGGCAGCATTTTCAGGAGTATTGGTGCGATTCAGGCCATGCTGTCTGGCTCAGTTGGAAGCCAAATCCAATCTGAAGAAACATAGGAAATACAAAAAGCCTTGGCCTTCCTGGCTCTCAGCTTTTAGTGTGTTAAAAGACAGCATTGCTTGAAAACAAACTCAGCCATTTGATTATCAATTCACATTTAATTTCATGGTGTTCTCTAAGCAAGGGTTTAAAAAAAAGTCTTTCAGCACAGACATTTGAAAAGTGAAACAGCTTACAGAAAAGACTCCAAGAAACATCTGAAATTCTAAATGCAGTTAGGAAAGAGGCCAAGGGATCTGTACAAACCCACTCTATCAACTTAAAGAAAAAAAGAATGTGACTTGATGAAGTGATTTTGAGTGTTTAAATCTTGAAAGAATTTGATTCAACTCAAGATCTTTAAGCGACCGTTTTTATCTCCTACACACAAAGAAACCATCAGAACCATGACAGAATTAACCCTCTCTAGGGTTGCAGGGGCCTTGTGCTCTGTGGCAGTGCAGAATGAAACCTTCCCAGATGTGTCACATCACCACTTTTCAGGATGCTGCATTATCAGTTTTTGATATTTGATTTTTCAAATTGGACAGGTTCCTGTATCCCATCCAACTGTGTATTTTTCTATGACTGAAAGCAGAAACTGGATGGACATCTCCATAACTGTGTCATCTAAAGAAGCTCCACAGGCATATTCCCCTTCCAAATATATAGCACTCCACATCTTTCAGAACACTTAAAAGACCCACAGATTTTTCACCAGCTCCTTGACTGTGTACATTACATAAACCAAAAAATGTACTAATGGAGAACAAAATTTGAGACAAGTAAACAGCCTGTCATTAGCAAGGAACTGACAGATATTAATTTGTCTGTCACTTCTCTAAACAACCCCCAACATCACAACAGATCCTCCATCAGTGGCTAGAAAATTTTCCTAACGCAAAGCTAACCACCTGCAGTGTTGTTCCACACCAGCAGTACCACCTTGATCCCTAAACAAACCACAGCAAGCTGTGTGCCAGAGGATAATTTGCTTGCTCTTCCCAGTAAGAAAAAAAAAATTGTGTTCAAAGAGCACAATGCTCAGATGCACTGGGATGTGTGTACACAGGAATGTGGTTACTGCTCAAGGTCATTCAAGGAAGGAGCTGCAAGCTCAAATCCAGACACATGCAGGAACATGTGAAAAATGTAAACAGTCTCAACACCATGATTTTGTTTTAACCTCTTTAGAGGTCAAGTTATCCCTCGGTGCTGCTTTTTGCAAACAATCCTCCTGCGGTCTGACACCGTGCTGTGTTATACTGACCCAACAGTCATAACCTAACATACCAAACACATCTGCAGTGAGAATCACCTCGGGAGAGGATGGCAATCTTATTTAAAACATTAATGCTAGCCTGAGATCATCTTAGATTTACCCAAACAGATTTGCTAGCAGATCTGCTCAAGGTACCTAATGGTGGAGGTTGCCATGGCAACACAGTACAACTACACACTTTGCCATGACAACCAGGCCTCCCTGGAATACTAATGAGTGCCCATGGCAACTGGAGACCAATTTCATGTATCATTTATAACAAAAGCTATAAATATATTTGTATGCTTCCTATGTGAGATCCAGCAGGTCTGGGTACCCTGAAAAACTCCACATATGGGGCAGTATCACCAAGTGTAAAAATCCTGTGGCTGCAGCATAAATGAAAAATTCTATTTCAAGGCAACGCCGCGGCTGAAGTTCAATTCCACAAACAACAGCAGAAATATCTGGAGTCGACACGCCCCACGTGTGCATCGCCTTGCACGTGAACACCGTGGCCAGCCCACGATGGAACAGTTCCCTGCACGCAATGCTCGCTCTGGGCTGTGTCCACCAAAAAGCTGCTTCCCACCCAGTGCAGAATCCTGTGCTGAGCAGGAAACTGTTCTCCAGATGGCAGCTACTGCAGCTCGTGTTGTGAAGGCAGCAGAAAGCATTGCCTCGGTATTTCAGAAAAGGCTCGTGACAAGAGATCCTTGTTACTTTACAGGAAGGTTCCAGCAACTCAATCCATGAGCAGTGTGTTACATTTATTTGTTTACAGAAAAACTATGCACTATAGCAAGTTACACATCAGAACAAAATGTTGGCATTAAAAGTGAAAAAATAATCAGTTAAGTGACATCTGGTGCCTTTTTTTTAAGTGGTGTCTCTACAGATGAATTTCAGAACACTTTCTATCTAGATATTTTACACAGATTATCAAAGTCTAAAATGTTTTCAGGCATCCTGCCAGAAATCTCCTATCGTTTAAAAAAGAGGCAGCACCAGCTGGAAAGCCAGTGCTGCTTGTCCCAAAAGCATTCTCTGTGGTAAGTCACATGCAAAGACAGCAAAATTTTAGGTCCCAGGGATCACAAGCACCGGGATTCAGCTCATACCAGCAGTACAGAAACCAAAGGTAATAAATCCAAGATTTTTCCTCATGTCTTATTATTTGGTTTTATTGGGTTATAAAAGTTCATTAGGTTGTAAGTCTCCTTGCATGAGCTCCTCCTCAAAAACAAAAAAATCAGGCAAGCATAAGTAACATAAAATTTGTTTTCTTCTCTCCCTCCACATCCATGATCTGTGATATGTATTTATTAGCCATCCTCCAGGTGTAAACAGACCAACTGCTGCCTTTCCTCTATGACAGAGCACAGAGATCAGCAATAAGGGACAAAGAACTGTTCCTTGTGTGAGATATTTCACAGTAGTCCCATGGCTACAGAGCTGCTCAGCTACCAGATTCTCACTGCTTTGGACTACAGCTGCTGCTATCCCAGTGACAAAACCCCGACCCCCTGTCCCTGAGCCAATCTCCTCAGGCCTAGAAGATGCAGTCTCACAGCAGACAGGAACATCCTGGCCCAGATCAGATGCATCAGCTGCAGTCACCCACCTTCTCACCTACTGCCAGCTCAGAGAGGCCAGAAGGAACCTCCAGTACACACACTCAGAAACCCCAAAGGAAGGCACAAAACAAGGTCTGCATCGCTGACAGTCATCTCACAGCTCTAACCCAAACAAGTCACTCTCCAGTTTGCTGCAGGAATGTCAAAATCAGATAAACTGGGAAGCTTCCCGCACATGGAAGTGGTGGAACCACGATCCCAGAGGCAGTTAAAAGATGTGTGGATGTGGCACTTCGGGACACGGTTTAGTGGTGGACTTGATGATCTTAAGGATCTTTTCCAGCTTAAATTATTCTATGATTCTGTGACTACATCTGAGGGCAAAGTGTTACAGAACAGAAATATCTCAGTACAAGTACAACCTAGCACATGAGACTAGCCTGGACTAATCGCTGCCAAATCCCTCTTCTGCTTCCAAATGCTGGTGGCTGAGGCCACAATGTTCTGAATACGCATATAAAACACATTATTAAACCAACACCATCACATGCAGAGTTATCAGGTTAGCAAGCACTGGCCATGACCACATTAAGAGTTTTCAGTGAATTGCAATTCGGTATTAATTGGCATGTTTGGAGAGACCTGAGGAAAAGGTGTGGGATTAAAGCAACAAAAAATGCAGGCCATGGCCTTGGCATGGAATTTAAGAGCTAGTCACTTTAAATACTATCCAAGGATGAAAAAAAAAAAAAATCAGGATAAATGAGCACTTTTGTTTAAGCAACTTCAATCAATACAGATTAAGTCACGAACCAAAATAGAAGAAAAAGCAAGTTGCCTTTTTAAGTGGTCTAACACAGTGCAGATGAACACATTCAACAAACATAGCCCATAGTGGACCTTCAAGCAACAAAGTTTCTAAAAGAGAAGGAGAACTTGCATTACTTTTGTGATAAAACACATCATTACTCTACAAAATCTGCTGTCTTTAATCGAATCTGTTTGCAGAGGACTGATTCTAATCATTCATTTTCAACTATTTTAATTTCTTTAAATACCACAGAGCCCAACATACAGCCCAGAATTTCTTCTGTAAGCACAGAGTCCCAGTTTTAACAGGAGCTGACTACAAAGACAGGAAAAGTACATTTGCATTAAATTTCAAGATTACACAACAGCCTAAGTATACATGCCAAAGGCTACTTTTTTATTCTAACACTTTTTCCATTAATATTTCGGGTTGTCATTTTTTGGTTTGGGGGTCTGAGTTGTTTGGGGGGGGCGGTATTTTTCTCTCTCTCTTGCACTCCTCTTTCTTTAGGACTGTTTTATATTATGTCAGAGGACATGACAGGTAGTTCAATGGTATCTCCTACCGAGAAAAATTTAATTAATTTGTGGCCAGCAGGGGCAATTACTATTTAGGAAAAAAAAAAAAAATGCTGGGATAGGCACTGAGTGATGAACACTGTGTCAATGGATAAGCTGTCCCAAGGGGGGGGGAAAAATACCAAACAATAATTTCAGCATGACTGGGGCTGGAGGCCTGGTTGAATATCTGCACTTTATTTCCTCCCAATAGCAAATGCAGTGGCATGCACACAGAAAACCAGTGTTTCATACGTGGAATGCACTTGCACACTGTGACCGCAGACATCTCTGCATCACTCTGAAAAATACAAGGCCACAACTTGTTCAGGAAGGACTGGCAGCACTGCAATGATGGCAGCCAGGCAAGCAAAGCAAGTTAGGAACAGCAGCAAGATGCCATTTGCCAAATAAAGCAGATAAATTCCTCCCTACATAACTGACAATTAAAAAGGTTTCATCTCCTGGAAATTATGGGAAGTCCCATAAGTCGTATATAAGAAACACATATTAAGATCCACCTCAGACAGTTTGGGCTATTAAAGCCTTAAATCCTCTTAATCCTTCCCATGCTATTACTTACTTTGTGTTTCCTTGTGGGAAAAAAAAAAAATCAACACCTTTCTGCATGGTTTTTTTAAAATCCCTTTCCTCAGTAAATATAATTGGCTTGCAATAACCTCTCACTTCCCCCCTCGGCCCCCCATACTGCAGATATTGAATAGCTGTGTTACTTCAGGGAACAGTCATAAACGTGAATGATGGCACTTGAACCTGCTAAACTGATTAAATGCTGAAAGGAAGGATCAATTACCAGAGAAAGGCAAGCTGGGGAACCATACATAACACACTGCAGACAGAACAAAGAGCTCCTACTGCCCCGACTTGGCACGATCTATAGTGCAAAAAAGAAAGGAAAAGCATTTAGAAGTCCTTTCTAAATGCTTAGAGTATCCACCTTCCACCAAGACAGGCAGGAGCTACACACCCTCACAAACTGAAACTTCTCCAAGGAAAGAGAAAGGAACTACATGTTCGAGCAGAGGCAGATGTGCTTTATTCTCTCCAATGCTTCACTCAGCATCTATCTATCCACTAGGACATTAAAAGTCTATCAGTTCTGCATTTCAGATACGAACCCTTCATTTCCAGGAGTCCTTGTTTAAATGCACGCCAAGGAAAGCACAGGAGATAACACAAAGCTCCAACCTTTCCGAGTACAGAGCTTATCCCATTCAGCAAAGTACTTCCAGATTATACATGGAAATAGCCCTCAGGAGAAAGGCTCTAAATCAGAATAGGAACCTCATTACTTTTTTGACGAGATATTCTTTTAAACAACAGAGGGCATAAAAAGCATAACCTTTCTGAGCAGGGTCAAAAAACAAACACACATCCACAAAGCAAAAAAAAAACCCACAAAAAAAAACCCACAAAAAAAATCCTCACAAAACCTGTCACGACCCAAAGAGAAATTCCTGACTGTGTCATAGCCACTGCTGTGACTCAATAGCTTTTAGGAACAGAACTGTGCTCCCGGAACTACTTGGCATAACACTTCAAATAGGCTCGTTCGAACAAGATAGGCAGCTTAAACACGTAGGTGTCCGAAACGGAAGAAGGCAGCCGGAGCACACCATCCTGCACCTGCAAGCGCCCCCGGGAGATTCCGGCGCACTCAGGTGGCCCCAAGCGCGGGGCCTCGGTGCCATCTGGTGGCCACTCGCACGGCTGTGCCGGCCCTGCACCCGCCGGCAGGCAGGCCTGGGCTCTCCAGCGCTCCCGGCGCGGGCAAATGCCCGTTCCCCAGTGCCTGTTGCCAAAGACCTGAAAAGCCACTGGGCTTCTTGCACCCGGAGTTGCCTGTGACACGCCTCTCGAGGCTAGCTCAGGAGTTTGGTAATACAAAAGCTCTGCCCAAGTGTGTCAGTGACAATGGCTTATTGTTCACTTCGGTGCCTACTGTTTTCACTTTTCCAGTGAATGAATTCTTCTTTCCCCTACGCTTTTCATTCACTTCCCAACTATACCAGCTTCAGAGCCATTATGCAGCTATAAGTTCCAGCAATCAACCAAAGAGGTGTTATCTCCCGTTAAACTGACTGATAAAGGTGGGAGATGAGTAAAGGAGAAAGTCACTTCACACAACAAAAAACTTGCGCAGTTTCCTCTCTTCCTGACAGATTATGAAAGCCAAAGGTTATGCAAGTTTATATGAGACCTTTTCTTTTTATATCTTGAAATTACTACTGTTAAAACACTTCCACTAGAATTACTAAAACCACCCACCTACAACAGCTCCAGGACGCTGGCTTCCTTTGCTTTTTCTTAGCATATGTCATCCAGCTCCAGGATATTGGTTTCGAGGTGAGCATCTGGTGTTGCCATCATACAGAGATAAAAGTCTGCTGTGCAACATCCCACAAAATGAGTGATATTTAACAAAATCACAACTGTCCCCTGACACTCTAAGAGCAGCGCCATGTCGTTTGTACCACTTGGGCACAGACTCAAGGGACTGCGTGTGGGAAGCACTGGCAACCACGATTCAGAGCCTTGCAGGGAGGCACAGAGGTGGATCTTCTGTAACATGACTACGAATGGAAAGAGTTTGTAGCATATGCTGCATATGCTTGATGAATAAGTTGTAAAATTGTCACAGGCAGAGGGAGAAACAGTGAGGTCAGGACTTGAAAAATTTGAATTTGGTCACTTCTGTTTCTAATTTTTTCTTCAGATCCACCAAATACTGACAAAGGTGACAAGTCATGCATGGTTTTTTGATCTCAAAGTAAATTATCCACAGATAGCTGAATGTGTTGCAGGGAAAAAAAAAAAGGCTAGAATTCTTGAAATAAAACAATAAGTGTAACTAATAACTGGGACAAGGTGCCCAGACCATATTCCAGTACTTGTCTGGAAACAGATATGCATCTCTGTAGCCACTCTGCTTGACCTGAATCAGTGAAATGTGGCAAAATAATACCATGCAATGATTGCTGGGAAGAGTGATAGAATGGGTGATTGCTTCTAGCAAATATGCAAAAAAGTACCTTCCTTCCTCCACTCTCAAAAATGGCTTGAGTACATGGAGCAAAATTTAGAGGAAGCACTTAAGCAACAACAATGGTAACAGGACACTGATACTGACAGCAGGCATAGAAAGAAACAGAGGTGAAAGTGTTGTGAAAGAATAAAACAAGGAATAAGCTTGATTTCTGGCAAGTAAGGGGGAGTTACCAATGGAATTCAAAAAAGAAAATTCAGATCTCTACAAAAAAAAAACCACTCCAAAACCACGAAAACCAAAACAAAAAATAAAAACAAACCACAAGAAAAACCAAGAAAACAAACAAAAAACCAAACAAAACCACCTTTATCCAAGAATTATTATAAAATAATTAAGGGGTAAAAAATCTGGAACACAATTGTGGTAAGCACGTCCTGCTGTCCCACAGGGGCCCTGGCAATGCAGGGCAGCACAAAGCTTGTAGAGTAGCCCAACTACACATGGTCTCCCTCACTGGTCTGTGCTCTGAGAAGCCTTGTGCTCTGCAGAAAGCACCAGGCCTCCAGCACAGACCAAAAGCTTCCCAAGTGTGTGCTGAAATCCTGTAATTTTGGTTTGCATCAAGCCTCACTGCCCATTGGCCGAAAGGTGAAAGAACACAGGCACTCCAAGTCTGCTGCTGCCTAGAAGCACTGACTTAACACACAAAACAACTGTAACTACAAATGTTCCTGTTTCTTTACAGAAAAGAGTGCTCCACACATACTCCTGCTAGAGGGGAATGCCACACCTGTGGCACAGGAGCCATCACATCCAGCAGCTGTTGGATGTTCCCTGGTTTTGACATGGGTTCTGAGCCTGCTAAGCCATTTAAAGCTCTTGGTCACTGTCAGAAGTTTTACAAGCCTATCCATAGACCTTCCCATGGTTTTGAGAAAACATCTTGCAACTAAAAAATGGCACAAAAAACTAGAGTCAGCATGTTTTAACTACACCATTAAAAGGCTACAAATGAAACACCCTCTCTCTGATCACCTTTGTTGGTTCCACTCCCACACCCCACCCCCAATAAAGGCAATAGCAAATCACCCTTGGCAGATTGATTAAACAAATAAATTTACTAATTTAGCCAAGTCACCTAGGCAGGACTGACTGACTGCTTTCTGTGAAGGTTAAAAACACAACACTCAGGGTCATTATGCAGTGAGCTTTGTGCTGTGATCGTGCACCACATACCAGACATTGGGCTGAATGTCTAAAAAGTACAAGGACAGCTGATGAATATTAACACCTTAGGATCAATTCCACACCCCTACTACTGGATAAGTGTTCTTGCTGGTTGCCATTCTCCAAGACCCTTCTCATTTCTAAGTCACATGGTATAAGACTATGCTCTGCAACATAATTATCCTCTCAAATATGTTTTTAAACCACAAATCCCATTCAGTGCAGACCACCACAGGTGGTGTGATGACCCTTGAAGTACTGATTATGAAATATTATGAAGTCTAAACCCAAAATTTTCTGCCTTGATGATGTCTCATGGTTCACTAAATAAGCATCATGTTACTGCACTGCACACAAAGAACACTGTACTTGCTATTGGTGTTGTGCCATCACAATTGGAAGCATGAAAATATAAGTTTCATAGGACAGCCACCTTTTCCTACTACTATTGCTCCTAGTAACAAGTATTAGAGATCCCAAGTTTTTCATTAAGAAATTGAGTTGCACATTTTCTTCATATTTTCTCAGTGGGCAGGATCCTGGAGGATCTAATGAGAAATTAAAAAATTAAAAAACCTTTTATGAAGTTTCCATACAGTTAGTAATGTCCTTCTCTCTAGGAAAAAAAAAAAAAGCATCAATCACCACATGAACAAATTTCCCACAGAGAACTGATAATCTGTGGTGGTGACGTACAAGCAAATACTTATGAGTATTTGGAAAATAATTTCAAAATGCACAAGTTAAATACTACTTCATTTTGCTAGAAGTTCTCTGAATAACAATATCATTGATGCAATTCATGGCCCTTACAAGACAGAAATATGTTTTTGGGTATATGAATTGACATATATTGCACATACCAGGACTAAGCTCAGTCATGACCGTTATGAAAAGTGTAATTTTTTTTATTTCACAATTTTAAGGGCCTTCTTATACCAAACCAACAAACATCTGTTTTGCAATAGCATTGCAAAACAACAACAGTTAACCTCCAGGCTAATAATCAAGACACCGAAAGATTGCTGACATTTGCAGGTTTGGGAAACTGGAAGAGAGATGCAGTTCCATGAAGGACTGCTATCAGAATTGAGAGCACCACAGAAACCACCACCACCACCAGATATTCACGCAGTCAACTCTCTAATCAAATTCCTTAGCATGTTTGAACAAAAAACAATTCTATAAAATAGTTATATTTGGGAACTAGACTGAGATCTAAATATATCCCTAAACCTATAGGTCAGGTTTCACATATAAGATATGAGTAAGTACAAAGAGTAATTTATTTCTTAATTTTCCATACGTGAAAAAGTAACACGCAAAGCAGAAAATGCAGGCTACAAATCTATCACTTCAGCTCCTACCAAAAAGTGACACAGAAAATCATCATTTCTTATTTTCATATCATACATATTAACAACTGGAACACTTTAAAATGGTACATAACATGAAACATGAATACACATGTTATGAAACAGGGCATACAAACAGCCTAAATGTCTGCAGCCATTATCCTTACATGTTCTTGTCTATGCAGAGAGACAGTTCTGCAGACCACAATGCTCTCATCCACTACTATAGTTTTAATACATCACTTATAACTTACTGTAAAAGGAAAGTGTTTCCCTTCCTCATTCTTTTCTGAATGCTTCACATGCCTTTCTTATATCAACTTCAAAACCATGTTTATTTTAAGAACAAATAATGTAAAACTACCCTTCTTCCCTATGCACTTGCTCAGGGAGCTCAGGTTCAGACTCAAAAAGCAGACTTTCTGCTACATCTACTGCTTCAGCACTGGCCTATTACTCAATTTTTTTTTAAGACTGAACTCAGAAATTGTAAATAAGAGTTCAAATCCAAAGTACCCACCCTTTTCCCACTACACAGCTTTTTCTCAGCAGTTGCAAAGATGACAAACGGAATTCCAATGAAGATGGTGCCTAGCAAATCTGTAAGGCTACAGGAGACTGAAACTCAGGCTATGGGCAAAGTTCATGAACTTTTAAAGATATTAGATAGATGAGAATATTAAGAATACTTACAATGAGTACAGAAGTGTCTGTTCAATAGAAAGGCTATCAATGCAATTTAAAATTATCATTTAACCAAGTAACTAAATTTTGGCATCACTTTGATCTATCAAGCAGCTCTAGTATGGCCTGGCCTTATGCAAATTGGTCATTTCAGTTTGTAAAAAGCAAACAGCTGGGAGGATGAATAAGTGAGTGGAACTGAAATTGCCAAAGGCAGAAACTCTTACTGTAAGTTCGTTGTGAGTTACAACAAGAACATACACCTAAAAGGCTAGAAGAAACTCTTGTCCTTTTTAAAACTGTATGCAGAAGACACCAAATGCTTGCCTTTTTATGAAAATATCTTGTGGTTAATTTATCCTTCTCCTTGACAAACAGACATATAATCAAAATATCACAAAGAAAGAAAAAAAAAAAGAAAGGAAGAGCAGGCAGAAATAGGAAAGGAAATGCAACCATCAGAAAGCCCCAAGAGCTAAGCCCCAGACACTTGTTCCAAAGCCTGGTAGCCCCCGAGATAAGGAGGTCTGGAGACCACAGGCAGCACTGCCTCAGGTCCTACAGTGGCAGAGCTACTGGAAGACCATTCCACACGTAAGACCATGAAGGTCCCATGATTTTATTTTTTAAACATTTTAGGAGTGCCTGCCTATGACTATCTTATTTTTGTAAGGATGAGAAATGTAAACCCGTTGGGCACAGAGTCCTACTAACTACATAACATAAAGGGAACAAAAAACCCTCTTTGGTCTCTTAAACGTGTTCCACATCTTTGAACAGTCTCCAAGCTGGATCTCAGCTTCATTTTTGGTAAACTTTAACAAAGGTTGGTGGCAAAGCTGTTTAATGGGCATGTGACACAATTAAGCAAGTCATTTTGTAAGCACTGGAACTTACCCTGCCCGCTCCCCACCCCAGCTTAGATTCTTTGCTGTGTGGTAATACAGCTAAGCCCACACTGCAGTGCATGAACTGGGAATGTGAATTCGTCTGCGCACCTATTTTCAAGAAGCTTGTGGAAAACTAGCTTTGAACTATTTCTGCGCTGTCAAATTTAATCAAAAGCAGCCAAGAAGTTCAAAATGTCTTGAGAGTCAATAGAGAGATACTGACAGAAAGGATTACTTGTGCAGGAAAACCCATATGAAAAGTACATTCTCTCACCAAAAACTGTCTGTCAGCTCGTTGCAGAGTTATGTATTTAATAGGTCATACAGTAACAACACTTGGCAGATGAAAGTATATAAATTATTTTCCTGGGATCTTTGTCTTCTCTACCAGTCATCCCCAGACGATTGCATTCTGTTAGCAGAGCCACCATGGGCAGTTTTAGGACTCAGACTTCTTCCCATACTTGGCTCTGCTCACAACTTCTGCCTTACTTCTTGCAGCTGTCAGCTCCTACTGGAGTCCTTACCAGCCAGCAGAGGCTGTGAAAATGAGAAATAGGAGAGCAGGTCACAGTAATTCAGGATTGTGTGCCCTACTCCCTCTCCTCTGTGCCTGCTGTCTTCCCAACCCAGCTGATGGCAGCAGCCAGACAAACTGGAGGGGGCTGTGGGAAACTGTGGGAATCCAGGACACAGGAATATCTCCTGTGCCTATCCTGAGTGGTCTTATTCCTCAGGAGAGCATAGCCATTGGTCTTTGGCCATGGAAAAAGCTTCCAGGACTTTGTGAGAAGTTGAGTTTTGTTAATGTATAAAGTAGATAATATTGTAGTTTACCACAGGGTGAAAAAGTAGATTTTGGGTTTTAGCATGGAAGGTAGATGAAAGAAAAGATGGAGGATTTTGGGTGTTAACTATAGTCTTCTTTCTTCTTCACCTACTCCGTTTTCTGCAGTTTTGGTAGCACAGTGATTGGTTAGACAAAGTCACAATGCAGACTGACAAATAATTAGGAATTGGTAGAAAAATAAAAACATACTACATGTTAGGTTCGTTGCAAAACTTAATTGGATAAGGTATCTGTATAAGAACACTTGAAACTGTCCATTTTGTGTCTTTCTGGCACATGTCACTGAAGCGTGCAGAGCCTGTTGTCATCTAAGGCTCTGAATTGTGATAAGGAAATAATAAACATCTTTGAAGACCGAACAGTAAGGCCCTTCTGCCTCATTCCTGGTTCCTGACCCTGGCACAGACTTTTTCACAGGGGATTCCCAGCAAGGGGACCCCGTGGCGGCGAAGACTCCAACACATGGTGCCCCTGTGTGAGGAGACGGGAAGAGTCCCACAAATGGGGTCCAGCATGTGAGGAGACAAGCAAACTCCCACAGGAAACAGCAAATCAGCTGGACACAAGCAACAGGATGGAAGCAGGCACCAGGGAGGTTCACAGCTTCCCCTCATCGACCCCCCTGCACATGAGCTATGCTTGCCACCAGAGCTCTTCAGACCTGTACAGCTTCAGTCTCTGTCAGTCACTGGGAAAGTAAAAGTGCTTTGCATATCAGATCCCATGCATTGATGTTAAATTCATGTACAGACTGATCTAATCTTGGAGCTAAATCAATTACATGTAAGTGAAAATGAAATAATAGCTCCCCTTTGACTAAATGCAGAAGTTTAAATAGCTACAAATCACACCCTTCCTCCAATACCTTCCCTGCTTTCCCAAAACATTCCAACAGCATAAACTGTTTGTACTTCAGAGGCAAGTGCATACAATAGGCATAGGGCTTGTTTCCAGCACAGCAGAGAAATAATTACACTGAACTTTTTACCTCCCACCTGCAATTCCTCCCCAAAAGAAACAATTGCAAGGCTAAACAGTGATCTAGCTGAATGTTGACACTGTGATTCAACAACCTCCATAGTGCTCACATGAAACAATTTTTATGCATCCTCAATAACCAACAAAACTCATAGCAGCAAAAACAATAAAAGGAACGTGTAATTTCCTAATCCTGAAGCTGTTAAACCTTTGGGAGTATGTATGCTTTGGGGAAAAAGGGGTAAGTTCTTTCCTTTCATTCTCCAATGGAGAGGTTCTCATAATAAAAACAGAGAATTTTTCACATCTGAAATACCTAGCTGAGCCAAGCTTCCTTACAGCAACTGATTTACAGACCTCTTTTTATCAAGTGAACTCAACACAAGATTTGTGTTTTAGCTTCAGCCTTAAGGCTTCAATTCAGTTTTCTTCATCTTGCACTGAGTCTTCCAGGAAGACTCTGACTCACAGTCACAACAGCACTACTGATTTCTGGCTCTAATGCAGGAGTAAATGCCTGTCCTGAAGAGTAATTCTTCAGGTGCTACAGTCCAATAGAAAGCATAAAGGCTCCCAGGAACTGTCTGGAAATACAATCAAAAGCAAGAAAAATAGCACAATATTAGTATAAATTTGGTAGAAATTCTTTTGCTATCCCTTTTTTGTCAGGGAGTAAACAAAAATGTTTGTACAAAGGACACTGCAGTGGAAGGGTAGAAAGTCATCCAGACTTCATTAATTTCAGTGTAAAATTAAACATCCAGTCCTGACTCTGAATAGTCATTCAGGAAGAAAAGCAGCCAACTTGGATCATAAAGCAGGTTAAAAAAAAGCAACAGCTCTGAGGGGGCACTTATCTGGTAATTTTTTGTAGTTTTACCTAAGGATTGAGTCCTGCAAAACGCTTGTGGCTCTGTAGTTGATATTCCATATTTGATTTCTCATGGACAAGAAATAATGACCATTGAATTTATATATAAAAATATAGCCCAAGTCTCCAGAAGAAATTAGCCTGCAAACAAAAGTGAAAAGAAAAATGCAGCTTATAGAATTTTCTTAGCTCAGAAGGTCTTCAGTACAAGGACTGTTCACAAAGCTCCTGTGTCAACTTATTCCGTCCCCCACTCTCAGGGACCTCACAGTTCTGCAAGAATTCAGTCTGAAGTTATGAACATTATGAAATGACCAGCACAGAACGTGCTTCTCAAATCTGTCTGCTTGCTCACTTTCTTAAAAGAATTAATTCCAAAATCTTGTGACTAAAAAGGCATCAGATTATCCCAAATAAAATAACGGGGAGGTGGGAACTGTTGGCAAGTACAGAAATGCACATATATTATCTTTTTCTTCCATAAAAGCTGATTCTTGGAAGTCTGACTTGACAAAAGCATACGTAGTATTCATTTGTATCACTTGTGATTCCCAGAATGCCCTTTTGTGCAGCTGCTGGAGGGAACTCTAAGCACTATTGGTAATTAGATTAAAAGCAATGAAAAAACAAACCAGTTCTAATTTGGGAAGATCCACAGTCAAACATCTTACGGCCAAACTATTAAATTTAAGATAAAGCAGCTGTTGCCATCCTTGCAGTTTTTATGCCAAAATATTCCCCATTTCTGAATTAAGGAACTTTCTCAATTATAAATAAGTATTTCACTTTCAGATTCTGTGGCCTCTGGAGCAAGTCAACTTCCAGTTTTCTTTTCTCAGAGTGGAGAAAACCTCTTTTACAAAATAATAACAAACGAAAAAACCCTACAGCAAGTCTAAAGAAAAAAGGCCTCATTTATCCTATCCCTTGAAGATATACACTACAAATTGAGTATAATCACTTATGTCAAAACTTAGGGATTACAGCCCCTTCTTTGGCAAGTTATTTGACTAAAATATTTTTAATTGAGTATAATCACTTATGTCAAAACTTAGGGATTACAGCTCCTTCTTTGGCAAGTTATTTGACTAAAATATTTTTAGCTTTTTTTTTTTAAGTTGGCATTCAACAGTGAATGTGCTGAGCTGTTTTTATCACTAATTCAAACAATCACACTCTCCATTCAGTACAGGATCATGTAAGTCTTTCTTCAGGTTCTCCTTCCACAGTTCTTCCTTCTCTATTTATTCACCAAGAAAACACTTGAGTTGTCGTCAATATCAACATTACTGGTGTTCTTTCCCTTGGTAACACTACAGAAATATTAAGATGATACAAGNATTGGTAATTAGATTAAAAGCAATGAAAAAACAAACCAGTTCTAATTTGGGAAGATCCACAGTCAAACATCTTACGGCCAAACTATTAAATTTAAGATAAAGCAGCTGTTGCCATCCTTGCAGTTTTTATGCCAAAATATTCCCCATTTCTGAATTAAGGAACTTTCTCAATTATAAATAAGTATTTCACTTTCAGATTCTGTGGCCTCTGGAGCAAGTCAATTTCCAGTTTTCTTTTCTTCTCAGAGTGGAGAAAACCTCTTTTACAAAATAATAAACGAAAAAACCCTACAGCAAGTCTAAAGAAAAAAGGCCTCATTTATCCTATCACTTGAAGATATACACTACAAATTGAGTATAATCACTTATGTCAAAACTTAGGGATTACAGCTCCTTCTTTGGCAAGTTATTTGACTAAAATATTTTTAGCTTTTTTTTTTTAAGTTGGCATTCAACAGTGAATGTGCTGAGCTGTTTTTATCACTAATTCAAACAATCACACTCTCCATTCAGTACAGGATCATGTAAGTCTTTCTTCAGGTTCTCCTTCCACAGTTCTTCCTTCTCTATTTATTCACCAAGAAAACACTTGAGTTGTCGTCAATATCAACATTACTGGTGTTCTTTCCCTTGGTAACACTACAGAAATATTAAGATGATACAAGGAAACGTTTTTTTTTTNGTCAATATCAACATTACTGGTGTTCTTTCCCTTGGTAACACTACAGAAATATTAAGATGATACAAGGAAACGTTTTTTTTTTTTCCTGTCCTGATGGCACAGAATAAAACCACTTATTTTGAGCAAAGGACACAGTTTTGGATACACACTGGGGAGAAATAATGTACAAGATTACTGCACACTGGAAACAACTCCATTTCTATTTCCACTACTGCACAAAGATCCAAACTACAGAAGAAACTCCCTCACACACACAAGAGTAAAAAAATGCACTTCTAACTATGCTACAGGAAGAGTGTGAAGGGCAAGAAGTCTTGGGGGATAGAAAGCTTAAATTATTTAGGCATGCATACGGGAGAAGGTCAGTTTGTGAAAAGAGGCAGAACCTGCTTATCCAGGGATGTCCAGAATCGTGGGGCAAAGAGGCAAAGGAGGGAATTCCCATCACAGGACATGATCCCATTTGCTACCCTACATGTCCTGAGTCAGGGAGGCTCTCAGTACACAGTAGAATTTTTTTCTCTGCTTGTTCACTTCAGGCTGACTAAATTCAAACTTAGTGAGTAAGGGAGAAGAGACAGAGGGAGAAGGAAAGATGCAAGCCTTCATCCCAACCCCTAGCTCTGGGATTTTCCTGCTTCTTTTGGGCTGCAGTTCCTTGGCAGGTTCCTCAGTAACATCACACACATTGTGTCTGCTGGTTGTAGGGGAGTGAAAGCACCCCAGAATTGAGACCCAAACGTATTTGTTTCAGACACATTAAACATCAATGGCCATGACAAGTCTACTCTTGCCACGTGGAAGTTCTTTAAGGATTGCAAAGGGCTGACCAAACACAGAACCCAGGACTGTATCTGACACCAGCTGCTCTTTCAGTTTCTTTAGAGACATCTCTCAGAATATTCTGTGCAATCCTTCTCACTCCAGCACATCCAGTGCATTGGGGTAGCAAAACAAAATTCCTATGACATCACAAAGTACAGGTAAAAACTCCTACCTTACTTTCCAAGTCTCCTTACGACAGCAGAAGCTCCTTGTATTTACCATTTCAAATGAATCTGAGTGTTAGTGAAAAAGACAGAACAACTTCTCTCTCTGAACCCAGCACCTCATTTTTTGATGGGGAAACTAGAGTTCCTTTACAGGGAGGCACACCTAGAACACCTGGATGGGCACAGAGCAGGGAAGGATGAATGAGGAACAAATACACTCATGTCTGGTTGGAGGAAAAAAAAAAAATCCATGCTATCTTGGTTTGCAATGACTTTGCTGCATCTTCCATGCAATATATTGTAAACACGAACTCTACACCACTTTTGATGGTTTGGCAATTCCTAACACATTGCAGGCAGTGCTTACGTACACAAATACGGCTTTTAGGAGCAAAACATCACTCATTTAGGAAAAAAAATGTGAAGCCCGACCTATTTTCTGCCTGTTCTACATTTTCGATCTATTACTAACTTACACTACTTTGACCTGGGTTTTCATTAGCACCAGGAAATATATTGTTTTCCAAAATGTGATACTTTCTCCCAACCCTTATTTCTTCAGTATAGCTGTTACACATACATATCTGAAGCTAATACAGATCTGAAGCTAATAACCATATACTTTCCTGGCTTATGTACATGTGCTGCATCTGCAGCTCTTCAGGATCACACCAATTTTAAAAATGCAAGATTTTGAAGACTAAAAGAATATTCTTTTACCTCCCTTAAAACCCCAACCTTTCCCAATCCAAAACAAAGTCTATCTGCTAATTCTGAAGCACTCTGTTCCAGGTCTCTGCAGAGCCCGCCTGCCTTCCAACAGATGGACACACGCTCCCAGCTTGGTGCCATCCGCAAATTTACTGATGGAGGACTCAATTCCCTCATCCATGACATCAATGAGGATATAAAAGAGGACTGGCCCCAGCACTGACCCCTGAAGACTGTCACTGCCAGCGACTGGCCCAGCTGGATGCAGCACCACTCACTGGGCCCGGCCTCCAGCCAGTTCCTAACCCAGCAAATTGTGCTCCTGTCCAAGCCATGGGCTGCAGCTTTTCCACGGAATGCGGTGGGAGACAGTGTCAAAGGCCCTGCTGAAGTCCAGACAGACAACATCCACAGCCTTTCCCACATCCAGGCAAGTCACCTGGTCACAAAAGGAGACCAGGTTGGTCAAACACTACCTACCTCTCCTAAACCCTTAAGTATAGATATCAAGCTGCAGTTCAAGTTTTGCAAGACAAGGAAAAAAGTGCTACAGAAGGAAAAAATTGTAAGAGAAAAATACTCCGCATCACATTTTCCTAGACACTGGCATTTGAAACTGACTTACATTGCAAGATGCTTGCTTGGGGAAAAATTTTGGTATTCCCAGTACTGCACATCATTAAAAATTTAAAAGTACTCAAAAGATCTCATTTCAACAACAGCATACCATAACGAAGATATCTACAGTAGAAGAACATTAAGTTAAATCTCATGCACATATTGACTACTACTTGAAGTGACACACCTTCAGTTACAGAAATCACCAGAATGCAGAGACCCACAGATTGTCCCTCAGAACTCTTGGGCTTTGAGATGTGTTGCTGCCTCTCTGAAGTGTAGAATACCCATTGTTAAGTCGATTTGAAACTGATCTCTTCCTAAATGCCTTTTTTTTAAGACAACCCCGGATCACAGGAATTTACAGACAGCACCAGAGCTCACTCAGCTCTCAGGCCAGGCAGCCTCAGGGATCAGCACTGAGAGTAAGGCCTGCACTAACCACAGTCGTCATCAAAATCCTTCTGAGGGATAAAACAAAAATACACCACCTAAACAGAAGAAACAAGCAGCCCAGACTGCCCTGCAATCATGCCAGAGTGAACTTCAGAGGATGAACCTGAGCTGTTTGTGACCAGGAACAGCATTTTCTGCTGGCTGGGGTAATTTGTGGCCTTAAATACCCTGAAGTCATTTATTTAGGACATAACTGATGCTCATGTCCTAAGAGCAGTGGAAAAATCTGCCAAAATTAGTGCAGTCCTGAACAGTTTATAATTCCTTCCAAAACTACAAAGATCTTGAAAGGACTGAGAAAACATATAACATGCCAAAAGTGTTTGTTTACATCTGATACTCACCAGTAAGTGCTGGGCTGGAAGGAGATAAGCAGTGAGAAGAGAAAGAATACCTAGATATTTGAAGTTTATATAGTTAAAAGATTTCCAAACAAGAACCTGAGCAAAAGTCCCCAAACATAATATGTTCTGAATGTAAAGAAGTATTTTCACTTGTTCACTTAAGCACAGGAGAAAAACTATTTATATACAAATGCAAATTAAAGAACTTCCTGCTAGTCCTAAAATATGCCATGAAATTCATGTTTCTTCCATTTCAAAGCATTTTACTACAATTTACGGAAGATTATTATTACAATGTTACCCTCTTTAATTTATTTTTTTCTACTGAGTATGCAATTTTCTACTTGGCTAATCATGTAGACACGATTATGAAACAAAAATATACACTTCACTGAATCTCAGTTGAAGAGCAGGGAGCTCATTTATTAGAAGTTAGCCATGTCAAAGAAATGAAAGCAGATAAATGGAGTTTTACTGCTGACTAGCATCAAAACAACATCAGTTTTCACACAGCGTTTTCTTTCCCCCCCCCAATCCCCCAAGCTCTGGCAGTGGATAGGGAAATGAGAAAAATTATTGGAGCACTTTATTTATTTAACAGTTGTTATTTAGATTAATTGTTGTTTATGGCAATTGTTATTTAAAAACAAACTACAATAATTCATAATGAATAACCTATGAGTTTGAATACAGATTAAAATATGCTTATACATTAAGATATATATTAAAAAAGATTAAGAAATTGCTACCTAATTTCTTTGCTCTTAATTGGTAGCAAAATTAAACAAATCTCGGGATCAGTTTTCAAATTAGGTTCATTTTTTACAACTAGCAGTTGCAAAAGTGGTTTTCCATCTTTAACAAAAGCATTTGCTCATGATTAGATATTCCAGTGGGTTTTGCTCATCTGGCCCCATCCATTTACTGTACCCAGAGATGTGCTGTGCATTTCTTCATCTTAAATTCTACATCCTCACGTCACATTGGGCTGCCTGGTTGGTTACACAGGGCACAGTGCTAAATACCCAAAAATGCAGTGACAGACATTTGTGTTGACAAGTGCCAAGAGAGAAATCACAGATAAAAACAGACAAGAAGAAACAAGTTTCAGATGAGTGATTGACAGCATTAGAGCAAGTCTTCAAAAACAGAAGATTTTTTTTTAACCACAGATTTATAGGAAAAAAAAATTTAGGCTTTGGGGAAAATCCAGTATCAATTCTAAGGATGATTCTCCCTGGTTCTGCAGTCAGAACAAGACTCCACAGCATCCAGCAGTCCCAGAAAGCAGAGAGCTTACTCACACTAGGGTTCAAGTGTTCCCTATAACACTTATGGGGAAAATTATCAAGATCTCAGAACAAAAATGAAATTGGTTTCCACTGACGTTTGAGGTTTTGTTTGTTTTTTTGGTTCTGTTTTTTTTTTTCTTGGAAGGCAGTTCAATGGGCTTGGGAAGGTAAGAATGCAGCTTGTTCCACTAGAACAAAAGTATTAGGTTTCACTAGAAACCGGGGGATTCTGAGTAAAATAAATTCTTGGACAGTCCTTCTGTAGTATTAATTTTAGCCTTTTATAAACAGATATTTGAACACCACAAAATCAGTTTTCAAATGTGCTTTTACTCAAAGAGAAAACAGCAAGCAGTGCAAGTTTTACCATCATCTCCTTAATCACTGTGAAAAAGAGCAATATATTGATGCTGAAGTAGAGAAGGTCACTGTAATGTCAGTTACAAAGAGAGTCACTCCTGCACCCATCATCAGCTCCCGGGTTTCTATCCACGTCAGCAGGATTTTGAGCCCCAGCTTTGCTTGGCATGGTTCATTAAATAAGAGGCTGCTTTGCAATGACCAGTCTTCTGTTCCAGATTCATTGCCATCACACACAAACACGTTTATACATACAGGGAGAATAGCAACACCTGCATCACACACGGCAGGAGTGATCAATAAATCTTCCTTACAGCCTTGGAGCACAGCATTTGTAGGGGATGGACCTTGACAAAACCAGCAAATGAGCACCTGGCCCTGACAGAAGTGCTAGCAGAGGGTGTACTCAAAACTGCTGCACGTGATCACACAGCAGCAGTCACACATTTTCTGTTCATCCTTTATGACAGTCATAGGAACATCGATTCCCGCTTCTTAACTGTTCCACCGTTGTTATTTTAATAGTATTTGCTATGAGAAAATCAATATAAGGCATGGATACATTTCCAGGAAGGTCAAACGTGTTGGACATAATATTTAAAAAGCACAACTTATATCAGTGCTTTCCAAGGTGCTTAAAGAGTCGTCCTGAAAAGTCCTGTATATAATTTCAACTAGCCAAAACCCTAGCAAGGGCACCGAGCAGCTACCACAGCAGGATGTGCTACACTTACATCAGTAACAACTGATACAAACAAGAACAAAGGGGGTTTACATAATAAAACAACATTTTATTGGTTTGAGTGGTTTATTTACACTACTATTGAAGTGTTTCTCAGATACTAATGTCCTTCATGCAGAAGGCTTAATATGATTATCACACTGAAGTGCCAAAATCACCTGCAGCATTTGGAATTGGCACCACAATAAGGAGATGACAAAATTACAAGTGCCCAAGACTATTACTAATCTTAATTGATTTAACTGCCAGTAAAATGTAACAACTCGATCTCTGGATCAATTTTCAAATTAAACTCATTTTTCTACAACTAGCAGTTGTAAAAGTGGGTCTTTCCATCTTTAAGAAAAGCACTTGCTCCTGATTAGATATTCCAGTGGGTTTTGCTCATCTGGCCCCATCCATTTACTGCACCCAGACATGGAGCAATCTCAATGATACCAGTTTTTGTTGCCTAAATGTCACAGTCCAGTTACACATACCATGTGGCTGACTAAATAAAATTACCATACTTCAGCCTCTTTCATTACACTGTGTTTAACAGTGGGGAAAACAGGGCACAAAAGAGACCTTAAAGGCACAAGCTTTGCAGAACTTGCTCTTACTGAGGAGTATCTGGTTACACATACCCATATTCAGTAAAGATTATCTATAGCAAGGACATAAAACTGTTTCTGCTTCTAAACTTCTTTCTCCCCAGCATTGAACTTTTGTAATAACCATATTTGGAATATCCCCTCCCAGCAGGGAACATATGTGAGCTCAGTGTGAGATTAAGGATCTTTCTGCATTCGCTTTTCAAGCTATAGATCACTACTGAGTGCTGTATGTTCCTTTGCTCCAGAGTCTGATCAAGGGAACATTGTTTGACACCACTACATTCTTTGACAAGTTCCTTAGGAAGATGGACACATTAAAGACAAGAAAAAGAGACTGGAAGAAAGACATGCACTTCATTAGAGTTATGATGGCTGGAACAAATGCAACACAAAATGAAAAGCCCTTCATCATTTCAGAGCCATGTTGTTACCGACTTGTATCGCTGTAAAGAGCCATTCTAAACTCCTTATAACAATCCAGTAGAATTCATTTCCAGAACAAAGTACACATCACTTGGAAAGCAGTTTAAATTCAGCCAAAAATACAGTTGTTTCTATACTGTAAAATCAAAATTCACTATACTAGTATCAAAGCAAATACAGCACCATTATTAACGTGGGGAGAAAGAGCCACATAAAGAATAGCATTCAAGGTGCCAGCCAGGGACAAGACAGTTCTTAGAGGGCAGTAGCAGAGAACACTACCTAGAATCATGATTTCTTGGACAGAAGCTATCTGTTTAGCTGTTCTATATCATAGATATCCTGATGGGCACATGAATGCAAATAAACCATCAAAATACCAGTATGCCAGTAATGCAGTTACTAAATCAATCACAATTCATAATAGTCAGCCAAAACCGGGAGCTGGGTTATTGCCCAGATAACAGACAGAAATATTTGGAAGAGCAGTTACAAGCAGCACAGAATTCCACTGTCCTCTCCCACATGAGCCCAAAGGACTGAGAGCTGCTGATGGTGATGGAGAGGGGCAGGAGGAATGTTAACAATCTTCCCCTTTTGACCCACATCAGACTGAGATCACAAAGCAGCTTTGCAGGGATGGAGCCCATGAAAAGAAATACAGGCCACCCACAGGAAGGTATGCTGAGCTGACACAGACTGATGTATCTGCATTCTTCTCTTTTTTTCTTGGACCTGTCTGATTTATGATTCAATTAGAACAGCAGACTGTATATCTTATCTCTATATTGAAACACTGCTGTTATCCATGAGATTTGATAAAACCAGCCTCATTTGGGACTCACTGACCTTCTTATTGCTACTCCCAGGCTTTTCCAACCACTAAACCAGGTGCAGGTGAACATGCCACAATTTTTTATTCCCTTCCAGAAAGATGATGTTTCCAATGAATTTCCCTAGAATGCAGGATTAGCTCCTACAGGAGGACTACTGGAAAACTCCACCACTCTTCAGACTTGTCCCATTGTTTCTGAATGTGTTTGGCTTGCTGCCTCTGACACCTGGGTTTCCAACACCACAGTGCTTATTTATGAAACATTACATCAGAAATCAGAGGCAAGGCTCAACCTATTTACCTTCTGCAGCAGTGAAACCAGGTGGCAAAGCACCTGCCCTGCTCCCTGCCACAACAATCCTACAGCCCCTCTCTCCCCAGCTACAGCAACAAAACACTTCTCAGAAATGTGCTGTGAGCAACACCACCAAAATGACTCAAGGCTGCAAAGTTTAGCCCCTGTAAATTGAAGGACAAAGCAAAAACTTCAAGAGCAAGAATACCTCACTGAATTAAAATCTTCGCAGAGTGATAACAGAGGGGTGGAAGAAAATAAAGAGGTTTATTTAGCAGAGGATTGCAAGGATCAGCACAGCTCAACAGAAGATTGGACACACCAAGGGAGGGAGGGGAAAAGAAGAAAAAAAACCAAACCAACTAAACAACATGGAAGAGAAAGTTCTCTGCTGTGTAAAGAGCATTTGGAACTAAGGCACCTGAATGAGATGTCTAAAGCACAGGTTGAGCTCCCAGCTGAGGACATAAGCACCAAGTCTAAGACCAAGCAAGCCCCAGGACCAGCCTTGTGAGCTACATATGATCCCAATTGTAAAAGCTGAGCCTCTGCCCTGGTTGCTGCTGTTTTACATGGCAAATGTTTACAAGCTGGATGCCATTTAGGAAGCTCTGGCCTTTTCCTTCTTCACTGTAACCAATTGCCACCAAAGGCTCCTATCACAGAATAAGGCTGTCTCATGCATCTGCAAAGTCATGACCTGTGAAATTATTTGCTCTCTCAGACAAATGCATATGTGCTCTCTCTGCAGTATTCTTTGAACAGGAGCAAGCAGAATCCAGATATAGAGAGGAATATGAAAGGAAAATGGTTCTGCTATGGGAGATTTAAAACATTGAATCACACTGCTAGATCATCCACCTGCACAGTGGGGTCATGTGTGTGGCACAAGTCATTACTTTCACTAATTTAAAGCCCAGTTAAATTTGAACACAATCTCTTTGTAGCTATTATGCCTAAAATCTCCAAGAGCTTCAAGAGAGCAAGCCCAGGTGTATGTAATGTTCTCAGTTAAGTACTGTAAGAGGCTGTTAAGAACATCCTCCATCTCTCTGTCTTCCTTTACCATGCTTTAAAGACAACTTGCTCCACAGTTCTGGCTGATACATGTACCAGTTAATGCACCTGGGATGTTGCACAATGCAGTCCTATGAGGAGAGATACAGGGCAGTAACACAGTTGCTCTGCCTGAACTCTATCTCTGCTGATCTTGACTTACAGAAGTGGCCTAAGATATCTACAAAAACCAAACCCACCAAAATACAACACAATGCAATTTATCTGTTTGAATACAACACAAAAATATGCATACACAGTCCCCCTCTTTTTATTTTTAGGGTTGTCAATAAACTCTTTGCCTTCACAGAACATCACTGTGGTCACTGGAGGGTAAGTAATGAATCATTTCTAAGTTTTGAGAAAGTTAACCAAATTTTTTCGTTCCTCTAGTATTCCCTTGAAAGATTATTATAAACTCACTACTGCTCCTTGTTTGGCCAAGTTAATTAACCTCTTAATACCCATCATATCATAACTAGTATATGTTACTTTGTAATATTATAGAATACTTACACCTATAATTAAATGCCTTTTTGCTCTCCCTGAATGCAGAATTGATTGTCAGAACAGAAGAGCAGCTGACTCACCCCTTCTGTTCAGTTTCCAGTGTTCTATTACACCACAAAGATACAATTTAAAGAGCACACTGGCGTCACTCGACCTTGCACGCTCCTCCCTCACCACACACACAAATCATTCTTTACCCCCTCACCCAACAATCCCTAAAACACCTTCATAAAAGGGTCAGTCCTGCAGGGCAGAAGGAATCAGCTTCTGAGGATTCCTCCACGACGGAAAGAGAAAGCTCCCGAAGAAGAGGGAAGTTGTGAAGAAACAAGGAAGAGTCTAATGGCTTAAATTAACTCTCCTCAACAAGCAACATCTGCACCTCCCAGGAGCCTGACTTTTGCGCTTTTAAAATCACCTGTGGGTTCACATGCAGATCAGATTATCATCTCAGTGAGACAGGGCTAGAAACTAATGATCATTTTTCAGCATTGTCAGATCTGTTCTGTCTGTGGTGTGACCAGGAGTTCTTTGCTCAGCTAAGTTCAGCAACTTCAAGATGAATTTTCTTTGACCTAAAGCTGAACAGGTGTTCTGAGGAAACTGAACCTGCACAGAAACCACTGTGTTGGCCAAGGCGGCAGTAAACTATTAAATGGACAGGATGGAAAGGAGATCTTAAATAAAACCTTCCCCATGCACACCCATACCCTCCTCCCCCCACTTCCCCCCAAAAAAATGAGGGCAAGGAACAAAAAAAGCAGATAATCTTCTAAGAGTGAGACACATGCAGCAAAAATCTACAGATTAGTAAACTGGGTCAAAACCAAGTTAGAGCTGTTTGCATAATGTTTCTATGAAAATGGAGGTTTCCCACCACAGACAGCTTCAGACTTCTAAATTTCAAATTGAGAAGAAAAACAGAGACAGCTGCTTGAACATCTTCCTAGTGCTAAGGAATTCCTGACCAACTACATCATCAGCACCCTGAATACAGGAACAGGCAGAAATTCTGACCCCACAGAAGTAAAACCAGAGGAACTTCTGCTGGTTATTGGCCAGGGTGCGGTCTTTCATAATTTTGTTGATTTCTGCTTTTTAATAGAGCAAACTAATTGCCATGGAAGCTAGAAATGCCATATTCCTTTCTTTTAAAGGCACACATGATCAAAATATGGTACTAGTAACAAGAGCATGAAAAGATCATAAAGCTAGCCTACACCTGTTCAGTGTGTCATCTGAAAATTACCTTTATTAAAATTCCTTTAAAAGTATTTTCCAAAACAGATGGAAAATATCGTAGAGTTTTTAAAACCTCAAAATCCAGTCTCCATGAAGACTCTGGTGAGAAACCAGCTCTCCCACAACATTCATATGCCATCAACTCCTCTGTCATTGCAGAATGTTACTTCAGGTTCTGCTATTAAAAGGAGCTGTCATCACAGCCTGTTTAAGGTAATAACAGCAGGTCAGTGCAGAAGCTCAGCCAGGCCTTGCCTGAGCAGCAGCACACAGGGCAGAAGGAAATACTCATGGTTTTGCTATGCAGGACTCCTTTCATTAGCTCACAGCTTTTTCCAAGTCATGATCAGATAGGATCAATGACACCTCCTGATAAAGTCATGATGCATACTCCAGATATTATATGGAAAGTTTGAAGAATTTCTCCTCTGAAGGGCACCAACCTCAGTATGCCCTTGGAAGAGAATGACTTCCTGAATTTTAAAAAGTGGCTGAAGTATGGTTCCCTTTCCTCTCCAAAGAGTCAGTGGGAACTGAATCTTTAAATGCATTTAAGATAAGAAATTACACTATAATCAAGCAGCTAATAGTAGATTCATTTTCATGGAATATCCTAGGGGAGTGGAGAAGAAAGAACAGCCACTGCTCCAAAATTAGACAGGGTAGGTTCTCCTCAAGAGGCTTCTAAAAGTGGGCAAGACTCGAGGAGTGCACAACCATCACATGAACAATGAGGCAAGGACTGGCACAAGCAGAGCGAGGTTTCTCAAAATTTCACAATCACGCTAATAAATACTTTATAGAAGCAATTTTCTTTATGGAAGCTGTCTTCTCCCTCCTCCTCAGAGTCAAAGAGCCTGTGACTGCATCCCCACGGCAAGGGCAGCAGGAGCACACAGTGCAAGCAAATACACTATTTTCTGTGTATTTCACGTGCACGCTGATGTAATTCAACAGCTGAGAGAGCAAAAGTGACCAGAACCAACCAGCAGGCAGCACATGCAACTCATCAAAAGAGTAGCAAATTTCTGGCACTGAGTAACTACTGAATGTGAGAGTAACGGTTCCTACTACTTTTCCCCCTCCTCCCTAGATTTAAAAAAAAAAAAGGAACATTTCCTTTCCCATTTTTGACTAATAAAAAATTCTTTTTTTCAAGAGGAAAGGAATGGAATCTAAACTAGCTTTATCAAATTAAAGGGAAAATATTTTTAAAACTATTTTAAAAGATTTGTTTCAGAAAATTAGAGCTTCAAAACTCTCCTTCTTAGGCACACCAGCATCATAAATAGCTATTTAACACTCCATATCAGAAGTCAAGCACAAAATCCACAGAATTATAAAATAATACTCTCATACCTCTGATTCTACATCACTCCATGCCTCTGGAAAAAGCTAACAACTGCCACCAGCTGTTAAAAAAAAAAAAACCACAACAAAGTCTTCCTTAGGCCAAGTCCTTGTCAAGCTCCCTCAAAGAGCTAATGAAACTTTGCTTGTTTAAAGATTGCAAAACCATGCTTTTCTCAGAATTAATGCAACATACCAGGTCTTATTTTGTCATCCCAAGAGCCATGCCAGCAGGAGCACAAGTACCATTGTCAACAGCTTATCACAAAACCTAATGTATATGGGAAATATTCACACTCCAGACAACAGAGAGTGGCAAAAATAACTTTAAATAGGTAATCACCCACTGGATTAGTAAGTCAACAGTTTTTACATGGTGTCAAGGGCACTGAATTTTGAGAAACAGAGTATATAAGAATAGAACTCCAAGAGTTTGGAGTGGAGGAAAAAAAAAAGCTGATAAAAATGTAGGATAAAACTAGAGTAAACAGCAGGGACAGGAATTTGCCTGTATTGAACAATTGTCTAGAACTGAGGCTCATGTGGTCAGATCTGTATGCTACATAGGGAGGGGTTTGGGAGGGTTGTTTAGGTTTGGGGTTTTTTAACAGCAAAATTGCCATGTTCCCCAGAGTTTTCAATGACTGAATAACATTTGCATACATTATTGTTTTTTCAGAGCAGCTGTGACTGGATTTGCAGTCCCACAGATCACACTTAAAAGCTTACTCTGTGAAATATAATTTCCATTTTAGCAGTAAACCATTTATTTTTATTATTATTTCTGTGATAACAACATGACTGTCATATTTGAACTGCATTTGGTTTTTTTCTCCCTCTGCTCAACAACTTGACCACTGTCCCCTCTCTCCCCACAAACATCCCAGTTTTAAGCTAAGTGGCAAAAGACATTAAAGTTTTTCTTTTCTGAAGTTCAAAGATCTCTTAGAAGCTGTAGACAATCCCCGAATTTTCAGTACCTTAAATACACCAAATAGAAACACTTCAGAACAAAACACAGCACTGTAGGTGACCTACAAGCATAATTAACTTTTAGGCATTGACTTTAATAGTACTCACGGTGTTGAGGCCAAGAGCTGTCAAAACAAAAGAACTAAAACAAGAAAGTACATTCTAGTCTTCCTGTCCCGTTTCAAAAACACAAACTTCTGAAGAAAACATTTTAGAAAACACTATAGTGAAATAAAGACCAAAGGGCCATCCAAATAATCAACAGCAAAGTACTGCAGGACTGTAAACAATCTTGAATAACAAATTATTTTCTATTCTTATGGCACTAACAATTTTGGCAAAGCCTGGAAATTGTCTTAGGAAAAACTGCAACTAGCTTTTTAAGTAAACCATTATAAACAGGAAAAATATTTAGCCACACAAAATTTTTCACATCATTTTGCAAATCAGTACATTATAGCAGACAGATCTCATTATCTCCAAAAAGAACATGAGCAATAAATTAGCATCTGGAAAAGATGGGAGAAGTGACAGTTTTTTCAATAATGGAAATCCCCAGCCTCATCCTCCGGCAGGCATCAACAGAGTAACAGCATATGATAGTACAGTATCATTTGGAACAGAAATCATGCAATGAGCATTAGTCAACTCCCACAGAAATGAAAGAGATTAATGGTGGCAGAAATATTTTTGGAAGGAACTCACTAACAAACACTGACTGTGTCAAAGCATGTCCCCATTTCCAGCACTGAGCATTAACAGTGTCCCAAGATCTGAGCATCTTACATACCCACCACACAAAAAGGCACCCTGAAAGTTTAAAGCCTGATCTAGCAGTCTTCCCAAACCAGTGGGAAATATGCTGCCCTTGATGGATTGAAGGATCAGAGGACAAAGCTGAGTCACTGCTGATCCTGAGATTACTCCAAGCCCAAGATTGTAACACACACAATTTGGAGACTGAGAAAAGTCACCTTCTTTAAGAGCTCAACACTTGCAGCCCAGCCTAGGTTACAAACCTTTCAGAGAATAAGTTTGTAAGCTACCCACTTTGTGAACACACAAGGTCATATTTTTCTCTCTTTATCCTTGAGACAGCTGTTGAAAGAGAGGCAAAACTGCCTGGAGCTCTGACACCACAGTAAGAAGCACTGTCTTCTTCTGGGAACTTCCCTTCAAAACACAGGGCTCACAAAAAGAAGAGGTGATGGGCAGGGGGAACAACATCTTGCCCGACCAGAACTCAGAGGGGCTGACTGCCAGAGCAGTGACTTATTTCTAGCTGATCAGTCCTCCCGGGGTGTTAATTTACATTCCATCTCAAAGCACAAACACCACACAGATTTGAGGGAGAAACACGAGAAACCATAACAATCTACAGTAAAACAGATAATATTCCATCTTCTGTGCACAGTTAAGTGTTTCAAGTAGTAGCAAAATGGTGTTAAAAGCAGGAAAGTTAAATGATTCAAAAGACACCATATTCAGGAAAAAAGAAAATAAAAAGAATAAAGCTTATTCAGCCTTGATTAATTATAGCTTTAATCTTGAAAGTTTTCAGTTTTAGTTTCAGGAGTTCTGGGCATATAGCCCAAAAAAAAAAAAGGCAGTGGGTGAGAGATAATTCAGTTATCATACTTTCCCAATCCCTTCTCACTA
Source organism: Phainopepla nitens (assembly GCA_013400175.1). Lineage (NCBI taxonomy): Eukaryota > Metazoa > Chordata > Aves > Passeriformes > Bombycillidae > Phainopepla > Phainopepla nitens. The sequence continues at coordinate 346,335 of VXBQ01006524.1, read as the reverse complement.
AACTTACTTCTAGTGGAAGAAGCGTCATTTTGCCAGTAATAAGCCAAAATGTGCTCTTCCTTTGCCCTGAGAACACAAACCTTCCCAGTTAAAATGGATTATGCCATTTGTGTTCAGCAGGAAGAATGTGGGACCAGTCCACCCGCTCCCAACACAAGGCAGCTTTTGTGAGAGCAATAAACAGAGAGCAATCACATCGAGTACCTGGGGGAGACAGGCCACAGCAGCAGAGCTCCCTCACCTGACCCCGCGGCCCCGGTCTAACCACCGCGGAGGAGAGAAGGCCAGGGAGAAAAAACAATTCCTGTGGCCGCCTGTGCCACGGTGAAAGGAAGCCTTCGACAGCATCTTCTCTTCACCTGCCCCTGCGGCAACGCTGACAGCGGCTCGATGGGGGTGGGCTGTCCCTGCGCAGCCCCCGGGTGCCGGTGTCAGCCAGCCCTCACCGTCCCCGGGGGCGGCAGCCGGGTGCGGGGCCAAGGAGGGACGTGGGAGCCTCCAGCCCTTACCTGGGCAGGAGTTCAGCCTCCGTCCCACAAGCGCATCGCTGCCTCATGACGCGTGAAACACAAGCAAGGCAGGCACGCAAAGCACACGGAACACACCTGCGCCCCAAAGCGCCGCATTCCCAGCGGAGCGGGGCACTAACGCGGGGTCGCCGTGTTCTTTCGGGAGAGCTTCGGCCGTGGCTTGCCCCGGCAGAGGCAGAGCCGCGCGGCCCTCACGGCGGGGCCGGGAAAGGCGCTCCCGGCTCCAGCCTC